>JAQFVV010012446.1:5931598-6403730 GCA_028023455.1 Epiperipatus broadwayi
ATCCCCCATACTTAAGAACTAAGGAATAAATTAAAGTGATCAATTTTTAGTTTATAAGGAATCAATAAAATAAAATACTGTTGCTGGTTGACATGTGTTCAGGTTGCCGTTACAGTTTTTAATTAATTGTGTTCTTAATTATATATAGCCAAACTCGAAATAAAAAATATGAAATATTAAATATTTTCACTGATTGCATCTGCAAATCCGTGAAAAATTTTCTTATTATATTATATACTTTTTGTGAAAGAAGTTTGTTTATTAGTAGAAAAGAATTGAAATTTGTAATATTTTGATTTTTCACACATGTATAGTATTGATGGTCTAATCTATTTTCCTTTTTTAAACATTAGAGAGTAAGCAAAAATGGATCTAAGTTCAGTTTATAAGGGATTAGGCAAATAAAATGTTGATGCATACTGTGTGTTCATGTTGCCACTCCAGTTTTTAATTGGTTATGTGCTTAATTATCTCAAAGCAAAATTTCATTGTATATATTGTTTTATTTTCTACATTTTATTTATTTTTTAATAAATAATCGTAAACATTAAAATTGTCATTTTCAGGTTTGTGTGACCCACGAAGTCGATATTAATATTGTATTAAAACTGCAAGCAAGGAATAAAGAACTTTTGGAAAAAGTTAAATGGCTTGAAGAAAAAGTAGAAAGTCGAGGCGAAGCAAGTCCCCCTGAGCCACATGAAATGAGGCCTTTTGAAGCACTCAGGGTAAGTTGATATACATTTATGCTCATATGTACATTATCCATGTATAGGTACACATAATTACTGTTCTAGTATTATTGATCAACATGGTATCAACTTAGTTTTTAACAATAAATGAAATATTATTTTAACACGAATGATTTTAAAGATTTTTTTTTTTTTGTGATCTTCTCCCACCTTCCCGTCCTGTAGGGAAACTATAAATTGCTGTCTTTAAACATTAAGATCATGTCACTATAGTGGGGATTTCTTTGAAGTGTGTGTGTGTAACAGCAATTAGCTTTGAACCTTTGGCAAACAACTTAACGCTAGCTTTTACAAACATATTCTCATTGAAAAATTTTAAATATCCAATATAAGTTGTACCACTAATCTAAGCGTTATTTTCAGATCAGAGTTTGGAATTTTATTTGATTGTTAAGGAATTTCCAAACAGGCTTAAGGGGGGGGGGGTTCTCAGTCATCTACATCGTAAACAAATCAACTAATTATTTGATCTTGATTGCGAAATGAATATGTATCTTTTTCTTAATTTCCAAAAGGTGTTGACTTTATCGTATGAATTTATTGTTTTTGCATTCACCATAAGAAAAAAAAAATAGAAATGAACGTTTTGATTTCTCAGTAGCTCCAAACGAAGTAAAACATTTTTTATTACTTTATGCTTTACGTTATTTTAGGAATATAAAATAGACAAATAATTGGATTTTAAAATTCAAAGTTATACAAGATTTTTATTATTATTATGTATTAAAACTAATTTAATTATTATACATTTTTATTACATTTAAATATCAGCCTTTCAAACTAATTGTGCATGCGCTTTTTGCGAGTGTTAATAATAAATGCATACTTTAATTCCCAACACGAGATATAGTATTTATGAAAGAATAAAATGAATCCACCTATTCTTTCAACTCAAATGCTTATATATGAGCAAATTTTAAATACTGGAAATCAAAGCGTGAGGATAGACCACTCACTTTAAATTACTATTTACGATGTCTGAATGAATGACGTTGGTGAAATTGTCTAGAATTTACTAAACGTCACTCTAACTGAAACTTAATCATATGTAAATAAGCATTTATTTTTTATATAGCACTATGTTTACAATTGTATTACATTTAAATATCAGCCTTTCAAGCTAATTGTGCATGCGCTTTTTGCGAGTGTTAATAATAAATGAATACTTTAATTCCCAACACGAGATATAGTATTTATGAAAGAATAAAATGAATCCACCTCTTCTTTCAACTCAAATGCTTATATATGAGCAAATCTTAAGTACTGGAAATCAAAGCGTGAGGATTAAGTATCAGTTAGAGTGGCGTTTAGTAAATTCTAGACAATTTCACCGACGTCATTCATTCAGACATCATAAATAGTAATTTAAAGTGAGTGGTCTATCCTCATGCTTTGATTTCCAGTACTTAAGATTTGCTCATATATAAGCATTTGAGTTGAAAGAATAGGTGGATTCATTTTATTCTTTCATAAATACTATATCTCGTGTTGGGAATTAAAGTATTCATTTATTATTAACACTCGCAAAAAGCGCATGCACAATTAGCTTGAAAGGCTGGTATTTAAATGTAATACAATTGTAAACATAGCGCTATATAAAAAGTAAATGCTTATATACATTTTTATTTAACTTATTCTATTTTTGAGTTCATCTATCTGTATGAGAAGTTTTGTAATTTAATTTCCACCCAATTTTCAGTCTAGTTTAATTTTTACATACAAATATATTCCTGATGTCATTATATTTTTTTTTTAGAGTTTGCAAATAATTTTAGCCAGAAAATTTAAATTTTTAATTTTATATAAGATTGAATACACTTCATGGTACTTGTTGTCTAGTGATATTAATGTGTATCTAAATTTTCTTATAAAACTAATAAATAAAAAATATTTAAAAGTAAATAAATGCAATAAAAAGTGAAAATTGAATTTTGGTGCTAGTCGATTAGCCTCTGCACGATACTTGATGTCACTAATTTCATGCAAAAGCACAGAAATATGCCATTTATGCGGCCTATAGAACAGTTCTGTTCATATTAGCCGCTAAGCAGGGCCTAGGTGGCATTGCACACAAATATTATGGCCTGCTTTTGTGCTTCGCGATACTATGCAAATAGCGCACAGATCTCTATGGTATGTTGTGAGGGTGTGTAGAATTCTAGTGACCATAACTCTTTTTATGTGCATTCGAAGTAATGATTTTTCACATGACCTGACATAGTTTTAGATAGTAATAATTGTAAGCCTGTCGCCACGCTTCCGTACTCATACATTTTATGGTGAAACGAATTGCAAAAGTGTACATCCCAGCAGCATTTTACAGAAATCATGCGAAAAACATATTTTGCGCAAGAACAGCTACGAGACTACTAAAACGGCTGTGGTTTGTCATTGTTTTTAAAAGCATAAGCTTGGTTTGATCAGACGGTAATTTTAAAATGGAATTCTTACATTTTATTAAATAATATTGTTTCGTAAATTTTTTAAAAATAGTTTTCAAAATGTCGTCGCAGAATGTTTCTAATATTTATATATTTTTTTGTTTGATCAGAATAGCGCATGTTTTTGTTTGATCAGATGGTAATTGTAAAATGGAATTCTTAGATTTTATTAAATAATGTTGTTTTTTAATTTTTTTTAGAATATTTTTCAAAATGTAGTCACGGATTGTTTCTAATATTTATATTTTTTTTGTTTGATCAGAGTAGCGCATGTATTGGATGATCCTTCAGATCATCAAAATCATCAGTCCCCCTCCCTGCACATTCCAGCGCTATGCGCTGCCATGTATAATGTAATTTTAAAATGTTGTATCAGAGTAGTGCATCTTTTGGAGGATCGTCAAAAACAACGGCCCCCCCTCCAATGTAATTAAATAATGTAATTTAGAAACGAAAAAAAGTAAATGCATTGTTTTAAAAAAATATATGTAAATCCCTATTAAAAAACAAACAAACAGATGAACGCGTTATATTTATTTGTTTTTGAATAAATAATAACAAAATTGTAAATCAGCCCGGTAACGTTTTATCTATTGGTTTTTGACTAGTAACAGAGCCATCAAACGGCGTGCAGTGGCTAATCAACTAGTACCTGAATTTTCTTAAACATTCATTGTATTTTTGATATTATATGATTAAAATAAAAGCTTGTAACACTCATATTCTATGTGAGAGTCGCACACTTTTATTTTGATCGTATAACTTCAAGAATACTATGAATGCAGACAAAAAATTATTTTTTACATTTTAGTGCATTTATGCAAATGAAGGTGTTAATTTAATTTTTTTTTTTATTCATTATTAATCTTCACAAAGTTACTTATTGCAAATTTTAGAATGCGGTATAAATAATACACTATCCCAAATTTATATCTCTCAAACCTTCTAATCAAATGAGTCTTTTGCTCTCGACTGAATTGAAAATTGCTGTTATAATATAAGAAATAACATTCTCTTCATTGTCGAGGTCTGAAAATCCTGACATAATTTATAGAATGAACTGCTTAGTTAATTGGATTTTAAATTTTATAATTGCAACCGTCTTAATTTATTAAATATGGCACTTTATTATAATAAAATTAAATTTTGAAAAACATTGTTGTTTATTTATTTCAGTTTTGTTTTTAAATAAAACATTTGGTGATTTATTATTAAAATTGTGAAACATATGTTAAGGCAAGGGGCTTATTAATTGGAATGAAATTTTTTGGTTTTTTTTTTTTGAGACTATAGAAACAGAGCAGGGAAAACTCCTAATATCTATTCAGTATATTATTATTGGATACCTCTAATTTGAAAATCCAGAAAATGTCATGGTCTTTCAGTTGCCGTATAATTCTTAACTGCAACATTGTTTAGGTTTTCTTGAAGTTAGGATGAATGACCACATGTGTGTGAAGGCATGATATGTCTTGAAAAAAAAAAGTTTTTAGTAAATATCTTTTACCAAGGCTTACTTATAGATCTGAAACTTGGATTCTTAACAGAAAAGCAGTACAAAAACTTGAAACCTATAATGAAATACAGAGATATGTGTGTTGAGAGTAACAAGAAGAGACCATAAATGAAATACATAGATGAGAAAGCAAAACTGGTATCACAGACTTCATTGGAAAAATTACTAGATAGAAATATAAATTAGGCTCAACATATTACTAGAAGATATAACAATGGATTGACAAGAAATTTGTAAAAGACCTAAAAACAGATCACATGTAAATTGATGAGATAGTTTTTGGAATGATATGGAGAAGTGAATCTATGGGTTGGAGAAACTAAATTCTTTATATTTAAATTTCCAGCAGCACGTAAATACTGTAACGGCAAGAAATTGGGGGTGGGGTGGGGGGTATATTGTTGGGTTATTCTTAAATAGCTAATCTGGTAAGATTAGAGAAGTCTGGTTAGTTGTTTTGTACCTGCACTATGATTATCATTTCTTTAAAATGTAATTTATTGTAATACCTTTATTTAATAAGCTGTATATATTCTTAAGATGTTTTATATCCAAACTACATTTAAACTGAAATTTTTATTGCATTTTAGATACAAGACTTAGAAATGGAGAATGCTAAGTTGAAAGATAATATTAACAAAATGCGTAGTACTATTGATACTGGTGAATCAGACAAACAGAAACAACTAATAGGTAAGAATCTTTTCTTTCTTCTTTTGTTATCTGGATTAAAAAAATTCAAATGTCAATAATAGGGATTAGAAAAAATAATTAATAATCTTTCCGTTCATCTACGTGACTTTGATAATAATTCAAATACAAGATTATATTTATTACTTACATAAAGTGTACATTATAACATTTCTTTTGATAACCTTTTTTTTTCAAACTAAGATCAATTATTATTATTCTAGCATGTCTCAACGATATAATTACAACTAATGTCAAATGTTAATCCCTTTTGTCTGTGTTGATTGCATACGTTGTTTTATCATGTTAAAGATCAAAGTCTTTGTAGACTGTTATCCACATGTCTTTTCTAGTTTTTTATTTCAAAATTATGGTTATTTTCATTTGATTAAAAATGTAGTGATGTGGAAATGAATTAGGAATTGTAAATAAATAACAGTAAAAGTCTTGTTATTACTCATAATCAAGACTTAGCGAAGAGCTCAATTGGATACTTCTTGAAAGATCCCTTTAAATATGGCTTATATTTATCAATAAAATAAGTAACGGGATATTTTTATATTCGCTGACTGCATAAGCATGCTGAAGACAATTTTCATTAGCAGTGTGAGATTATGTATACTATGCGGACGGTAATTGGTGGAAATAGCATCACAGTCAACTCTTTCTGCTCGTAATATAGATAACTGGTAATACAAACATGTATCGAAAATATTGTGATAGAACTGAATATAAAAAAAAAGGAATTGAATGTATAGACGTTTCTGTTTATTGAAATCTTTTATAACTTCCTTTATTATATCGCAGGGGTCAGAAATCCTTTAGTCTGTCATGCCAAACGCCTATGTTATTCCGCATGCCCATATGAATCTTCCAATCTTATTATATATAGTATCAAAATTGGTGCCGTTATAATGAGTTTCAAAATGATATATTATATACTTTTGAAGCCCATCATAACCAGATCTTATATTACACAGAGGCTAAACTCTCCATAGATTCAGTATTTTAAAATATATAGGATCTTTGTTTTGTTAAATTATATTTCATTTGAAAGATACGCTTAAAATTTCTTTTGGCATGGAGAAAATTCATCTCGTTGGTGTTTAAATAAATGTGTATTGTTTACAAAATTGCCGATTAATGTACAGTAATTCAGAATAAGCAAAGCACATTTAACTTTCAATGGTTTGATTTAAAAAGCTGATTAACGAACTCTAACAAAATAAAACAATTATTTTTCTAGCATTCATCAAAAAAGTTTCAAAGAAACCCATTTTTGTGATATAAAATTATAATCCACTAGAAATTGGAAATTTTTCACATATTCTTCTTTTCTTTAAAACTATGGACATTTGGAATTTTTCTCTATGAGAAATTTGTTTTAATTACACAATAGATATTTAAAAGGAAAAAATCAATGAATTTTAACTTCTTTGATATCTAAATTATATTATTAAGTCTCACATATTTGCAGACTTCATTCATGCATTAACCCGATTATTACTAATTATAAACTTTTTTTTTTGTTTAAGTAAATGCACCAATACTTAATATGTATTATTTTATAATTACAAATAGAAGTTTTTCAAATGAATTAATCAATATAATAGTCTGTATGGAATATAAATTTACTCTAAACATGCAGTTGTGTACAAAAGAATCGAAAGTCAATTGATCATCAAAAAAAAAATCCTGGCAAAATTAATCCTCCCTGGGGAAAAAAAATATTCCATTTACTTAGCTCTTATTTTTATTGAAGATAGCAAAAATCGAATGTACGTTTATTGTACAAAATAATTAGTAAATTAAATTGAATCATGGTTTTCACTTACATGTGAGTTGCATATGCAAAATGTAGGTGATGGCACAAACACACGTGCTGTAATTAAAATATAATTTTTTATTACTTCAATTCAGTCAGAGTGCCATTGATAATCGTTCTGCATGTCACACTTGGCACGCGTGTCCTAAGTTGCCAACCCCTGTTAGATTGTATTAAATAAATGTTTGGCGAATATTGAAAAAAATAAGATAATTTTTTAAAAGTATTTTTACTTAATTATTAATTATGTAAACTTTGACAAATAAAGAACTCCCTCAAGGGCAGGTTCCGATTAGATGCAACCGGTCCAATTAGTTCGTATCTGGCCTGTTTATAATAATGTTATTAAAGCTGCGGTAGTACACCTGGGTCTCGTTTTACCCGATAGATAGGTTCCTCAGAAAACACGCGCAAACGAAATCGCGCAAAAATAGACGTAACTTACATTGAAAAGGGGGGGATGTGGTCTGTGATTTTTCAAAATTCGCATAAAAGCAAAGCACCAACGTAAAATTACTTTAAAATTCGCGCAAAAAAAATATAAGGAAATAAAATATGACTAATAAAAAATTTCAAATTTGAAAAAAATTGATACAAGACAAACTTTTTTTAACTATAATATTTAATTTTATTCAAAATAATATATTTTTATGCATAATTTACAGTACAGTAATTTACATTTTTTAATACACGTTTTAATTATTATCGCTATTTGCCGAAAAACACGTTCGTTTGCAAACTGGTAAAAAATCAAATTTTTCACAAGAGGAAATACAACTAGCGCCAACTTCACACTCATGTTGTGTCAATGGTTTTCTGGTGATAACATAATTAGTAATTAATCTTTGAGATGATGATTTTATTAATTGTTTATGAAACTAACAACTAAAAATTAAATTCTTAGTTTTGTCTTTAATTTTTTAATTTTCAATTTCGTTTAAAAATCAAATTTCACATCACATTAATTTCAAGTCGCTGTAAGTAATTTTTAAATTATTAATTACAATTAAAAATCAGATTTTAATTTTTAATTGTCAAATTTCATTGTGCCCACTGCTATTACTCACCTTTTAAAAATAAACTTGTGGACACTAAATGATTTAATAATTGATTACGTTCTTTTTTAAAAAGCAAAAGCAGAATGTGATTTAAAATGCAAAATTAACACGCACAATGTTTGAACAAATTTACATTATAATCTTGTAAAATTTAATGTGTGTATACATAAAATGTGGAAATCATGATTTTAATTTCATTATTGCATAAAATCTTACTATTATAAAGCACTGAAAATATTGAAATTACTAAGATGAAAGTCGAATTCCAATAATGTGCTATTACTTTCAATATAACGTAAGTGCGCGAAATTTATTATTTAAAGTAATAGCGCATTATCGGAGTTTGACTTCCAGTGAGACATGAATCGCGTAACTTCAAAATCGTGTTAAATAAGTCTGCATAAAAAGAGACCCAGGTGTAATGTTTTCTCATATTAACAGTGATGATTTTAAAATTGCAATAATCAATAAATACATTACGATTGAACTACTAAAAGCTATTGGATAAAGAATTAAATTTTTTTTGTAGTGTTTGATATGAAATCAAAATTTCTTTCTGTATATGTTGATTAAATGCCTTGCCTAATTATAACTCTGCAATATATTTTATCTTCAGCTATGTTCTCCCAATGAAAATCATCTCTATTGCTTTTTTTAAAAGCATTTCTTAAGTAATCTTTAAAGTTTGAATGAATCTATTTCTCCAACGAAAGCTAGATTTAAGTTCAGTGATTTTGAATTGACATAAACACTATGGATCGATGTTATTTAGTTCAGGGTATATTGTTAGGCACGTTCTCTTAAATTTGGATTCAAACTGTTTGCAATTGTTTGAATGTTTTTCTTAATATTAACTATAGTGTCAAAATTAATATCGATGCTATGACATATGAAAAATTAATATCTATTAATCGATAGTGACAAATAATTGTACATTGAACCTTACATCTTGAATATAATTATCCTTTTTTTAAATTTTATTATAGAGCATCTGTCATTATTAATTGTTTGTTTCATTTTAATTTTTATTACACTACCTTTTTTTTTTTTTTCAATTACTGCCCTTCCCTTATATTCCTTATCAAAAATCGCATAACTTTTCTAATTTGCATTAATCTCAGTAATGCACATAGTTTGTGCCAACTTCAGACTAAATTCTGGGTACCTGGTCTTTGCCAGTGAGAAACATTGGTGAAGAGCGATAGTCAGTAACTTATAGTAATAAACAAAAAATTATAATTTGTAAGTTGCTATTTACTTATTTTCGGTTATATTTGCTGTGTGCAGGATTAATAAAACATTACATCCAATATATTCTAATCATTTTAAAGCATGACAAGATAATGTATATGTAGTGATGTTTGTTTTGTTTTTTTAATATTTGATTATTCATTGACATCTACTGAAGATTAGTAGGCCAACTCACACTCTTCATTTCTGATTATACCCTTATATAATTATTATTTTATTAGATGACCAGTTTAGTGCCTTAGAAGAAGAATTAGAGCGGCGAAGAGACGAATGCCTTCAATTACGAACACTGCTCGCTAACAAAAGTCTTGATTCCCATTCTATTTCCAAAGAAATGTACGGTGGTAAAGAGGAGTTAATTAATGAAGATGGAGAACTATTTCAGTTGTATCATGCTCAGAGAAAGATTATCAGGTAAATTAAATGCAATGTTATAAGTATTTCACTTTTTTTTGTTTCTAATTATTCATTATAATTTTTTTATTTTTTAAAGCCGCCTGACAGGGAAATTCATCTATCTTTTTAGCATGTTAGGTATATTTAGAAATTGAAAGAAACTAATTAAACTACTGTGACTATTTCTGCAAATACAAAATGAAATATATCGATCTGTTCTTATATTATATTATAATATATATGTGGGAAATTGAAATTTACACCAAATAATATAATAAAATAAAGATTAATATGTAAAAACTAATTGGCTTAGCATGTAAAATATTTTGGCTATAATTAAGTTAAATATGGAAAAAAGAATAAAAGGACTATAGAATTAATTGCTAAAAACAATAATTGGGTAATTTTAAGTAATTAAAAATACGAACTTTGTGCTAGTAAATAAAATTGATTATTACATAAGACAGACAGGCCATATTAAGTCCCTGAAACCAGAGACTTAAACTAAAAATAGAAAAGATTAAAGAAAAATAGATCTATGAATTACATAGATATCACAAGTAAAATATACCAGTATTTTTAAAATGGTTCAATTGCTGACCCTTAATGCTGGAGGAAGAAATGATCGATCAGTGGTAGTTAGCCAAGAAAAGAACTGTTTCCCAGAAGTCTTTTGTCTCTGTAATTAAAACATTGGGATTAGAGCTTAAATAGGTTGCTATAATCTATATTATATTTTTGTTCACTTTCAAACCAATGATAAAAGTTGCAGTTTTTAACTAATAATTACTTTAAGTGTAAATATGAATTTGGGGATTATTAAAATAATATTATATAAAAATTGACGTATTTACCTAGTAATTTAATAGAAATAGTAAATAAATTGTGCTAATAGTTAAACTCAATAATTATATATTACAACTATTTATACGCCCTGCTTCAAATAGTGCATGATTACTATGAATAAAAAATACAGTGCAGAGTAGGAAATCAACTTGTAAGAATAAAAAAAAAAACCAAGGAAATACATTCATTCAATCTAAAAAAATTAGAAGTTACGTTTTATTTTTTTATATCATAAATATGGAAATAAAATAAATAGATCCTGCATATGTATATGCAATAGCTGTATTGAGTTTGTACTAAACGAATAAACAAAATTTACGGAATAAACATGTCCGAATACATTACTAAGTTAATTCACAATGTAGATTCCCAAAGAATCATTTAAATGCATTTGTGAATAGAATCCATTTTTTGTTATACCAATGTCAAGATTGGCATTATTATAACAAAAGTTGGATATTATTTACTAGTTCATTTAAATAATTTTTTTGGGATCCCGCATGATTTAGGGCAGTGGTTAAGTGACAGTCTCTGGAGTGTAAGACTCTCAGATCGATTCCCGTTCTGGTATTTCCGGCACTCAAACTTCATTGATTATTTTTATTTTATCGATTTATGCTATAAAATTATTTTTACAGAATATATTGACTTTATATTATAGATAAAAATGGACATGTTTGAGTATAACTGAAAGCACGTTACTGTGAATTAAGTTATTTTTGTAATACTGTTATTAACTTATAATGATTATATATATATATATATACAGAATGTGTCCGAATGAGAATCTGACTGGTTGTCTCTCCAAGCTGCCTGCCGGACCATCTTTTTAAACCAACATTTGTGTTACATACTGACATGGTTTAGTTATTCACCACAAAATTTTTAAGGCATTAGCATGTTTGGATCATGAGTTGTGACATGAAATGTGATGGTGTCTTTCACACCTTTGAAGTTTGTCTTCAGTCATTTCCCTGTCATCACAAAATCTTGTAAATGACTTGAAAACATTCTTGTGACCCATGGCTTTCCTGCTGCGCACATTTTGAACCATATTCAAATTTTTCATTATTTTTCTCGACTTAAAACAAAATTTAATGTTAGCACATTCTTTCATCATGGTATGAAAAAAATTCACATTTCATGAAATAACTCTTGATCCAATTGCATTAGCACTTTAAACATTTTGTAATGAATAGATAAACTATGGCATTATGTAACACGTGTTGATTCAGAGATAGCGCTGCAAGCAGTGTGAAGAGAAAACTGGCTGCCAGTCATTTTCCCACTAAATCGAATGATGTATATTGATCAAAAATATATATATTTATTATTCATATATTTTTAATCTGTTAAAGGCAACTAGAAACTGAACTACAAGAAAGTAAAATTCACTATTCTAAAGAAACGGATGATCTTCGTAAAGAAATGGAACGGCTCAGAAATGATAATGAAAGACAGCAGAAGCTGATTGGCCAAGTAAGATTGAAAATTATTTGTTTTTGTTTTTTAGGCATAAAAATATTTTATGTAGGTTGTTGCTTAAATGTTACTCTTTTTAAAAAAAAGTTGTTTGTCGATTAGCATTAATACCTGTTTAGTTGCTTTTTTTTACTATTGTAATCTGGTACATTAAACTATCTGTGTAGCATTTTTGTTAAAATTATGTTTAATTTTAAATTAATTAAGTAAAACTGTAACTAGTTGCATCGTTCACATTTTAAATCTAATATATTTTAAAGTTTAAAAAAAAAAAAGATTAAAAAGAAATTATCATTATTATATCGTGAAATTCAGAAATTCTATTTACGAAAGTATTAATTATCAGATACAAGTTTTTGGTTTTTGGATTCTGCCTTCTCTCCATTTAAGAAATAATTTAAAATTAATTTAAATTTGTTTTTTTTTTTAATTCTATTTTGTTAATGCTCGAACAATTATAAATTAGTTGCAGCTTAGAAATATGACTTTATTATGATAATACCTATTTCAATTCTAAAAGTTTATATACATTAATAAAAATAATAAAAAATTGTCTCCCTTTTTATTTTTTCTCATTTTATTTATCCTGACCAAAACCTTTTACTCCATGAAAATTATGGCTTTTTGGGTTGTAAAAGTTTTGAATCAATTTCCAAGATAGGATATTGGGGGGGAAATCAGTGCTAATATAGCCTACACTCTACTTGTAGAAAAGTGCCATCATCCACGTGGCAATAAGATACAAATTGAACAAATGAAAAAGTACGTGATACGCTTCATATAGTTACTAAAAAATCAAAAATAATTATAACGCTATGTTTAAAAACTTGAAAATAATATAGTATGTTTAGATAATAAATGTGATAAATATATATATAATTACAAAACAAATAATTCAATGAGTATGATCATTATAAGTATTCGGTTAAAAAAAATTAAAATAATGGTGAGGGCAAATACAATTTTATCTTTAACTTAAATATTTAGGCAATGCTTATTATGTACATACTTCCAGTTAACACTTTTTAGCAAAAACCTTTGTACATATATGCATATACAATCTTACGTTTCAACTGTCCTGCAGTCTTCTTCAGGGCTATGATATAATGAACAAAATAAAATAAAATGCATAACCATATAAATAATACCATAAAAAAATGTAAAAAATAAAAGTAATAAAAAAACAACATAAAATATAATAAAACTGAAATAAATATAATCAAACCCAAATAAAATAATCCAGTTAATATAAAATAAAATATACAATATCCTTTTGAATACAATTTATAGGATATTACAGCAAAAATAAAAAAAAGTGTGATTTTGGCAATATCCTTTTGCTTATTAAATATATATATATTTCTTTTGTTATTTATATTTTAAGAAATATATGAAGCTTAATGATTACATTTCCATTTGTTTAATTTATATTTTATTGCTCTATGAATGGTGGCTCCATCATACTTATCTGGTGCTTGACCACTCTTCCTCACGAATATTTGACTACAATTTATTAAACAGGTCGAGAATGAAATACCTTTTTTTTTTTTTTTTTGATAGTTTAAGGCAGATAATAACTTTTATTAAAATTAAGCAGAAAGCCACTTCAAACTATTCTTGATTATTATCTTTCCTTTTTTTTTTACGGATAAGGAAACAAATCGGCAGCCTGTTTTATAAGTCACTTAAGATATATATGTATGGAACTAGGACACTAAACAAAGCAATATTTTAAACTAGATATTGTATAAGACAAAATGAAGTGGTGACATGATATTTTTAATATCGTACAAAAATATAAACCAACCATACATAGTAATTGTAAGAAACATGTAGACATAATAGGTACAATGAATACTAGCTTCTCATTGGTTACAATGTATTTTGTACAATAATGATTTTTTTAATTAAGCTTTCATGGGTTACAATGCATATTTAAACAATAATGTTTTCTTTTTAATTAGACTTTAAATTAGATGCAGTGGGAAGTAGAATTATATTGTGATTAAATTAATCATAAGAAGAAGGTCAAATAATTGCATGATTTGTTAAAAACAAGGAAAAGATTGGGGGGAGGGGGGATAACTATAAAATATTATTGGGGGAGGGGAGTGTGTATTTACAAACAACTGATTACTGTGATGGAGAAATAAATATAGCCAATCAAGTTTCAGATTCTTAACACATATACCAGTGTACATATTATCAGATTGATATCTCTGTACATATATTTTTTTAAAAAAGCCCTTCTTATCCATGTGAGTTAATGACTTAAAATGCCTGAATTTCTATATAAGAAATGTTATATATATTGTGATTAAGACTTATTTAAAATAACCTGTGTTGTCTATTTGTGTGTTATTACTAACAAGTTGTTTGTCTTTGTAAAGTTTAAATAACTTTTAAAAATTTTTATACATTCAACATTCACTCATAGATGATGGAAATAGTCCAACATATCACATCTAATAACATACCATAATTACAAACCTTCAGACAAATACTAAGACTTATTTAATTTTACATCGTGAACTTATTTACAGTCACATATACATACATGTGTTATCCTATTAATGTGATACATAATAAATATCACTTGAATGGAGACAATTTTTTTCACATTAGAATGCAATAGGAGATAGTACACTGAAAGGAATATATATATATAAGACTTAATTTTTATAAAGTTCTATAGAAGGTAGACCATTAACTTTTATAAACTTCTACAGTATGCATTAGTCAAATAATGTTAATGTGTTGTATATTTAAATAGTGTTTAATTAATTAAATTTTATATATGCCCTCTATAGAAAATTTATAGAAACTTACGATCTTATATATGTCAGAGTTTGATGATAAATCAACTAACTTCTTGCAGGATAACATATTTCTGTCAATCAATTGATGTCACTAGCTTAAGCCTATTGTAAAAGAGACTTTAACTAAATTATCAATAAAATTTACATTAAAGTTTTAATACCAAATTGAATATTGCTAATTTATTTAATTAGAAACTCGGCTGCTATTTTCGGTGTGATCTAAACAGTTGATGATATCAGATTGGATTGACAGAAACACATATCTTCCAAGGGATTGACGGATTTTTTATTGAACATTGTTCCCTATATAGGACCCCATAAGCTTCCATAAATTTTTATAAAGGTCATAAATAAAAAATAATACTAATAGATTACATTTGTATATGTAGTAACTGACTATCGCACTGAGAAGCAAATGTAACACATCAAATTTCCTATTCAAAGCACAGTTCTCGATTATAAGTTATCACCTATAAGTGTAAAACTTTTCAGACTAACCTCTCACTATCCACATATTTAAAAAAATATATAGCGAGCTAAATGTTTTAAAACATCTGAATTTCCAAACTAAAAATATACATTTTGCAATATCCACAGCTATTATATTTGCATGTTGTGGTCGGTTATTTAAAACAGACATAATCTCTTATCTTTTCTTCTAAATGATTGCGCAGATACCGTTCTTGTTCTCATGTTCAAAACTCAGTTATTCAAATGTATTCATAGATGTTACGTATCACATTTGATGTAATCTTATGCCGAGATATTAAATTTTCATAACTTGTTCACAGACATTCTCTATTACTAATTTCAACAGTACGTAAATAACTTTTATTACTGCTTGAATACGTAACATTTAGGATTATAATCATATCCACAGAACACTCTCATTCCAAATATGTTCTTAGAACTATTTTGCAGGTAGACTCATAATGAGTCAATAAACTTGCAAATACAATTTTGCTTTTCATTCTCTGTATTCAGAAACATTTATAAGGACAATTTGCAAACTTTTAGCAGTATAATTGGAAAATTATAAGTATTGGGGTAAATGTCCATGTTCTGATTGAAATGTTAATGAAAAAAATATTTTTTGTCTTTGACATAAGGTAATTGTAGAATTATTTATTTATTTAACAATTATTTTATTTTTTTATTAGAAATAATAGAAAATATTATAATTTAAATATATAAGTTGTATGTTCATCTGTTTAGTTGTTAATAACTTTTGCTAATTAGATAGACTCATTTTTCATAAATGTATTAAATTGTATGATGAAAATTTGTGTCTAAAATTTTTAAGATTAGCCATTTGCAAATCAAACTTCTGCAAACGTTTGTCAATAAATTTCAGACTGATTTCAGATTCTTATACTATGAATATCAAACTGCTTCTTTGTTTAATCATTCATAACAAAGGCTATTATAAATTTTTATTTTATTTAAAAAATTTTCAATGGCATTCTTGGTTTTTTTTTCACGGCTGACATTTTAAATTTCACGTTAACTTTACACCACAAAGTAGCATAGTAAATATACTTTTAAAAAAATTGAATTTGTGAATTGAGAGAAGGTCAGTATTTTTAAACGGTTTTTAGTAAAATTAATGAAAAAATAAGATTTATGTAAAAAGAAAGATTTGGAAATGATATCAATAAAAAAAAAGTAACTAAAACAAAGCAGGATGTAAATGTTGTGTTGACGTTATTCTGTATGTTTTTTTTTAATATAATCTATTATCATATATTTAAAGCATTCATAAATATATTTATTTAAGAGTGTTACAAATCTTAATAAAATCATTGTACTATTTAAGTAATGTAATATGATTCGTTATAATATATTGATCTTCGAACTTACGTTAATATATTGTTCAGAATAAACCAAAATCTGAACTAAATTTATATTGACTGAATATTCTTTCATAAAGCTAGAATTTTTCTGGAATCATTTCTAATGGAAATTACTTAACAAACTGAAATATAAATTGTAATTTTATAAATAGACGAATATAGTTTTATCCAAAATTTCAACCTTATTCAAAATAAGAAAAGTTAAGCTTGATATAATTTTAAGAAGTCTGAATGTAATACTATAGAAACCAAATTACAGTTATTAAAATGAACAATGATTAACATTTTATTGAGAAAATCTTTAGAGTAATAAATTTTTTTTTTTTAAGTGAAAATTTTATTATGTTTTAATAAGTGTGAAGTCATTCTTAAACTGTTTAGTCTGAACAAATGTTATCTTTTAGTCATATCTTTATCATGTACTATGGTATCATTAGATATATTACTAGTGATTAGTTCCTAGTCGGGCCAAGTTCAATTTCAGTTTCTGATTTTTTTTTATTTAAATATCTTCTTCAGCTAACGGGGGAAGTGGTCACGGTTAGTATTTTTTCATTTCTAATATAGCCTAATGTCGCCCCTTGTATAATTTGCATTTAGTTAGTTATGTGTCAGCTTTTGTGTGTGATTGTGATTAAGAATAATTTTCGTAGATTACTCTTTTTTATATAATTTTAGTTGTTAACAAATAACTTTAAGAAATCTGATATCCTTTTTGTAAAACAATACATATTGTTGCAGGAACTTTGCAAAATCAAAATTATATCACAAAATATTTATGCATGTATATGGACGATCTTGGAATTAATAAAAAATTAGTGGAAAAATGGATAAATATTTCTAAGATGTCAAAACTTCTTCTACTCTTATTGTATTGCTTCTATTAATTCAATATCTTTACAGACAAAACACTTCTTTTAATATTCTTTTCTCAATGTTTTATTTAATTTAGACAGTTTCGACTAGCTAGCAGATTTCTTCAAGTCTAGAAAAGCAATTTATATTACAATTATCTTTTACATAAATGTAATTAGTGCATACTTATATATTAAAATATAATTGTAATACTAGTGTTTTTTAATACCAAAAGAAGTAAATTAAATAACGCATTGAAAAACTTGTGTATTTGTAAAAATATTTAAATGTTATTAGTTATGCAATGCACATAACATTAAATGCATAAAATGAATTACATTTGAGTTTCCTTTTCAACTGTTGAATAAGCCGTTGTGAAATTATGTAAAATGTTGACATTTTTGTAAAACAGAGACTAAATACGTGTACATGTACATGGAACACCAGTAAAAGTTTTGAGCCTTCTTCTATTTGCTTAAAAATGTTAGTGATGCAAGCACACATGTGAAATTGACATATTGAACATAAATCAGGATTAGCCCAAGTACCTGACTTTAAGAATGAAAATACTTTTCAAGAAGGTTAGTTATATGTATAATCATATCATACCATTTACGCCTTTCTTAAACACTTTATCAATACTTTTATTTATATCAAGCTAACAGTTTCGACTGTCCTGCAGTTTGATATAAATAAAAGTATTGATAAAATGTTTAAGAAAGGTGTAAATGATATGATATGTTAAAGTAGAAATCAATACATAGGAAAAGGAAGAAGAATGAGAAAATTATATATGTATAAATAATTCTATGTATTCTAATATTGCACTCACGTAAAAGTAATCACTCAGACTATTGAAAAATATGTATGTTGATAGATCGTTGTTCTGACTACTTTACAAATTCTCACAATTTTTAATTCTTTTAAATAAATTCTTTGTCAGACAAGTTATCGTTAAGAAATGATTAGTAATTTTTATTAAAATGTATTTCATAGTCGCTACTGTCTTTTATATGTACATTTAATTTTATTCATATTTCAATTTATTGCAGCTTGTGGGATGCGAATATTTGGGGAAAGTCTGGTATTTAAATTGCTAGAAAACTAATTATGGTGTTGTAACTGGGCTTTCAAAGTGATCATATTCCTTATACTCTTTTAAATATATATATTTTAAATCGGGTGTACAAGATGTTCCGACTAAAGATTCTAATTCATTTCCAAAAAGGGAAGAAACCATTTGCATATAAAAGGGATACTTTTTATTTGAGAAGTTAGGCAATTGGGGACCCTTGTACTAATCTTCAGTGTTTGACAAATTCTTTAAACCAAGAAAATTATGTCAACATCTTATGATAGCATACAAAAAAAAAAAAAGAGAAAAATGAAAAGAATGTATTCAAAAGATAGAGGAATAAAAGAATTACGTGAATATTCCATATTTATAAGATAGAAGGGTCTTTAATTATTAAGATCATTTTTTATTAATTTTGTTTGATATAATCTGATATCATTTTTGAATATAACTCCGATACCACATCATTACATAATTAACTTGGTGTTTAAACATAATCATCATGGTGAATTTTTCACACGTTATCTTCGATTTATTTTAATTAATAAAAATTCTTACTTATTTAAAAAAAATTTATGTTTGTAATGCCTATTTCGTGGAGCAATGAAGTCCAGATATGTTATTAAGATAATTTACAAAGCACAATACTCAAAGAATCATTTAAATAAATTTGTAAATAATATCCTCCATTTATTTACAGGTTTATTGAAATGATTTTTGGGGGATTTTGCTTGTAAATTATCTTAATAATGTATTGGATATATTCAAGTTCTTGACATAGATTTATATTCTTAACATTACATATTTGATAAGCCGTAAAATCATTTATGTGTTCATAAAAATCATTAGAATTTCACTTGTAATGTCATATTAAAAAAAATAAAGAAGAAATTTTTAAAATGTCTGTTATTTAATTACTTTTGTTTCATGAAACACTATACAATTTTTTTTTTAATTGATACGAAAAAAAAATTTTTAACAATTACTTCATCATATTCTTAAATTTCTAAATAATTCTTAATTTTTTATAAAGGTAAAATATTCCAATTCAATAATATTAATAATTATTATTTTCTTATTTCTTTTTAAAATTGCAGGACTTAAATTTTTTTGTTTGTTAGTTTAATCAATGCTTATTTACGAATAAATACAAAAAAATGTTCAAATCTGCCAAAGATATTTTCTCTTTATCTTCAGCAGCCTGAGAAATTCTGATATCTCATTAGAAATAAATTTGTTTTTTTTTAATGACAATTTAAGGGATACTAGATGGCAATAGAGTGGAAAGTTGTTTTTGTATTATCATATTGTTTAAATTGATAGTTTAGGGATTTGTTGTTGTTATTTTTTTACGTCATGGTTCTTTTTCTAAAATAAAGTACTTAAGAAAGTTACTTTCTGATGAAAGTAAGACTTCATTACTCGTTGAAATGAAAAGTGATTCAAAACCGTATTGTCTTCTTATTAGGTTGTATACCACAAAATTAAATTTAAAAAAATCATAAAAAGATCTCTGATTCATGCTATACCAATCATATTTATTATCTGACAATTTTTTTTTGACAATCGAAAACATAATGATCTAATTGCTTGAAATTCTTGATGGAATAAGTTGTCATTCAATGACTAAATATTTGCGCAAAAAGATTTTTCAGAAAATTTGGATATTTTATATCAATTTGCAGTGTACTACTGCTCTTTACTTTACGATTAACTGTATGACCATATCTGATTTTTGACAGCTCTTGATTTTTATTAACTTTGTTCAATCTGGTAAGTTAATATAATATTACTCCAAGTTCATCCATGTTATAGTAAATATTTACGTAAAAAGAAAATCTTTTGTTTCCTTTTTTTTTTTTACTTTTTACTGATATATCTTAGAGAATAAAAAATATGTTAATGAAGTTTTATCTAAAACTACAGCATAATACAATTTTGATAAGAATATACTTTGATATTGATTACGATGTTATAAAGCATCAACCGCCTTAAAAGTAATTGATTTTTGATTTATTCTTGTTATGATGAAGCAATATGACAAAGCTTGTTAAAAATAAATGCTTGGGTATATACTATTAGTGATTTTGATATAGTATATCTTAAATTACAGTTGTAATCCAAATTATTTCTGCCATATATCTAATGCCCGATTAAAGATATTAATTTCAGCTTTTACATTTATAATTCAAAACATAGTATACACAAGTTTGCTATCTGATACTTGGACAGTTTGGGGTTTTTTCCTCAGCAATTTGATGAACTATCTCCATCAATATTTGCTTCAATTATGCTTATCAAATGTATAGTGTCAAAGAAATCCTAGCTGTAGTTGAATTTCATGTTAAGCTTTGATTAATCAACTTCTAGTGACTGACGATGTTCTCCTGTTGTTAAAACTAATCAATTAAAATAGAATTATTCAATGTTAAAAGGTAAACACTATTATGGCAGATTCTGATATTTCTCACCAAATGATAAATCAATTCTATGTAGTCTACCGGCAGAATACCAGCAACTTAGACTAAGAGTGTAATCAGTGCCCAACAAATTGGAAAATGTTGGAACAAAATGATTATGGAAAATATGGCACATTATTTCTCAAGTTACAGTCTGTTCCAGATAAAAAATAGTGCTGGAGGAATCTCTCTGTTCATCTAAATTTAAAGAACTTTAAGCATTCTTTGGCATCATAAATTATGAAAAATTTATCTCCAAAGGTCACATAAACAATTATTTTTTTAATTATTGAAAAGATCAATAATGAATCTGAGAAAGAGAACATCAAGAGGCTTTTGGTTGAGAAACTTGATCATCAGATTAATAATTAATGTGTTTTGATTTTTACGTCACTGTGTTGTTCTAACTCATATGATAGATGAAACCAAGCGGCCAGTTCTTTTTGTTTTTAGATTGCTATCTTCGAGAAGGGAGGGGGTATAGTTAAAATTTTAAAAAAATTACAATAGTTTGTGTTTCATTATATTTACAATTAAATAGTAATACTTTTATGATATGATCTGGTCATAAATATATATCGGCTACATTGAAGCGAGGCAAAACAAATACCTAAAAATATTTAAATGCAGATACTAGAGTTTGACCCTAAGCCCTGGATAGGCTTTTTTATTATTAAATACCTTATTCGTGTGACTTGATATTTCTATCTTATTGATTAAACTATGATGACGGAAGGGCGCAATGAGCAGAACTATATATCTGTAAAATTCCCAATTTGATAAATGAATTTCTTTTTTTTATGGCTAAGTAAAGTACAAATGGGATTGTTTTCAGTTGACAGATTAAAGTTTTGGCATCTTCAATTAATTGGAAATGAATGTTTTTATCAGTAAATGCAACAATAATTGTAAAATGGTTTAAAGCTTTTTCTCAAATTACCACAAAACATGAAAATGGAGAAAAAGTTTCAGTTTGCTATCAAAAATTTAAAGAATTAAAAAATTAAATGTGAGTAAAATAGTCAAAACTCTCCATAGTGCCATTCAGTGCAAGCCAGGGTAATCAATGGGTGCCAGAAGGCTTGTGCATAAAATCCCTATCTAGGGTCTACTCATCAAATATCCCCAGACTAGTTTCTGGCATGTGCCCTTTGTCAGTGAGTAGCCTTGGATCTGAGAGCACTGCACCTAGATCTTAGGGATTTTATGCACAAACCTTCTGGCATCTATTGATTACTCTGGCTTGCACTAAATGGCACTACTGTATGGAGAGTTTTGCCTGTTTTAATAACAGTTATGAGTCAGCATAAGAAATGGTGATCATGTGATGGTTAGTGGTTTAAATATAACTTACTGAACAAGAACTAGAGATGACAGAGCAAGAATCAGTTCTGAAACTTACTTAAACTTGATTTCTCAACAGAGACCAACAACTATCATCCTGCCCTAGTTGTCTTATGGAGGAAAATATTGAGAATGCCTAAAATGACAGATAGTAAAAGGATTAAACTACAAAAGAAAATTCCTGTTTTTAAAAAATGCTACTTAAGCATCGAGGAATATAAAAGATTTCTTCTGACATGTTTATTTTTTTATTACTGAGTAAAAAACAATCCATGATTGCATAAATGTAAGCAATTTTCTGCCAGTGTGACAGCAGGGGTGGATTATAATGTAAAACAGCATCATCATGTTGCCATATTTATTTTAAATTATATGTTTTAATATCTTGTAATCTTAAAATAAAGCATGGTTCTTAAGCTTATATGTGAAATTAGAAATTATCAGAGATAAATGAAATGGAGATAGTAGCTGCCGCTTGAAAATACTGCACTACACTGAGATGATAATTAAGGCTTATCTAAAAAATAGTTAATGGCCAATTAGAAAAAGATATTAATGATAGTGCAAATGCAGATTTAATGAAAATTATCCAGGAAATATGATAATTCCCCAAGACAAAATTTTAATTTCAGTGAGACTTTAAATTAAAGTAATCCTGCACAGTTTTTTTTTTTTCTAAAAAGCTTCTAATTTCAAAAGAAAGCATAAAATTTGATTACAGTGATAAAAAAAAAAAATTATTGTTAGTTTAGAGCAGCAAAAATTCCCAAGTTTTGCAAAGCTTTGCTAAATCTTTATCCCTAGTTATTTGTAAGTGTAATATATTGAAAAAAACAAAAAATGTTAGAAAAAATGATTCACTTTATAAATGTGCTTTTAAACTTAAAAGTAAAATTACTATCAGCAAATTTTATCTCGGGGGGAGGGGGGAGAGATCCATTTTGTAAGCGTGCTTTTAAGTTTGAACATCAAATTGCTATTTGAAGTTTTATCTTATAAAAATTATCTGCAAATAAAGCGAGGCAAACATTTGATTGGTTTTTAAGGGAAAAATATGGTTGACATCATTAAATAGATATTAACTTTTAATACAATATTTATATTTTTATTGATTGCTGAAATCGATGTATTACTGTCATTGTATGAAAATCAGTACCACTGTTATACCTTATTAACAGAACTTATGGCTGGCGTGTTTAGTTCAGTGCTTGAGTGACAGAATCTGGACCTTAGCATGCACAGATCACGCTCTGTTCTTTCACTCCCACTTCTCAAACTCTTTACGAACTCCTGACATTAAAACCACCCAATTACATAAATATTTTTTAACAATATTTAGTTTAGGGATTATGTCTCTATTATGAATTTTCTTATTATCATTATTTTTTTCAGAATCCATTAATTACAGTTTATGAGAATTCCATTGCACTATTTTTTTTAGGTTTTAAGGATCTCTGGTTGATGTCTATGTGAAATTAAAAACTTCATGTAACTTAAGACTTTTTCACTATTTTGTGACTTCTCCACTATTATCCAAGATAATTAAGTTAGTATTGATCTTTTCCACCACAGTTGATAGAATGAATATATTCTACAGTAGTTTAAGCACTTTAATATACTGATCATAGAGGAAACAGGACTCATTCTGGTTTATCAATTATTTCTGGTTAGCTATCTATACACATTTAAGGAATTTTTTATTGGACATTCGATCTATAGTTCAAAGTATACTGTATTTGCTTAGCAGAAAGATTGTTTATATAAACAACCATCTTGACTGAAGATAGCTGCTCATACACAATCCTAAGACAACTACTTCACAGGAAAACTATCTCTTCTCAAACTATAGTAACAAGAACAACCATTTATTAGATTGTATTTGTTAATAGAGCTTAGCAGATGTAATAAACATACCCTTTTTGCAATTGTTACTATTTTCCAAAAAAGTTTCTCATTCAAATCCATTGCTTATAGTAGAAGCCCATTAATTCCACCAGTTTTACAAGATCCATTAATGATTTCATCTTCCACCAAAAAGCCACTAGTCTAGTGAAAATCCTATCTTCCTAATAGAAATACATGCATTTGAGAATAAAATCCAGTTGTTAAATGAAGGTTAGATAATTCAGAAGTTATTTAGTCCTTCTCAAGATTGAAATTTTTTTTTAATGCTATCAGTGCCAGCTAACGTGAAGCCATCTTTGAAAATATCAAACCCATAAAATTAAATTAATGAGTTTTTAAATACATTCTGAAATCATATGGCTCTATTGTGCATATAGAATATTCATTTGCCTTTGCCTTTATATGTAATTATTTTGCATATGTATGAACATATGTGTAACAAAATGTTTTCTTTCTTTATATCATGAAGCTAAGGGCACTTTCGGTGACAAGAACCATCATCATAGCTCTCATGTTATTTGTTGTTGCTGCTATATTTGTACTTTGATTTAATTATGTATGTCATTCAAATGGGGACCCAAAAATGAACAGAATTTTGTAATAAAAAGTTGTATATTTATTTTTAGGTATTGCAAATTGAATTGTTTTTAAAAATATAGTCTATTTAATGCAATGCATCGGTATAAATGTTTTTGTCACTTTTCAAAGTATTCTGGAATCACTTACAAAGTGATGCATTTTAATGCCTCTGTCATTTTCTCCCAGTCCTAAGTCCTCAAAAAAAAGAGAGAGATCTTTTTTCATTCGAGGGGTTAAAAAAAAGATTGCACGAAGTAAGATTGAATGCATATGACTGATAGATAGGCTGGGTCATGCTGAATTTAATTACAAAGTGTTTCATACTCAAGACTTTGAGAAATGACACTTTGTTGGGGTGGAGCTTACACTCTTCTCTTTGCCACAAAGCAGGATGTTTATGTTTTGCGCATCACATAAATGTTTCAGAACCTGCAGATAAAATGCCTGATTGTTACGAATAAAATTTGAGAGAAAAATACGTTTGCATCCAAAAAAAAAAATTGGCGTTATTTTAATTTTGCGTTTCACTTGTGACACTTTTTAGGGATGTGGTGAATTTAACATTTCAATTAAACCACTCATAACCTTATGTTTTTATGATATCAGCTTGCTTATAATCTGTTTCAAGCATTACAACTATTTTCTTTGCCTTTTTCTGTAAATGAAAACAGAATTTCACATTAGTTGAACATTTCAGCCATTATAAAATATTGACAAATATGTGACACATAATTTATAATAAAATGTGTTGTTTCACACGGTGATATCATTGGGCAGATTGATGCAGAAGGGTTTCTGTAAGAAATATGTAGCAGCAGAAGTATATACTATAACAAGCATATAAACCAGAGAACGATTCCGGTTATTTTTGGGTCCCCTCTTGTATAACCGCATGGTATGTAAATTAAGTAATTTAAATATTCCATTTATGTCATGACTGAGTGCTGTTTTCTCTTTTGTTTATCACATTTTTATGGTTGGCAATAATCCATGCTTCTTTCACCGTTCTTTTCCCATTATTATACTCTGCATACACCAAGTTCACCAACTGTGGATTGAAGCTATGACCATATTATTTTTTATGGTTCCAAAATACACACATATTCCAGATAATAGTTGTTTGTGCTGTGCTATTCTGGTTGAAAGGTTGGCCCTAGATTCCTTATTATATACAGCTGTGCAGTCTGGGCCATTACAGAGGATCTCATACATTATCTGCAGTGTATCCTCCATTCATGGTTTAATCTTTAATGTTGTTAATTAACCTATTGAGATTAGAGGGAGTATGGAAGCTAACTTTGAAAGTTAATTTGCAGATCTTTTTTCTTTTCTTTATTAATTTCTGAATATATGACATGCTGACTTATGGCTTAGTTTTACCCTGCCGTTTTAAATTTTGCTTTAAATTGCTATAGAATTTTTTTATTACATTCAGAAATATATCTTGTTATAAATAAATATTTAACATATTTGTCTGTGTTGGTTTTTCTGTCTGCTTCATGTTTACAAAGCATCAGATTTCTATTAAGAAAGACTTTAAAGCTTGATAGTTTATGTACCATTGGTGTTTTAGACTGCGGATAGATATCGCCTCTTATTTCAAGTGGCTTTACCAACATTTTGATTATGGTGTTCTTCATAGAAAGTGCACTATGCTTTATGATATAAGGATTAAAAAAGAAACCACTTTCGTTACTCATACGTATGCAAAATAATTAATTAATATATATTGAAATCAAAGATCTTTTCAATACTTTAAATGAAACTTGTTTTTTTAGAGAAACCAGCATAATAATAATTGTAAAAAAATTCAACGTTTACTCATTATCTCGCCTAATAACTTCATTTGTTGTATTATTTCATTGTCATTGCCTGGTATGTTACTATAAATGATCATATGTGATTTACTGTTGTGGTTTTACCACAGCCAGAAACAATTATCAACATACTGTACAAATTGTTTCTAAGTTACTTCCTAAATTAATCTTTCCTTTTTTTTTTCACATATTGACTGATGATACTTTAATTCAAAAACAGTAGCAAAAGACGATATTAGTAATACGCTATATGTGTTTATATGTAGGCATGTAAAGATTTTAAAACTTCTAATTTTTTTTTGATGTAATTAAATTGAAGAGAATGTATTTTCAAATATTAGAATTTGTACCACCATCCTAAATAAAGTTTGCCAAAATATGTGTCAATTTGATATGATACTTCTCTCGTGCGTTTAAAAAAATGTAATCTTTTGGGTAGTTGTTTAAGTAGCAAGAATTGCTGGTTAGTGACTAAAATATTTCTGACTGAGGAATGGAGACCAGGGGGAAAATCTGTCCCACCATTTGATTGAATCCCTTAAGATTCACCTGTTATTTTAGTGTGTGAATGATATTTGATCTCAGAAGCAACTAACCATATGTTGAATAAATAAACAAGATACTTTATAGGTAGTGATAGAAATATAGTAGTTGCTGGCATACAGTAGACACATTCATGTATGTTTATGCTGTGTGAATTTAATATTTATTATTTGACTGCTAATTGATTATTGGTGTAATGTTGTTAAAATGAGACCCCGTCTGTATCCTTTGCTTAATGAATTATGATTTCATAATTAATAATGCCAAATTTACATCTGGAGTAAATATTATTTCCATTCCAAAATTTTGACACAGTTAATAAACTTAGCTTAGTAATATATATTAAGGCTATAATCTTAAGACTATACACCTAGATGCGAGAGTAGGACCTCTACAAATCTTAACACAAGGTCCCTACTGTCGCATCGAGGCGCATAGTCTTAAGATTATAGCCTTAATATATATTACCTAGATAATGAGTATGCTCTTAACAAATTATTAATTACAACTTTAAACTTAGCTTATTAACATCAAAAGTGCAAAGAATAAATGAGTCTGCTTTATTCTTTAGTTTGCCAGCATAAAAGTAGTGGATTTGTTTAGTTTCTTCACAGTAAGAAAGAGCTCAGTTAACTCCTATTTATTTAATATGTAAATATGCATACGCACACCTTTGAATGAAGCTTTTTAGATTTGTCTTTACTCACATTATTGGAATAGTTTAATCAAATCACTATATTAGATTTTTTTTTTTTCACTTACAATTATTTGCTGACTTTTAAATCTACTATCGAACTATTTGTACATCGATAGCTAATTGTATGTTTTTTATAGTGGATTTAAAATGTACAATGAGACAATTAAAACTTAATATTATTCACAATATGAATGCGGATCAGTGATTTAATTATGTCATCTTTGTTTTAATTATGTAGCCTAATAATTATTTGTAAAAAATTTGTTCATATATATATATATGTATTTTATTTCATTAGCAACTTCAAATGACTCCTGAGGCCAAAACAGAGAAAATCATGCAACATGAAATCACAAGGTTAACTGTGGATAATCTGGTAAGTCTAGTTTTATGAGGGGGATCGTCCTATCTTTTTTTTTTTTTTTTTTGTAGATTATTGTGAAGAGAATGTAAATGAAAGTTTTTAAAAAATTGTCCAGGTAAATGTATTTGCTACCTGAAAAAAACTTTCTTTTTGGATGAAATTATTAATTTTATATACATACTTGTATCCATTATATTTTTGTTCTTTTATCATGAAATCTGTGGTATTTGTTTAATATTTGTGTGTGTGTGTGTGTGTATGTTTATTTATGCATTTTTTAAATGAATTTAAACATTTTTAATTCTTTTATATACATAATATAACACATTCAAAACAAAACAACACTCTCCATATAGTAGTGCCATATTGTATGCAATTTAGATTATATTTTCAGACATTTTATATCCCAAAATCCTTTTTATAGACTTTTTGCATTATTACTGGTTAATATCATTGTGAAGCCACTTTTTGTTTGGTCGTGCATTTGATACACTGCTTTTAGCAACCATTGTTTTATGTAGATGTAACAAATATAAACCATGAATTGTATAATTAATGGATGTCAAATCTACAGTGTCAGAATTGAAGGACTTAGTAAAGTCACTGACAAATCTATCTCCTGATTGGAATCTCACCATACAGTAGCACCACTCAGTGCAAGCCAGAGTAATCAATGGATGCAGGAAGGTTTGTGTATAAAATCCCTATCTGTTGCCCACTCATCCAATATCCCCAGACTAGTTTCTAGCTTGTGGCTTCTGTAGGAAGGACCCTTGGATCTGAGAGCACTGCACTGATTGGATGAGTAGGCACTAGATAGGCATTTTAGGCACAAACCATCCTGTATCCATTGATTACTCTGTCTTGCACTGAATGGCACTACGGTACGGAGAGTTTTGTCTCTGTGTTAAACAGCTTGTACAAGCATAAAGAATGGTGATCATGTGGTAATTAGAATTTTCACAGGTTTCCTGTACGATATTTTATTAGTAGCTAAACTGCCTTTAAAAAAAATCCATATTCTATATATTGTGTGCTGTTTGGTGTGTCCTTCTAATTATTAAAATTTTATATGGAACTTGGAAGTTTCTTCAGATGGCTAAAGATTTCCAGATGGTTCAGTTTTTTTTTTTTTTTATTGTAGTTGGATGATAGCCATAAAAACTGGCTATCTTAATTATTAATCAGTAAACGGATATTTAATTGCTTTTAGCTAAATGATAAACAAGGATGAAATACCATTAAAATCACATGAGTAGTAATTGACTGTCCCAATAAATAGTATCTTATCCTTCACTTCTATTAAACGAAGCTAAACATGACATTGTCTTGCAGTGGACTTGTAATAGCAGATTTAGAACGATGATTTTCTGAAAGAAAAAACAGTTGAAAGTTTTTAGAAGTGATTGCAAAAAAAAAAAATGGAAAGATTGTTTTAAAAGCAAGGTGAAAAAATACCAGAGGTGAACTTCTCTCACTATGTCTGGCCACATTGCAAAATCGTTTTTATTCCCGTGATTACTCGTTTTAAAAAGTTACAAAGAGTAGTTTGGGAAAAAGTTAAAGTTTTTGAACCAATTGCGAACTGGAGAAAAAATAAAAGTTCGTACACATCTTAATTATAGTAAAAGTAGGTTAAATATTGTATATTAGTTAACTGTAATAACTAGCTAAGAATAGTTAGATATTTATTTATTGGCTGACCCTGGATGATGGCTAGGCATGGACAATCTTTCTGGTAAAAATCAAAGCCTACTTAAGAATTCTTGCATGAATGTAAAAAAAATTTCCATTTGACTCTGGATTTTGAGTTGGTAATGGATATAGCAAGCTAATATCCAAATCCTATACTGCAATGTTTATAAGAAATAACTAATGCACAGAAACACTGAAGAGGATCAAATAAAAATAATTTTATCGAAAAAAAAATTCAAGAAAAAAAAAAGGGAATAAATTGTTCATTTTTTTATATTCAAAAGAATTATACAGTTTTCTCAGTTTTTCAATTAATTAGGTTAGTTATACGAATGTTGCACAGCTGACAGTCGCTTTGCAGCAATCACTACTTTATTCCTTGTCAATAAGAAAAGGATGTCAAACTGTTCATAAAAATTAACACTTTCCAGGTATTATGAAATAATGGTTTATACGATCCAAATATATGGGCTGGTGGCCTGAATATTGAATGTCAAACTTGCGTACGGAACTTAGAAGTACATTTACCAAGGATTTAATATCTGCGATGCTCTCAGTTCTGTTGACTGCCTCACATAAAGATATATTTATAATAATAGCAATTGGCAATTTCTTGTATAGTATTTAAATTAATAGAAAGGATACAAATTTAACAGCCTTTACTAGCAAAACAAAGTTTAATATGTATATTTATTTTCTTTATCAGGAAAATCCACATGAATGTGATATCCTTTCACACTACAGTATATTGCTTGCATCCATATTGTCTTTTTAAAGATATTTTTTGCTATGTTTTCTTGCAGCATATTTTAAATTGAAATTACAGTGGATCTGTATAGGGGGTGGAAGACTAGAAAGATAATCCTTATTTAAAATCATGATACCAATTTAGCAGGAAAATTATAACGAATGGCTACGGCCTCAGGTCACTAGCAAGGAAATTTTTTGAAGCCTGTGATTCTGTCATCTATTGCGATTTATAAAAATGACATGACAAAAAGATTAGGCGGTTTAAAAATGACTACATTTTCACTAAATTAAATTGGGATAAATCTGAAAATAGTGTACTAGGATATAGCATAGTAGTAGTGCCACTATTAATAATACAATCCTCATGAATGATTTTAATTAAGAGTTCAGAGTAAGTAAATATGGATCAGTAACTTTCAACTATCATTTTTCTACTACATGGAAAGCAATATTAAAAATACTTTATTTACTAGGAAAACGTTTGATATTGTTATCATCAAATGTATGAACAGTTCTCAGGTAGATATTTAATGTCATTCAACTAGTACGTTCATTATAATGGAAAAATCATGAAAATAACATCATGACCATTATATTCATGATAATTATAGTCCATAACTTTAATATATATTTAAAAGATTAATCAATCTTAAACAAAGTTGATAATGACTTAATAATAGATCAAATTTATTTAAACCATCAAACCAGTTTTCAATCTTTATAGGAACCTTATCAAGATATCTCCTTTTAATAATCACATGATAAACTATTCTATAGCAACTCTATCCAGTGAATCTCATTTAAATTGCAGTTGCTTTAGAATAGTTTGTTGTGTGATTATTAAAAGGAGACATCTTGATAAAGCTTTTATATGAATGAAAACTAGTTTGATATTTTGAAAAAAATGTATTCATTTTTATACAGTTTATTATCAATTTTGTTTAAGAAATTGACTAGTATTTTTAATTTTATAATGAAGACAACATTGTGGAAAATTTTTAAGTTTTGAAATTTGATCATTTGAAATGAAATATTATATATTGTGAGAGTATGTATTTCTTACATTTTCAGACCAACAACCTGAGGTTTAGATCCAGACTAGATAAAACTTGGAAATTTTCCTCTACTCACAAATTATTAGATATCTGATTATCACTAGACAAATAAGTATTTAAGTTATCTTAACTAAAGAAATAAGCTGGTATGGAAAGTAGCTAAAAACTTCAGCAATTGCAGGAAATCTGGTGAATAAGTTTTTTTTTTTCACCATTCTTTTACGGGAGTTGGGAATGATAGAGGGCACTTCTGTTTGTAGTGGATTATTTAAAACCTGTTTTACTATTTATTTTTACCCTTACTTATTATTTCATAATACTATTTTGAGTTTTATTTTTGTTTTTCATTACTATATGTAGTAAAAAAAAAAGGGCATATGGCTTTATTGCTCAGGAGTTCATAAATGTTCAAGAATGAGAATCGATCCCGGGACCTCCCGAGCCTAAGTCGAAAACTACCAACTACATTAAACTGCACATGGCTACTATATGTAATTAAAAGATTTCATTGGATGGTGAACCATCTTAAAAACAAACTGGACTTAAAAAGGGCATGGTAATTCACATCCTAGTGTTAAAAGAAATTATAAAAAAGATCAAAGAATATGCACTGGCATTATACTTTGGATGTGTATATGCTAAAAAGGCATTCACTTCATGTTTCCATAATGATTAAAACTTTGAATCATCTAGATACAGAGCCGGGTATTGTTTTATTCTGATAAATATTTGTCAAAATACAACAGCGATTATTAGATTACATACTGATACTACGAGAATTAATTCTGATAAAGGTCTATATGGCAGAGTTATTTCATATCTTCGCTACATTTTTATCACAAATGTACAAGAAGCATTTTGTAGATTAAAATTAGAAGCTAAGAAATAAAAATAAATTTAAATCATCTAGATTTTGCAGATAAAGCCATTGTTTTTGCAAATAACGCTTCAAAGTTTCAGGAATTGGGTGAAAGCAAGAAAATGGGACTAAATATAAATACTAAAGTAATATTCAATGATTTTCTACAAGCAGAAAATGAAAATTGATAGTCAACAAAACACACAATGAATGAAATTTATCATAGAATTAAATTTGAATAAAATGCTTTTAATAGAAATAATTTAATTTTAAAAGGAAATAAGACTAACGTTTGAAGAGGAGAGTTTTTAATAATTATATTTTATCAGTTCTTACATATGGATCTGAGACTTGAACATTTAACAAAAGAGCAATATATAGATTTTAGTCAGTATAAACAAAGTATGTTGAAATATCTTGAAGGGATTTAACAAAAGAGCAATATATAGATTTTAGTCAGTATAAACAAAGTATGTTGAAATATATAATAGGAATAACAAGGAGATAACAAAAGCAAAGTGTATGAGGGGTAGAGCAAATAGGTATCATTGTCAATAGCGAAAGAATTAAGAGGTTGAAATGGAGCTCGATGGACATATTGCTAGAAGAGATAACGATAGATTGTAAAAGATTTAGCAGGCGACCACATGTGAAATGGATGAATGAAATAAATAAGTTTGTTGAAACGATATGGAAAGAAAAGCTATGGATTAAAGAAATTAAATGTTGAAAATGGTGGTGATATCCGATTTTTTCGGGGGGAAGGGGGTGCTGAATTCAATTGAATGGGGAGGTTGATTTTTTTAAAATTTAGACATTTATTACTAATAATTTATAATATTATTATTTTCTATTTAATTTTTTTTTCTTAAAAAAAAAAAAAACACATTCATTAATATTCTAATGTAATAAGAAAAGAAATTAAGGAAACCAAAAATTATATTTATATATTAACTTCCATTTCTTTTATGGTTACCCATAGGTTAAATTTTTTAATTTACATTGAATAATTAGTATGAACTTGGAAGTAACGTATAATTTTTACATTGTGATGTATTCTATTGGCATATAAATTAAGTTTATTATTTCTTTATGTCAAAAAATTATTTCTCTTCTCAATTTCTTTGTTGTTATAATTAAATTTATTTTTTTATTTCCTTCTTGTATGAGTGTAAATTAAATTATCAATTTTAAGCAACTAATGATTAGCCTCGGGCAGAGTTCAGGGTGTAAAAATAAATATGGTAAATCAAGATTAGTAAAACGATCTGAGAATATTTGTTGTTTACAGGAAATAGCTCTTGATAATATAAATAGTTATATTTTCAAATTTTACAATTAAACTTTTATTTTATTAACTTTTTCCTTTTCTAATATGTGTTTACTTATTAGTATAACTCATACTTTCAAGCCCCTTACACTATCCACACAATCTCTTCCTACTGATACACATGACCACACACATGCAGAAAAGATAAATAATCACCAATATGCGTATTTCGTGCTAAACCAGCACTTATCAGTTGGTCCAGATTATCCCATACATATATATAATCAGTGCTCAGTTTATATTAAGATAGCAAATCTTTATACTTTAACAGACAGGCTTCAACCTACTCCAACCTCCAACTCTTCAGCCATCCATACCATTGAACATCTGATGATAGAACTCCCAAATTCCATGCTGATGCCAATATTGTTGTCATGCCCATGTTGACCTCAAGTCACTCTGACTCCTCACGTATAGGACAGTATCCATTTAAATACATAGAAGAGGGATGGTCAGAATGCAGGCTTAATATGTAAGGTTTGAAAATAGTGTAGGATTTGCTATCTTAATATAAACTGAGCTCTGATTATATATATGTATGGGAGATAGTAATCTGGACCAACTGATGAGTGCTGGTTTAGCACAAAATATGTTTATTGGTGATTGTTTATTTTTTCTGCATGTGTGTGATCATGTGTATCAGTAGTATGAGATAGTGCAGATAGTGAGGAGCTTGAAAGTCTGAGTTCAAATCCCCTATATTTACAATTAGGCTCCAGGTTTAAGAGTTCCTGGTATTTTAAAACTTTACATATTAAACCTGCATTTTGCCCATCCCTCTTCTATGTATTTAAATAGATACTGTCCTATACATGAGGGGCCAGAGTGACTTGAGGTCAACATGGGCATGGGAACAATATTGGCATCAGCATGGGGTTTGGGAATTCTATCATCAGATTTTCAAGGGTATGGATGGCTGAAGAGTTGGAGGTTGAAGTAGATTGAAGCCTGTCCATTAAAGTATAAGGATTTGCTATCTTAATATAAACTGAGCACTGATTATATATATGTATGGGAGATGGTAATCTGGACCAACTTATGAGTGTTGGTTTAGCATGAAATACGTATATTGGTGATTATTTATCTTTTCTGCATGTGTGTGGTTATGTGTATCAGTAGTATGAGATAGTGTGGATAGTGAAGGGGCTTGAAAGTCTTGAGTTCAAATACCCTATATTTACAATTAGGCATCAGGTTTAAGAGTGCCTGGTATTTTTAAATCTTATTAGTATAACATTTGTTTATATGTTTTAATGAAATACATGAGTAACTTTCACACTAAAGATTACAATAATAGTTGAAATGGTTAATGCTTAATTGATTTTTGAAAATGTAGTTATCACAAAAAAAATGGGTTTGATGAATATGTTTTGTTTTGCGATCACTTTCATAAAATCGAGATTAAGAACTTTTGTTCTGTATTCAATCAATTGTCTGGTAACTCTAGGCTTTGGGGACATGGGTAATTAATTAACTGTTTTATTTTAAATTTTATTATTTTGGAAATTTTGTGATTGTTTGTTCAAATAACAAACTTCAATTTTATTAATAACACAAAGACCATTTTAGGAATTGTTTTTATTACTTCCATGAAAATGAAACAAATTTTTTTGTGATATATTGGATAATTTTTCAATCAGTTATTTAGAAGACGAAAAAAGTTAACACTTGGGTCTTTTTTGTGTTATGTATCCATTAACTCTTACAAAGAAAATTATTCTGTTGTTATCGAAACTGTTGTGTTTAGTCTGGATTATCACTTAATGTAATTTATTAGTATCAAATATATTTACAGAATATACAATCAATAAATATATTTCCTTATATCAATTTCATTAATGTCATCGTCGGGTGGTGCCCAAATTACAGGATTCACTTCCAGCTGTATATACTAGCTTACCTCGTGAAGTTGCCCAATGATTGTTTCGGCTGCACTAGACAGCTTGCCTTGAGTCAGCTCTAGTCTTTGCAGCTTCCAGTCCTATTGTGGCCTTGCCTCACTTCATAGATTTATAGCATAATGACAGTAATAGAAATGTTCACTGATAGCAGTGGTTTCAATTAGGAGTGCATTGTATCATTTAGGTTAGACAGACGTTCTCTCCCTTGCCTCAAAAAAGTCTGACTTTATTGTCAGATCCCCAATCTTACTGTCAGCAATCGGATTCATAAAGCATCATTGTCTATTGGCACGTACTAACCAATGGTTGATATTTATCAACATGTTTACACATTGGTTAGCGGCAATGAGTGCTCAATCCAAGCAGATAAGGATGGGATATGGACTAGGCCACTTCTAAGGGCAAAGTGAGATAAGACAGACACATTGGCAAGGAATTTTAGATGCTAAGTTTTGCTACAATAGCAATCAAGATCCCCCTCTCAGGATTGTCTCTGTGATTTTAATCTGCATGAATGATTCCCAGTTTGCACTTACATTTGGAAAAAACTGACCAAAAAATAAAAGATCCTTATTCATTTATATATATAAGAAACTATATCAAAAGCATTGAGAGCCTGAAAAGGAATTGGGCTGGACATATTGCTAGAAGAGATGATAATAGATAGATAGTTGAAATTTGAAGCTGGATTCCAAGAAATTGTAAAAGATCTAGAAAAAGACTCATGTGAGATGGATGAATGAAATAGGGAAGTGTACTGGGGCTGATGTGGAGAAGAGGGAAGATCATAAAAGATGGATTGAACTTGGAAAGACCTTCAGCCTGCAGTGGTTGAAAATGATGATGATAATGATATATCATTACAAGATTATTTTTAATCGTTATTGACTATTGAGAAATTTGTTGAAAGAATTCAGTTGTGAGATAAAAAATAAGCAATTGCAGTAGAATTGGTCCACCTGTCAATGATGAATGTCTTGACTGTGAATACTGTGCCAACTAAATTCCTGACTGTGGAAAATGAAGAGAGAAAAAAAATTAGATTAAAAACTATTTGAAATAAAACTGTTATGATATAATGACTGTGTGTTTGAAGTGATCAATCAATGAGCATTTCTGCAGGACTAATCTTAGTCACAATTAGACATCCAAGAGAAATAAAAACTACAGCAAAAATACAATTAATAGACTAAAGTTAGTAATTGACAGTATTGGTGAGGCTTGTACTACAATACAATTACTTATTCTGAATGCTGCAATGCTGAAAGTAAGGAGAAAATCAAAGTATTGTAATGAATATACTTTTAAATTATTAACAATATCAAAATAGTTCTGTAAGACTGAATCATCAATTCAAAGAATTGACCTACCTTACTATCACATGAGAATTATTCTATAAAAAGTCTTTATGTAGATGCAAAGGTGATTTTGTGTTTAAAAAAAAAAAAATGATAGAAAAATTTAACTTTGGAATTCTTTCTCCCTATTTAATTGAACCGAAGCCTTTAATAGCATTAGAATTTTTATTTAGTTTTACTCAAATTAATTTTAAATGAGAGCTTTTGGTACTTTGGGATTAGTGCTGCTATAACGTAATCACCCGGCTATAATTATTATAACTTTACGAATTATTCTAATACTTTAGGTTTGTTATTTAAAGATTAACATATTTTTTAAAAATAAGTTTTGAATTCTAAAAAATTATTATGAATTCGTACTTTATATTTAAAAAATTGGAATTCAAATTAATTTTAAAAAATTATTATACATATGATATAAATAAAAGATTTTTGGGATTAAAAAATTAGTAAACAAAAGCAAAATTTGAAGTTCTGTTTATTTCATTCAAATCTTATTTATATTCATATTTTTTTTAATTAATTTAAATTAAAAACATTATTTAAATATAGAGTTTGTTAAACCTAAAGTGATACTTCACAAGCAATGAAAATATATTTGCAAAGTTAGAATAATTATGGCCAGATGATTACATCACAGCAACGCTAATCCTAAAGTACCGAATTTTTCACTATGGCTGTGAGTGTGCTATAGTTTGGTGTAATGGTACAGTCATGAACTTTGGAGCTCACAGTCCATTAAACCTAGCGTAGCTTTGCCATTTCTGGTACTAAATTTCATATGAACTGGGCAATAGACTATTCAGTTATTTATTTAGACTATTATTTTAATAATATACACACAGAAATTAATTTAATCTTCTCAAAATTCATGCATGAAAAATGTCAGTCTAATCCAATGGTTGCTAAAATAATGGGAGCAGTGTAATAGTAGGGCAGATGATTCATTTTTATTGTGTCCTTGTGGCATGTAAATTTTAAAATCATCTATGAGTGGGGAATAGGGGATCGGCCTTTTGTGACGTGAAATATAGCACTACTAAAACATTGATAGTAATTGTAAGAGCTTTTTATTTTTATGAATGATTCTCAAAATGATTTTGAAAATTAATGATGCAAACTGAGTTACGTAATACCAAAACTGAATATTATGTGGCTGCATTCCGTCTCTTCAGTTATAAAAGTTAATGCATAACAGTGCTGATGGATCTCTATCCACAAAGTAGTTTGCAGGATCTATTTTTTTTATATGCTGCTACAGCCTTGTTGATCTCAGTACTAGGATAACTGGTAAGAGTTACCTCATAGTCACCATAATTCATAATTTTACTGTGACCATTTAAAAAAAAAAATTAAAACAGGCAAAACTCTTTATACGTATTGCCACTCTGTGCAAGCCAGAGTAATCAATGGATGCCAGAATGATGGTGATCATGTGATGTTTATTGGCTTAAAAAAAAAAAAATCAAATAATCTATCTTTTTAGAGTTTGTAAGAAATTCAAGTATTGGGAGTGGCTGAACTGGACACAATCTATAAACCTTGAGCTCTAAAGTTTATCACTTTATGTCTGTACCGATCCAACGCTGTTTATTAAGACTCTAAGAACCACAAAATAAACCTTAAAATAAATATGTTATACTATGTCTACATGTTCTTAATATAGCATGCCATCTACCAATCATTATGCAGCCTATCCATCAATGTATCTTTATTTAAAGCTTGCAATCTATGTAAATTTTTTTTAATAACACATGATGAAAGATAAACTACAAGGCCAGAATCCATAAGAGATATGATAAACATACCTCGTACACATGCCATTAGTGAAGGCACATAATACTGCAATTATATTTTTTTATTTCCATGTTCAGTGCATTGTAAATCACATGACCAATTTAGATGAATGTAGAGTCTTTATCTCTCAGCTAGCAATAATTAGGTATCCAGAAGTGGCCGGCTGGATAGATTTGGGCCAACTATATGAAATAAAGATTCTTCTGCTAAGCTTGAGCACCAAATCATGGCATGAGGCAGATCCTCTAATAGCTATGCCATGAGTGCTTACAATGGGAAGTGTAAGTCATTAATGGAATATTGGGTGAAATTGTATATAATAAATATTATACTATAGTACATGGAAGACCAAGACATCCATAAAAGTAAAACTTATCTCTTGCCATTTTGAGATTGCATTCCCAAATTAAAATTTTGCCTTTTTTATTCCTTTCTAATTCAAATTTTTTGAATTTTCACAGTTTGAAGGATCGAATATTGAGGATTCTTTTGTATTTAAAAATTAAATATTGTAAAGCATTATTAGGGAAGTAAAAGAGAATTATACTTGATCAATTCATAAAATAGAGATATAAAAGTCATAAATTGATTAATTAAAATGTGATAAAAGTGAAGGTTGCAATATACTGCAAGTAATACATGAAAAGAGGAGTTGCGCAAAAGTCTCGTAAAGCCAAAATTTCAGATTATAAATGGATTTTGTTCGTGGGTGGGTATTTTAAATCCTGCAGAGGTAGATTGTGTGTATCCGAGAAATATGTTAATTACTAATGTGTGTTGCAGAGCAAAATAAAAAATACAACCAAAAAATTATCTTTAATGTTAATTAATCAGAATCTTCAAAAGCTGACTTGACAAAATGGTTCTCACAGTCATCACAAACAATATCGCTATGCTCAAGACATAAATACTTTTTACGGTTCTAGCAATACTGACTTTTGGAGTTTGCAGCAGCGTTCAAATAAATTAAAACAAGTGATTTAATGATTTTATTGCTTAGGAATTCATAAGAAACTTGGGCGCTGGAAGTGCCAGCATTAGAATATATTCAAAGATCTTACTGTAATTAGAAGGACTTGAATTCAGACTTTCAAGCTCTCTACAGCTATTCACTCCATCTTATACAACTGATACACGTGACCACTTACATATGAAAAAGATAAATGATCTCTATCAATTTCATGCTGAACTAGCACTGATTGTACATATGTGTGAGAGATGGTGATCTGGACCGACTGATGAGTGCTGGTTCAGCACAAAAGACATATATTGGAGATCATTTAACTTTTTCACATGTATGTGGTCATGTGTATCAGAAGATGGAGTGGATCTTGAAAGTCTGAATTCAAGTCCCTTCTAATTACATTATGTTTGGCATAGACAATATACACGTATTTAAGTATTCCAAAGATCTTACTTAGCTCCAGAGTTTGTCACTTTACCGCTGCAGTAAACTATTTATTATTGAATATCAGGTACCTTTCAAAAGATATGTTACTGTTTGAACGTTATGTGGTTTAACATTAATCATATAGAAACTCACAGTTATACGTGACTTGTCAGCGTTGTTAGCCGAGAGGTCAGCGCAGCGCCTTGCAAGCAAGCAGTTAGTTGCAGACGGTTGTTGCGGGTTCGCCTCCCGGCCGATGCTATGACATATGAAAAAAAAAAACTCACAGCTATACATGATTTGAACCTATGAATCCCGATATCTGTAACAATATTTAAGTAAATTGTATCTCCTAGATCAGTTACAATTTCTGTAGGGTTAATACTGCATTCACATAAAATAAAATAAAAAAGAGTAGCATATAATTTTAAGTTTAAAAATATCGAGAATTGTTAAAGTGAAAAAAGATGAGTAAATAAAATAAGAGAGAAGTATGTCTATTGACCGTGAAACTACATACAAAATATTTTCTCTAGATAACACACACACTTTTGATTGTTATTTGAAGATAATTCGTGAAAAGAAAAAAAAAGTATATTAATGAAATTGTTTGTCGAATATTTATTTACATGTATGATTCTATTTATATGCAAAGGCATGCCAGTTTCGATTTGTTCTGTATGACCAATCTTGATAAATTGGACAAGCTTATTTTTTTTCTCTTAAAATTAAATTGGATGAGTTCATTTTTTGAAGAAGGGTTAATAAAATTCTTGGAGTGAAGTGATTTTTTCCGCCTTATGAAATGATCAATATATTTTTTTTAGTTCTCTTGGGAATTTTAATTTAAAGTAAGTAAATTGTTTTTACGTTTTGTAAGACATTATGTGATGTTTAATGGCAATAGTTTTTGTGTTTTTTTTATCTACTAAAAGTAAATATGTTTCTCTTTGGGTAGAATGAATATTAGATTTATTTTAGTATAAGTTTTCTCTTTGAAAAATGTATGCGCGCGTACGATGTTGGGAAACTCGGAATTCATCATCTTTATTTAAATTATTGTCATTTTTTAATTTAAAAGAGGAATTTTGAGCTGGCAAAGAAAGGTAAACATTGTATTTGGTAATCGAGTGACTTTATAGCTCCGGAGCTCCCAAGAAGTCGAGCGCCGTAAGTGGCAGAATTGTAAGCGATCCGAAGACCCTACACTCTAGAGTCCGACACTATCAGACAGGTCAAGTTCCTAAATTGATATGCTACGGCAAATTATTTTAAAGTATGGCAGTGGCAAATTTCCATTGATGATGGTAAAGTGTTATCGTTTGGTCGTAGCGCGCCGTTTCATAATTCATTCAGCCAGAGAATTAACTATAATATTAAACTAAATTTAGATTCAAATTGAATGAAATTTATTTACGGTACATGTAATTGTTGTACAAAATAACTGGAATATCTACGATAGTTTATTGATATGATGTGAGTCCATCATATGCATCCAGAACCACTACTATTTTGTCTGGAAATGTGTATGGAGACTATTAATTTCTCATCATTGATGATGAATGAGCAGTGGAGATTTTTTAGATTAATGAGCTGAAGGGGGTTCCATGGAAAGTGTTGATCAGCCTTATAACTCTCAAATTAATATATGATTTATAGATGTATAAAATAAAGTTTTATTATCTTGGAAAATGGTTAATGTTGTCAGAAAGCAACATTTCCACTATGGTTTGAATTTGGGTCTCCAAAACCTTACTTTAATCTGAACTGAAGATGCCATTTGCCTGTGGAAACTAAAGATTAGACCTAGAGTGTGCTGCAATATGGCTTTTTCCAGTTCGAGAAATGGTATTTTTTCTGGCGGTAGTGTACCCTGACAAACAATTACTTGCCTAACCATATGATACACTTCAGCCATTCATTGTCCATTACTTATGCATGTGACTGGCGGTAGTGTACCTTGACAAACAATTATTTGCCTAACCATATGATATACTTCAGCCATTCATTGTCCATTACTTATGCATGTGACTGATTTGTTTTGCAGTGAGCATTCACATCAGAAAATAATGATTTTCATATGGCAATTTGCTTATAAAAGTTCTGCTTCGGAAGCTCAAAGCAGGCAGTTTTGGAGATACTAAAGTTATCAGATGTGTCACCTTTTGCAGTGTTTTGATTCTTTGTGCTTTTAGATTTATATACACATATTGCTTCCTGTCTTTAATGAGTGTGATCATTCTTAGGGATGTCTATTTTGAAATATTAAGCATGTTTGGATACTGATTCTTCAATTGATTGTTTGCCAATCATTTGATCTTTAAAATCCAAAAGATCTGACATTTCTTTTTTTCAAGATTGTGAAATTAACATCCACTTCCCATCAAATTCTTTTTAACATCTCCTTGATGAGCTATCTATGAGAGGGGGGAAATATATATTTTTATGTATTTTCATTATTGCAGTAGATGAGATAAAAAATTTAATTCTGATTGTATGGATTTATATGTACATGTTAACTGGCTTTTTTTTTTATGTGTCAAAGCATCAGCCGGGAAGTGAACCCACAAACCCGGGACAACTGCTTGTAAGGCAGCGGTGCTGACCACTCGGCCACCAACACTTGACTGATAAATAAACGACACCGTGAATGCAATAGTAAATTTAATCTGTGGGGAATGTAAATTCACTCATTTATCAATTCTACACTTACCCATTCATAAGTTTAGGGCATGAAATAGGATGATTTGTATAGTGCAGAATTAAATATTTTCAAATAGTAATAAAAAATAAATACAAGCAAAAATTCAGTTTATATTATAAAACGTAAATAACGGCATAATTATAAGCGAAAATAGATCAAACAAATATATAAATTTATTTTGCTAATATATTACTGATTTACTAAATGTATATACACATAATATATTCTTGATTTCTTCCCCTATACAGCATGGTTTTGGGCAAAATATAACATTTCGTGGAACTCGTAGCCAAAGATCTGCCTATCTCATAAGAAAGTAACCATATGGATGATGAATTTCCATTTTTCTTTCAATGACAACATTTTGCTGTAATATTAAATCTTCTCATTATGATCCTAAAATACATCATTTTCCACTTCCTTATTAGCACCAGCAGTGTTTTGTTAACTTTTATAATTTTCTCTCAAATAGATGCATTGTAGAGTTGATCAATTTTAATTGGGTGGTTCTTGAAATGTTTTGATTTTTCCATATTTTAAGCAATTTGTCATTACTACTATTACTTAAGCAATTTTTTTGTCTTTCCTGATAACATTATTGACTGTAGTAGAAACCAGGATATTCAAATTTATCTAACTTTCCAAACTAGCTCAGTCTCTATTCATGGCTTTTGTTTTTCAAGATGTTTGATTTCATCTGATAGTTTTTCCATATTTGTGAACTTCTCATCAGAAGCCAAAATCAACATATTGTCGGCATATCTCAAATTATTTAAACATCTTCCACCTATACATGCCACCATCCCAACTCTCAAGAATATTGTACATGATAATCTCACCACAGGCATTAAAATGAATGGAGAAAAGTATATATCCTTGTCTCATACATACCTGAATCTTAAATTCAGTTTGAAAGTTTTGTCTTTTTATTATGTCTGCAAAATGAGATTCACAGACTTTGGATAAGTTGTGCCTCATGCAAAGATGCCAAAGTCCAAGAGTATCTCCTACAGCTTTCTCCCATTTTGTTTTATCAGAAGCTTTTTATGGTCCATAAAATGTATGTCAATTTTAACATTCCTTAGGTTTTTCAATTATCTGACTAACTTTTAATACCTATTCCCTTGGGCCTCTGCTAAGTATAAATCCCATAATATTGAATATTTGTAGAAGAATAAATGGCATTTGGTGTTCATTTATTTTATGTATATGTGAAATTAAAACTAGTATTCTGTAATTGCAACAATCCGTCTGATTGCTTTTGTTATAAAGTATAATAAAGATTGAATAAATTCTGTTGACCATTGATGGATAATTATATTTGCATCTAGTCTCATTTCTTTTTTATCATTCAGCTATTGATTCATCTACACCTGAATTTTTTTCTTTCTTTCTTACTTTTGTATAGCTTTATCTATTTCCAATGTAAGAATATTTTGTTCTAGATTGTTTTCTGCAAATCACTTTTCAAACATGCAGATGATAAAACTCGTAGTGAAGATGGCATCAATACTCCTTCTATACCTTATTTATTTCACTTGTATTGTCACAATGTTTCCCTTAAAGATTTTTAATTATTCAATTGTTTGAATTTGAATTCATTAGAGAAGTAAATGTCCATTATTGTATAATTCTGATGACTTTTTGCTATTATCCACTTTGTTCTAATTCCTATTAAATCTTTAATGTTCTTATTTTTATGAAAGACCTCCATTCTTGTGATTTTTTATATTGTCATATATATATATTATTAAAAGCCAGTCAACACTTAAACAAAGCCAATGGCAATCAACAATTTCAATCAGTAGTTCAGTCATAAGTTAGTATGACCAATATATACAGGGTGCCCCATGGAGCAGATGATTGGGTCTTCCTCTGATCTCTGATTACACGAATATGTTACATGATAACATACCCAAAGTTTTAAGGACAGCACATTTGGATCATTAGTTGCGATATAAAATGTGTCAACTGCTTCATGCCTCAACCCATGTCGGAATGATGCGCTATTAGTAAATTTTGTTTTAAATTGGACAAAACTGCTATTGAAATATTTGAAATTACTCAAACTGTGTATGGCAATGAAGCCACGAGTCACAAGAACACTTTTAAGTGGTTTGCAAGATTTTGTGATGGCAGGGGGAATATTGAAGACAATCTATGGAAGTTCAAAACCCATGGTCATTTTTCATTATACCTGATGCAGTTAAACTATGTTGCTACATAACACGCGCTGTTTTTCAGATGGCGCTACCAGCAAGCAACTTGGAAAGAAAATCAATCACTTTTTCATTTTGTTTATAATTGAGATACCATTTATTTATACATAATTGCTATTGGCTAATTCAACTAGCAAGGTTACTAAAGTGATTTGTACCGTAGTTGTGAATTGTTGTTATGGTTCACGCATCCAGAGTTAGCTTTTTTATACTAAGATAATATACTCTGTGGGTACACATAACAATTGGTAAAACATTAATTCGCAGTAATTGCTGTTGACTAATTTAATTGGTTTCCTTTTTAAAATAAAATAAAAAACTAACAATATTTTTAATGAATCGGATTGATATTTGTAATTTGTTGACAAACTGGATCTTTTTTTGTTTATATATACACTAAACATCACATGATCACTATCTCACAAGATGGCACTACTATATGGAGAGTGTTGTTTTGTTTATATATACACTGTATTATGAACTGGAACATTTCCGATTTGATCCAGTTCTTCTCAAATCTAAATTTTTGCTAATCAATACGTGGTTATATGTAAACTACGGAGAAAAATATCTCTATTTTAAATGTATGCATACGCACGCATATTAACAATATCAATTTCACAGTTAACGGTTATAGCGTTGGTATAACTTTTTCTATTCATATTAGAAGCGGTTTTCTTTCCAAATAAAAGTTTTTATATAAAAAGTGTAAAATAATTTTAACTAAATGTATGTGTGTGTACGTATATATATATTTAAAAAATTATTATATATAAATTCATTTACAAAAATTAAGTTTTGATGATATATTATTAAATAAAAGTTTTTTCTTTCTTTCGTTTAAAAAATAAATAAATACAAATGACATTATATAATTATATCTCCAGTTCTTGGTCTTTTCATAAAGATAAAAGTTGTTTATTTTAGATTAATGATATCTTAAGTTACGCATTGCTGTATACTCTCCCCTTTAAAAACGTAATCTTATTAGTAACAGCCTATTCCCTATGATGGTCGCATTTCTACGTATTATAACCAAAGAGTAGCACCAAAAGTTTGTGGATAATTTGAAATTAATAAATAAATCTAACATTAAAGTAATAAGGTGGTTATGGATGGTTGCAGTGCTCTCAGATCCAAGGCTCTTCACTGATGAAAGTCACAAGCTAGAAACTAGTCTTGGGATATTGGATGAGTAGGTACTAGATAGGGATTTTATGCACAAACCCTTCCTGCATCTACTGATTACTCTGGCTTGCACTGAATGGCACTGCTGTATGGAAAGTTTTGCCTCTGTGACAATTTGATATTATTAAATTTCCATTTAAATAACTTCAAGATAAGGAATTATATAAAACACTTCTAGATGTTATTACAGACAAGTGTACTGGAAACTGTTTATATTTAAATACAGTCCTGCACAATAGGTAAAGCATCCGATCTGGATCAGAAGGTCCCGTGATCAATTCTCTGCCACTCACAGATCTAGTGCTCGAACTTCTTATGAAATCCCGAGCAATAAAAATATATGCCTTTTTATTATTATTATTTAAACATTCTTAAGTCTTGCAAACAACTTTCAGTTTACAGTGGGGGGGGGGGGATATAAACAAGTCAGTTTTATCGACGATTTTTAATATTAATTAAGTATCATATTTTGGAGAAGTTGGTTTTATTCTTAATTTTTGGCTTCTGCTGTTGTCAATCATTATTCGCTGTATTATTTCACTGTCAGCATTTTAATTTCATTAATATTGTAATAGCTCGTATATCCTATCCAATATACATGAGATAGAGTATCTGTCTATCAATTCGGGTATCAAAAAAGAAATAGAAAAACATTGTAAATTTTAATATCTACGGGGAAAATGAGAATAGCAAATATATAAAAAGGTAATTATGATTTTATATAGGTATGTCTTTTATCCACAATGATTTTAAAGATACTAATGTGTAAATGGCAAAATTTAATAGCTTGTTTATACTATTTTCCAGTAATTACATTTCCATCATATGAAACATTTGAATAAATTAGGTTTTTGCAGAATTTTTAGATTTACACCATTCTAACGCATAAGTTTTTGCCTTCACATTTTATTCATATATAACCCCATTTACATCATCCTAACTTTAATAGATTATCATTTGCTTTTTTTTCAGAGGTTTCCACTTGAATTTTTTGTATGAAAGTGACTTCACTGTTCGGACATGTCCCAATCATTGTCATCATCCACTATGTCTTTTTCCAGCCATCTTTTTTTTTTTAATTATCTACTTACTATTTCATGTAATCATGATTTTCAGTATTTCTCAGCAAAATACCCTGCTATCTAAAAGTATCACTGTTACCAATAAAAATGTATATTAACATCATCCCTTTTTCGATGTCCAGCTAAGAATCTCTCCAAATAACTAAGGAATTATGGTATAAAAATTTCTTCTGAGGCTCAGATTTTTTTTTCTAGATCAATCAATAAAGCCAGCTGGATTTGATCTTCCCAGATGCTCCTTTTGTCAACCAGATTCAGGATAAACCATAGTCTTTGTTCTTATCTGCTTCATATATCAGTTTTAACAGCTACTGATCTATGTAGATGAGGACAAACTACTCGCTTAACGACCATCAAATACATAGCTGCAGCAGCAGAATTAAAGGACAATAAAATTCTAAAACGAGAAATAATTATATTGAATATTTGCCTCTCACTAAGAACATTTAATAATATTTCTCTCACCTGATGTTCTATTGATGAAATAATTCATCGTATCAGTCCCATCTCAATTGGAGTAATCAGCATTTTTTTTCCCTTTTCCTTAATTGGGAATGAATTGTACTAGAAACTGGAGCCACCAACAATCTACTCCAATTACATCAATTTGCCTCTTTCTCATTTTTTGCAAAACAAATTTTCAAGTTAATATATTAGCATTTAGTATTAAATAAAAGCTCTCAAATTTTAAAACCATATTTCTTCTAAATTTATCAGATCATTATTCATAATAAAAGATGATCATCTGTCCAGAATTCACTTTGTTAAATTATTAGTGTCTGTGTGTTTAAAAATTTTAATGTGACACATGTTCTTTAATATAGGTATTAATTTCATGTAAAATTTCTCTATAATAGCACATCGAGTTGAGAGAAGAGAATGACAAAACTTTCTATGATACTGAATAATAAATAAGTATTATCAAATATGGTCCGCAGATTGGTGATGGTGGATTATTAATTTGACTTCCCTTTTTTAAACATGCTTCATCAAGTATAAAACAATCAAAACATATGATCACTATTTCATATGCTTACACGTGTTGTTCATAAGAGTACCAAACTCTCTATACAATAGTGCCACCAAGTGCGAGCCTTCATAATCAAGGGTTGCAGGATGGTTTGGGCATAAAATCCCTATCTAGCGCTTACTCATCCAACATCCCTGGACTGGTTTCTAGCTTGTGGCATTCATCAGTGAGGAACCTTGGATTTGAGAGCACTTCACCTAGTTAGGATCTAATGCAACCCACCAGCAGCCACCTTTTGCTTATTGGGTTAACCATAAAGCTAGGAGCCCAAGATAAAAACACTATAATGATTTCCAACCCAAGCTCATTCACTTGTATAGTCATATAGATCTGAACTCAGTTCCGCATCTATAGATTTGGGTATCTTTGGTGTTTCAAAAACCATAGTTGCCATTATCCTGTGATTAGGATAAATGTAAAAACCATCATTGCTTTTAATAAGGGTACCAAACTTCATACAGTAGTGCCACCAAGGGTAAGCTTTTATAATCAAAGGATGCTGGAAGGTTTGTGCATAAAATTCCTATCTAGTGCCTATTCATCCAACATTCCCAGACTAGTTTCTAGCTTGTAGCTAAAGCACTGCATTTGATTTGAGAGGATTGCATTAAATCCTAAGATCTAGGTGCAGTGCTCTCATATCCAAGACTCCCCATTGATGAAAGCCACAAGCTAGAAACTAGTCTGGGAATGTTGGATGAATAGGCAGACACTAGATAGGGATTTTATGCACAAACCTTCCTGCATCCATTGATTATGAAGGCTTTGCACTTGATGGCACTATTGTATGGGAGTTTGGTACTCCTATTTATTATATATATGAATGGAAGCCTTGTTACTTTGTCATATTTATTAGTGCAATCAGGTTTTTCTAAAATCTCAAACCTCTTTTTGTTGTTGTTGTTTTTTTTTTTATGATATTGATAAATTTTTATCATGACTCATATCCAAAGCATTCAGAGTGAGTGCCAGTGGAAATAATCACATGACAGATGATATGCAGTCTGATTCTATCAACATAAGTTATTTAGACTACTCTGATGATGGCAGATGAAATCTGATTGAAACATTGATGTATAACAATAATAAGCATTCACGAGCACAGAAAACCTGAAGAATTGCCATATATATATATATATCGTGATGTAAATATTAATTAGTTGGTTTTTTTTACGCTGTACGAAAATTATTATCTTATGTCGGAATATAAGTAAGTAGATCCAACTTTAAAAATGATTCAAAATCATTTTATTATGTAGTTGGTGCGTACTTATGTATATTTAAGTAGTTAAAAAACTACATCGCAAAATATCAAATAAATAAAATAATGGATCAACGTATACTTTACAATGATGTCTTTGTGTTTTGCCGATTGGTTTTAACAGTTATTGCAAAACTTATCTCTAGTGTACTATTGTGTTTTTTTTTAATTTAGCATTTTTTTATTTCTTGGAGTTGGAATGGCCATAGTCGTTGAGAATGGCAGATATGTTGATATATGTAAAAGTACGTATATATCTAAGTGTGATCACTTACAAATTGAAATAAATGTCAATTTTTATTTGCACAGTAAATTTGAAACCGAAATCTATTATTTACATGCCATTTATAATACGAGAATTTGCTTTCTCGTAAATGATTTGAAATGATGGGGAGGGGAGGGGATTTTCTTTGATTCCCAACCGAAAATTCATTTTGCCTTCTTCGTTTTCAATTTAATAAATTTAAAACATTATGCTTCACTGACTCCATCTGTAGTCTGCTTTTATTTTTAAAAAAAAACATGAAAAATTGTTTGATTATGAATTATATTAGAAAACTATGGTGTTCCAATTATCAAAAAGAAGAAAAAAATATGTATTTTTTCTTAGATGATGATATTCTGAATACGTATGTACTTTTTTTAAATATTCTTTTTTCTAGTAAACCCCCCCAGATTCATCACATGATCATTGTTTAATAATAATAAAAAAACCAACAATATTTGAAATTATGAAATAAATTATTATTTTAATAGATTAGATGCCTTGGTGTAATTTAGTGCAGCGGTAAAATAGCTGATTTTCGACACAAAATCCACAAATTGCGGCAAAACGCTCGGTATTTCCGGTGTTCGGCCTTCTTACGACCCCCCCCCCTCCAGCAATACATTATTTGATTATTTTTATTTCAGTAGATCAGTAACAGCTCTATAAAGTGTATTCACAACTTATATGTCTAGAAATATTATAAATTTCTTCATTATTTGACAAAAATTGAGGCATAAATTTACTTCAGATAAATGCACAGTACAAGTATTAGAAATTAAATGTCGTTTAAAAATAAATTGTAGAAAGTAGAATTGTCTATAGCAGTAATTTCTACTAAAGATGGTTGTCCTATATGTAACAAACTTATCCTACTTTCATAGTAAATTATTAACAGATAATATTATTATCACTAAACATCACATGATCACAATTCTTTACGCTTACACAAGCTGTTTATACAGAGGCTAAACTCTCCATACACTAACACCACTCAGTGCAAGCCAGAATAATCAATGGATGCAGGAAGATTTGTACATAAAATCCCTATCTAGTGCTTATTCATCTAATATCCCCAGGCTAGTTTCTAGCTTGTGGCTTTCATCGGTGAGGAGCCTTGGATCTGAGTTTGGATGAGTAGGCATTGCTTGCACTGAGTGGCACTACTGTATGGAGAGTTTAGCCTCTGTGTAATATTGCTATATTGCAAATGTTTCTCAATTTATTTTGATTGTAAACAAACACTCCAGCAAGGACCCATACTTTACTGTAGATAACCCTCCAGCAAATCCTAGTATTTGGTAGGGGAATACTTTAATAAAATACGAAGTGAAACATCAATTTCTGTCTTAGGACAAGTCAACTACTTAAGTGCATCTGAAATTGACTTATTTTTATATAAACTTTGACTCTGCTATTTTATTAATATAATCTAAATTAATTAAAATTTTGTAACATTTTTTTATTATTTGATTTACCACTTAATGAGATTAATCACATTCACATGACACTAATTAATTACATAGTCCATGATGTTACTTTGTACTGAAATAAGTTGACAACAAATTGAGATACAACATAGAGTTCAATGTACTGCTGCGTTTAACAAGTTAAAAGATAGATTATTTCATCCCAGGGAAATAACTACTGCAATTGAATTAATTGTATATTGAGCTGTTATTTTAGTTAATTTATTGTACCGAATGAAGGATTTACATCCTATCAACACAATATAAAGGCATTAATGAAATTTCATTTAAGGATGCTCTGTAAAATTTTAAAAATACAGTGAGCGTCAAGATTCTAAAACCAATCAGAATGATCTTCAACTTGCTCAGTATGATACTATGGCATCTACTATTGTAATATCATATCTTCATTGAATTGGACATTTCCCAAATGGGTATATTATGGTGAAATTGAACATGGTTTTCATGGAAGAGATAAACTCCATTTACATTATCAGGATTATTATCATATCTTCATTGAATTGGACATTTCCTAAATGGGTATATTATGGTGAAATTGAACATGGTTTTCATGGAAGAGATAAACTCTGTTTACATTATCAGGATTATTATCATATCTTCATTGAATTGGACATTTCCTAAATGGGTATATTATGGTGAAATTGAACATGGTTTTCATGGAAGAGATAAACTCTGTTTACATTATCAGGATTATTATCATATTTTAATTGAATTGGATATTTCCCAAATGGGTATATTATGGTGAAATTGAACATGGTTTTCATGGAAGAGATAAACTCTGTTTACATTATCAGGATTATTATCATATCTTCATTGAATTGGACATTTCCCAAATGGGTATATTATGGTGAAATTGAACATGGTTTTCATGGAAGAGATAAACTCCGTTTACATTATCCGGATTATTATCATATCTTCATTGAATTGGACATTTCCTAAATGGGTATATTATGGTGAAATTGAACATGGTTTTCATGGAAGAGATAAACTCTGTTTACATTATCAGGATTATCTCAAAGACATCCAGAAGAGATATAGTGTTAATCCTTTCTAATGGAACGATATGATAGAGACTATAAGGTGCTGAAATATTTTAGAAAGAAAAGATCTATGTTGAAGAAATTAAAAAACAACATTGTAAAATATCAAATCAGCTGAAAAGGGACCCAGTATGTTCTATATGTGGACGTATTCGGTTCCCAAATTGGTTTATATAACTATTGTAAAACTCATTTCTAGAATAGTTTTCTCTCTCTTACCTTTTAGATAATGCTCTTTAAAAAAGAAGTAATATATATATATATAGTTGATCAAATTTAATGTATCAATCCAAACGATTCACTTTAACCAATTTGTTTTTCTTTTTCGAAATCTTGAGTTGTAATTTTTATTTTAAAGTCCATACAAAAAAAAATATACGTTTGAGTGTGCATATATTAAATTATTTATGTAGTAATTATTAAGTGAATTATATTTTGTGTGGTAATTATGCAAATTGTATACATATATTCAACATAAATTGACATATTTTAAATATAATTGTTCTTCAACCTCCTACACACACCCAAAAGAACAAGCTAGAAAATCTAGTTTAGTCAGACACAAAAACTGAAGACAAACTCAACTGAACTAATTTTTGAAAGAATTATTTTTAAAAGGTATGCATATTCTGAAGCAGCTGTTATCATGCTTATGAAATCTTTCTAAATTAAGTGGTTACAAGGTCAGTTCATCCGCCTCCACTGAAATTTTTTTTAATCTACAAAATTTTATGAAATATGTTTATCTAAAATGATTGTTATTTTTATAGTATTTCCAGCTATTAGAAATTAAATTTTGTCTTTATATAGAAATAAATATATAGAAATAATATTTTATTCATAGTAATAATTATATTAATATATATGATATATCTGTATTAAATGCACTCTTTTTAAGGATTAATTAAGCTGTAAACGGAAGGAATGAGTGAAGTATTTTATGTAATAATGAGATATATGTCCAGCAATGACATTGCTGGGTAACCAATAGTTAGAATTTTATGTAATAATGAGATATATGTCCAGCAATGACATTGCTGGGTAACCAATAGTTAAAATTGACAACTCAAGCCAAACCATTTGCTCTCTTAATCAACAACAGCTTTTTTTTCTTCTTATGTCATAGCATCGGCCGGGAGGCGAGCCCACAACCGTTTGCAACCAACTACTTGCTTGCAAGGTGGCTGTGATGACCTCTCGGCTAACAACGCTTGACCTTTTTTTTTTACTCTTAAGTTTACTTAGAAACTCCAAAAATTTATACAGGATGTGAACTCAGACAAATGTTTTTATAAATATGAGAACTTTGAAGAATCACATGTTTGCCGACATCTTGGAAATAACAACTCGTCTTTTTCCCCTGAGAACTATGTTAAATATTTTTATGGATTAGTTAAGTTGTAAATTTAAAAAATGAGAAGGGAATTTTCATGAAATAACTACAGAAATATATTCAGCAGTGATGTCATTAGGCAACTAATTTCTTTGTTTACATCTTAATTTGTAAAAATATTTAATATATATAGATCTCAGGAAATGATTTGTTATTTTCAGGATATCAGAAAAAATATGATACTTCAAAATCTTATTTATAAAAGTGAGTCAATATCCTGTATAAAAAATTTTGGATTTGAGATAAAAGAAAGATCTCCTTTTGTCTCTTAAGTAAATGTAGATGAAAAGCTATTGTTGGCTACTAGAATAAGTGGTTCGGCTTGGGGCTTCATTGTTGATTGGTGGACCTATTTTTCTAGTTACTTAATGGAAATTTCGTGTTCATTCCTTTGTTCAATGATATATATGGGATTGATTAAAATGGAAAGCGAAAAGAAGGCAGTAGATGAATAATGGACCCGTGTATTCTGGTTTATAGTAGAAATATGACTAGCATACTGATTTTGTTTAAGCAGGAAGGATTAATATATTAAAATGTGAAATATAAATCATAAGCTGTGATGCCATTCAAAAATATTTATCAAAGTTGTCAGTAAAATGATGAATATTTTTAGCATCCTTTTAAGAAATTCAGTGAAGTGCTAAATCTAGATTAAAACGGATCACAACATCTTACGTATACTTAGTGCTTTTATTTTGCTTTGAAATATTTCGCCTTAAATCAATCTTTGGAAATCTTATATTTTGTCGCTTCATCAAAATTTATTTCCATTAATAATTATTTGTTTTAACTTAAGTGGCATTATCTGTTTTTGATAACGTAAAGTATACGAATTATTCAGCTATTTTTGTCAAAAGGAAATCGGGTATGAAACAGTTTCTGTTACGTATTGTATTATTCCTTATAGTTTATTTTGGAATAATAGATAATTTACAAAATTTGGGACCACTTTTCAATTCCAGTGATGAACTATTTTTTCAATGCAACCAAACCCGTCACATGTTACAATTAAATGTTGACATATTTATATGTTGGCAGATCAATTTTTTAGGAAATGCATAGTTGTAGAGACCAGATAAAGCCAATGGACCAATATTCTGTTAGATGTTAATGTAGCACACTAGTACAGATCTTACTTTCATTTCAATGCCTCTACGTTTAAAACACAGAATATAAAAATTGGAATATATAATGTTACACTATAAATAAATAAATAATGAAATGGTTTTACGACTCTGGAGTTTGTAATGTTTGGGTGCTAGAAATAGTAGGATTGGGCATGTTCCTTAGATCCTAAGTCTGAAGTCTGCCTCTCTACTATTGCACCAAATCATACAGAACATAAACAAACCATAAATAATTAAGAATCTGTTATTGGAAATGAATAAAATATTTTAAATCTCTGGATAGAAGTTATTAGTTATAGGAAAACGTTAGTTTATTGTTCTGAATATAAAAAATAGATATTGCATTAAGACCAAGAGTAAAAGAGGATTTTATAGTAAGCAGTCTACTGAAAATTCCTGTAATGGATTGGTATAATACAGGTGCACACTGACTAAAAAGCATGATAATAAATTCTCAAATGGAATTTAAAAAAATGACAATAGTAAAGTTCGGGAAGGGAAGCTAAAATTGTGAATTAGGGCTAACATATAAAAATTTATTGGGGAAAATATGGTAAATGATGAGTAATATGATTTAAAGTTACCAACACTGTTGACAAAGATATGCTTATAAGCATCAGAGCTATCAAGAATTGGTGGATTTATTCTATTATTGGTTCTTTCTTCAACATTTAGAGTGCTTTTAAGTCATAACCTGGGGAGAGGATGATTTGCTCCCTTTGCTTAAAAGGTCATACTCGAAAGAATGTATATTTGGAAAACACCAGACGATAGGATTTATTTATCATATATTTAGATACAAAGAGCATAAAATGCACGAGATTGATCTGGAGCTGGAGAGATTTGATCAAAATAGTGTTAAAAATTCCGTGTGATTTGATGCAGTGATGGATGAATTGAGGAATTCTGGGGTTCAAAACTCATGGATCACAGGCTAGCCCTATTACTTCCGATGCTCAAATTTCAAATTACCAAACAATAAACCATTTGATTATTATTTTTAAGAAATTCTTAACCAAGAAAGAAAAAAAATAGATCATTAATAAATGAAAGTAGAATATTGGGGGAAAGCTTTGTCAAATTTTCTGAATAAGAAATAGATCGTGTAAATTTAAATGAATGGCGAGAAATTAAAAAAAAAATTATATAAAATGGTGGCACATACAATAAATGAGAAGAAAAAAATCTTTAATTAGCGTTAAGATGATTAATCAAATGGTAGGGAATAGAGGACAATACAAATACTCATATACATAGAAGTTTGTGTATAAAGCTCAACAGTGAATTGAGGCATATGATTGATAAAACCTGATAAACATGATTAGAAGAGAAATGTATGGGTCAGAAGAATTACAAAGAAAAGAATGTTTTTTTTCTTAATTTTTAATGGAATAAAACTTAGTTAGACAAGGCAGGATTGTAGAATTGAAACGATAATGTGTTCAATAAAAATAAAAGCCCTCACTTATGTTAACAGTAATATACAAGAACGAAATATATTTTGCAACAATGGGTGATGCCGTAAACATTATAAGTGAGATGAGTCTGTCAAAGCTCAGTATTTGGCCATTAATTTTATCATTTCTACTCGAATTAGTGGAGGTTATGGGTAGGGAAAGTTGGAGAAAATTATTGATGTTTATAATATGACTCATGAAAGAGGCGAGTATATTTTTTTTTTGCAAAGTTATATATTATTTTAGAGAAATGGCCCAATGCAATGAAGTGCGAAGATTTTTAAATCTCACATCTAATTAAAAGGTTAAAAGTATTGAATACAAATATTTATAATACATTTGATTTGCTTGTGTGAAGAGTAGTTTGGGTTTTGAAAAGACAGAAAAACCAAAAATGGCAATTATAATGTTGACCGCTATTATCGAGGAAAATGTAAGAAAAGGAATTTTATAGAAGAAATTGATATCGTCATCTCCCAAATGAATATGGTCACTCCTCCGAGCCAAAAAATATATAAGTAATAAAACTGCATTACAGATAGCTTTGCAATGTGCAAACCGCAAGTATATCCATATATGAAATATCCTAGTCTACTATTTTGTTTATTTAATATCTTATGATGCAATTGTTTTAACAGATCTGATGTGGGTATAGAGGAGCTTCGTCTTTTACTTGGTGTCTTCTTAAAATTGTTAATGCCATTTGAAAATTCACCTGTGAAGTAACTAAGCCAAATTACTTGGCTAGAATTTGAATAGTGGACTTATTGCATATACCTATCCTCATGTATTAAGCTGCATGTTGTTAGTCTACAATTCTGCTTTTCACTCAAAAGCACAATTATTTTTGTGCCTGTTTATTGAATTTCATATACCCTAATGCATTTGTGTGAATAAGTGGGTTTTTTTTTAATTATATATGACCTTCAATCTTGATAGAAATAAGAAATTGTTATTATTTTTTAAAGTGTTAATTTGTTACATTTATCCGATCTATGAACATATAGCAGAAGAAATGCCCAAATGTTATAGCAATCATGTATACAGCAAATTTTTTTTTTATTTTACCGGAGCTGGTTTTTTGATTGTTTTGAAATTGGAATAAAAATGGCATACTGTGTCTTTAATTGCCAGTACACCCGGGTCTCGTTTTATGCGGATTTATTTAATGCGATTTTGAAGTTATGCGATTCATGTTTCTTTTTAATATCTTTGTATGCAGTTTTCTTTTATACGATAAAAATTATTAGATCAGAAGTCAAGTTCTGATAATGCACTATTACTTTAAATATTATAAATTTCGCGCACTCACGTCATATTTAAAGTAATAGCGCACTATCGGAGTTCGACTTCCATCTAATAATTTCAATAGTACTGTAATAGATTTTATGCAATAAAGGAGTTCATAATTCACTTAAAATCAGGATTTCCCCATTTTATATACACACATTAAATTTTACAAGACTATAATGTAAATCTGTTCAAACGTTATAGATGAAAAATAATGTATGTTGTTGTTTTTGCATTTTAAATCACATTCTATTTTTGCTTTTTTAAAAAAGAGTACGTAATCAATTAATCATTTAGTGTCCGCAAGTAATAAATTTTACAAGATTATAATGTAAATCTGTTCAAACATTATAGATGCCTTTACGATGTATGTTGTTGTTTTTGCATTTTAAATCGCATTATATTTTTGCTTTTTAAAAAAAGAGTACGTAATCAATTAATCATTTAGTGTCCGCAAGTTTATTTTTAAAAGGTGAGTAACAGTGGTGGGCACAATTAAATTCGACAATTAAAATCTGATTTTTAATTGTAATTAACAATTTAAAAATTATGTAAAATGATGTGAAACGATGAAATTTGATTTTTAAACGGAATTGAAAATTAAAAAATTAAAGATAAAAATAAGAATTTAATTTTTAATTGTTGGTTTTAATTAAATTTTGCCCAACAGTGATGAGTCGATGTCCTTTTATTATCGTAAGTCTAAGTGTTATTTTTATTTTAAACTTTTAGTTTACTCTAACGGAGAGAAAAAAATACCCAAGAAAATGAATTTCTTTGTAAACAAAAATTTCAATTTTAGATCACTTAGCGAAATGGGAAGGATCAACAGCGATTGGAAAATGTTTTAGTTTGGGTGAATCCACTATAAGACCAATTTTAAAAAATTAAGTTGGCGCTAGTTGTACATCCTCTTGTGACGAATCTGATGTCTCAAATAGCGATAATTATTAAAATATCATACATGTATGAAAAAAATGTAAATTACGCATAAAAATATATTGTTTTGAATAAAATTAAATACTGTAGTTAATAAAAAAAGTTTGTCTTATATCGATTTTTTTCAAATTTGAAATTTTTTATTAGTCATATTTTATTTTATTTTTTTTATGCGAATTTTAAAGTAATTTTACGTTGATGCTTTACTTCTATGCGATTTTTAGAAAATTACAGTACGTATCCCCCATTTTTCAAGGTAAGTTAAGTCTATTTTTGTGCGATTTCTTTTGTGCGTATTTTCTGAGGAACCTATCTACCGCATAAAACGAGACCCAGGTGTACTTTTTTAGCCAATGAAACTAGATGTTTTTAAAATAAAGATTTGTTTAAGTGGACTTTCTATATAATCAATCGGAATTTTTAATGTGGGTATTAATCAAATCACAAATAAATAAATAAAAAGGCTAATGATTTTATTAATCAAGAGTTCATCAGAAGTCCGAGTGCCGGAGCCGATCCTGTAACTACTCGATCCCAAATTGAACGTTCCGCTGCTGTGCCAAACTGCTCAGGTCGAAAAAGGCTAGTGGTCTTATTGCTTGGGAGTTCATAATAAATTTGAGCACCAGAATCGATTCTGGGACCTCCCAATCCAAGTAAAGGTTGCTTTGTTGCTGCGCCAAACTGCCCGGAGCAAACCCAAATAAATGTTTGTTAGAGAACTACAAATATCTGTTAACTAATAATGAGGTTTCTTACGAACTAGTATTTGAAATAGGCATTTAATTGATCAGTTTGATAATATGCAAATACAAGTATATGTGCATGCATAAATTTTTATGCAAATTCTAGTTCAAGGCTAATCCAACCTTAAGTAAAATAAGAGCCGCATTAATATATATATATCCTAGAGCTACATCCAAAGTAATGAATATAGAACTATTGCGCAATAATCGCGCGCATATTCACCACGAATGTTCGGAGCGTGCACACTGGATCAAAACAGTGTACGGCGCTTCTTTGACACGTGTTATATTTGAAAAATGCATGTGTATACCGTGATGTAAGAACATCAGATAATATTTTCAATATCAAGATTATCAATTAGTGATAAAATTAAAATATCTACATCGGAGTAAATCCGTAGTTTTGATTTCATTCAGCGAATCTTCCATCAATAAATCGCACCCCTGTTTGTTGTGTTTGAGTATAGACACGCCTAAACATATATATATACAGATGTACTTACATTTGTTGTGTGTATATATTTAAATAATTGTATATTGATTCAAGATAAAAGTCAGTAGTTTAACTCATTCTTTTTTTTTTCGCTTTACTATCATCGAACCCATATGTTAGTTTAGGGGTCCCCTTGTTAGTTTTTTTGCCATTGTATTACCGCTATCCTGACTGGTAATTCAACTACATTTTTATTTTTTAACTATACACATGACTATTAATTGTATTTGCAATCTTCTCTTTCTTATTTGCTATCCCCCCCCCCTCTTATTTTTGATTTTTAGATTTTGAATGAGTCTTTTAAACTAATGATTATAATCTTAAAATAAACAGGAAAAAATAAAACTGATAGTTTAAATTTTGATCACGTATAATTAAACAATTTGTTCAAAATTCTCAAGATATATATATTCAGTTCACATATTAAAATTTGAGATCGTATTAGAATATTAAATGCTGTTCGAATCTACAATTGCTTTTAAAAGCATCCCACATCTGACCAACTTCTAAACGAAATTGTCACTATTTGTATCTGGTATTATTATTATTGCTTAGCGTACAACTATTAACAAAATATCTTAAAGGAACCTATAAAAATTCCAGCTAGGAGATAAGTTCATATGAAGTCTGGTTTCCATGGCGTTACTATTGGACCACAAGAAAGCTATCACCCATCAATCCTATTTATTTTACTTAATTAAAGTATGAAGATTGGCTATCTTAATATATATCTGAGCACTTATAGCATATATGTGTAGAGATGGTAATCTGGACCAACTGATGATTGCTGGTTTACAATGAAATACGTATATTGGTGATTATTTATCTTTTCAACATATATGTGTTCAAGTGTGTAAGTGTTATGAGATAGTGTGGAGAGTGGTGGGTGGTGTTAAAGTCTGTGCTTATATACCTATATATTAATTAATTACTATAACTTTATAACAATATGGGCGTTCGATTGCGAATTCCCTAGATGTTTAGCCTATGGAAGAGTTGCAAACTTAAGAGAAAGATATATATACAGTTTGCTTATATTGAGGAAAAATAAAATCCCGTTTTTATCACTTGAATGAATCTGTTTTGTTAAGCATAACCACTTAATTTCCTGAACAATTTATCACTGTGTCATCATGCAGACTCGAGGTAAAGACATATATGGACAGTTAGCTTGTCTTAGGAAAGCGAAGAAGTAAAAATTTTCATTTTCATCAACTGAATAGGGCTGTTGTGCTTAGGGTGTCCTTTAATAATCTGTAAGATTTATCTTTTAGCGATTTTATTTTGCTATTGATCAAAAATGTAAATTTTACATTTCACAAACCCCTTTATTAAAAGAGAAATGTCTGTAACTTATTAAAAAATAAAAGTGAATATATTTTAATGTGAAATTTAAAATATATAGTTTGTAGAAGTAATTTTTAATAATGTCTATCATAAGGCCTTGTGCTGTAGTTAGTTGTACTGTTAGCACCTCCAGTACACAATCTGGGGTTTGAATTCAGCCTGGATAAGAGCATATTTTCCCCCAGATTATAATCACTTAGATCCCCCCCCCCGATCATCTCATAGTGGTCAGTAAATGGGTATCTAATTTTTCTTAGCTAAAAGATAATTGAAAAATGTTTCCTCACCACGTAGTAATTGGCAAGCCTGGCGGATAATGTTTTTCCTTCACTGTACCTTTGTTGGAGGATGTGGGGGGGGGGTCTTCATTCTGTTGTAGAATATTTAAATGCTGTTTTTATTATCGTGGAAATTTACAATATATGACAACTCGTTGAAAATACGTTTTTTAAAAAGACAGGAAAAGAACTATTATATGTTCACAATAGTCATTAATAAACATTCTCGATGTGTTTTGATGCAGTGGTAAAGTGGCAGACTTTAAATCTTGGGGTCTTCGGATCGATCGCAGTTCTGCTACTTCCGACTTCGAATCCCCGAGCAATAAAACCATTCTTTTTTTTTTTTTCAATTAATAATCATCAGTCCGTAATGTTTATTTTAAATCAACTTTATATTTTTATTAAATCTAACTTTGTCTAGAGCTGCATAATATATATAATCATAGTGTTCTCATTGTTGAAGTGTGTGCGCGCGTGTTTTGTTATAAAAATTCTGATATGATTTTTTAACATTGTAGACGTAAATATATAACTTTGTATTTATTAATACTAGTTTTTATTTTATATTTGTAGGACTTGCAAGAAAAAGTTGATGATTACAAAGAACAAGTAAAACAACTTAAAAAACGCCTCAAACTTTATGCCAAAAAAGTGAAAGAAGGAACCGTAGGTATGTGTGGGCTTTTTTTTTTTTTTTTGTAATAAAATTATTAATGCAAAAAGTCAACTCATTATTTTTAAAAAATTTATCTGATTCACCAAATTGCTAGTTTTAAAAATAATCATTATTCACTTTATAATAGAAAGTATTCTGCTAACGAAATGGAGTTGTATCTAAACTCATTTTATATTTATTTGTTGATAACATTACAAACGGCTAAAGCTAGTTAGATTAATACTTAAATTATAGAACGAGTTCAGTAATAAAGGTTATTGGTAATCAAGTTAATAAAATCCTTTGTAGAATTCATTTTATATCAATATTTATTTGAATATTATTATATGTATTTGTTAATATATACATAGTACTTTATGAGGATAGATGCGTGTGTGGTTTAAAGCTTTCATAAATGTTGACCTTTCTAAGATTATAATTCTTAATATTTATTGTTGAGATAATCTGGTAATAATATCCTTTTATGTATTATATCAAAGACGAGGTTAAGTTCTTTTAATGTTCTTAAAGTTTTTAAAGCAAGATAATTGTTTTTGTTAATACCAATCAGTTTTTGAAATCTACTATAAACTCTTTTAATATATGAATTTTTTCTACAGTACAGGCTTTTTCATACCTGCACTCCAATATATAATATATAAGGGGTTTGAACTCAGACTTTCACATGACCCTCAACTATCCACGCTATTTCATACTGTTTATACACTTGATCACACACATGTCAAAAAGATAAATAATCACCAATAAATGTATGTTGTGCTAAACCATCGTATATTGGTGATTATTTATCTTTTCGACATGTGTGTGATCTAGTGTATCAGCAGTATGAGATAGCGTGGATAGTTTTGGGTCATGTGAAAATCTGAATTCAAACCCCCTATATATAAACTCTTTATAGTTTTATTGATATGAGTTTTATTATCACTATTTGCTATGTCTGGAAGCCGGGTTCTTGCTCTCCAGACAGCATGAAGTTAGAAATTATTTCCTAGTAAAAACTACAACTACTAAGTTCAGTTATTAGTATTCTATATCATTCTAGACAGTTGATTACATTATTAATAGAATATATACAATTTACAATTCCACCTTTATTGTTAAAAGGAGGTTGCCTTGACAACAGTTTGAAATTGTTGATTGATATTGGGATTGTCTAAATGTTAACTGGTTTTTAATAATTTACAATATATACATGAACCTGAAGGCATACAGAAATGATAATAGAGATCTATACAACCTCTTCAGACCCTGGGCTTGCTTTTTACACATTGAGAGACAAGTTCTCTGAAGTGAAAAAGTTCACTGTACACATAAAACTTCTCCATATGAGTGAGTCTCTTCTTGTACTTGGCTGGCATAGATTGTCCAATTTTTTCTCTTCTGATTGGTTCCTATTTCTGATCCTGCTGATAAGATAATTAATTAATTTAGTCATGATACATCCTTCACCATGGAATTTTATTTCTAATTAGTTCTATTGACTTATTTTTAGATTCTTGAGTAGTTACTAATGATTGAATCCGGAACTCTCAATCATTTAATTATTTTAGGTCTATATATATTTATTGAAGGAATTTTATTACTTATTTCTATAGAGATTTAACTAATTGCTATTTCACTCTACTTAGGAATTAATCTTTTCTGATCTCATTTTACTAGGTATTATTTTTTTAAGTTTTATTAATCTTTGAATAATATATTTTAATTTAATGAGTATATCTGTTTTAAATATACTTACATAACACTATTCCAAATTTTAGATGCAAAATATGCACTTCTAATGATTCGACCAATAGGATTGTAAGATTTGAATATATTCTGTTTTTCTTGAAATTTAAGGAAATCTAAAAATATTTAAAAAATAATAATGGCCGACAGTACTGTAAATAATTATTTTGAATGTATTTATATTAAAATTAATAAATTATTACAAATATTACTAAAGAGCTTTACAAAAACATGTATGTGTGCAATAAAAGCATATATATGGAATTTTTAATGTAAATATTATATTTCTAAGCTAATGTTTACACAGTTAACCAATTTAACAAAGGCTTATTATTATATTTGGATTCAGAATGATCTGGGCTTCATTTTCATAAGATTTTGAAATATGTGATGGTGAGATTTAAAAAAACCATTTTATTATTTGCAATTTTTTAATACTCACTTTTGAGTTGTTGGTTTTTTTTTATTGTAAACATGAAATAATGTGGAAGTGGAAAACTTACAGTGATCTGTATATAAACTAACTGTCAGTAAATGTAAAATGTAGAATGAGTTCACCTACATTTTAGCTTTGATCATATATAAGCATACCATTTACTGGCATACTTACATGTAAAGCGTGATTTATACATACTAACGTAATTATAAACGCTATTCTAAAATCACTACAATTTTAATCTGAGGGAAAGACAGCCTTATATTTAACAGTCCTTTAATATTAAATTAATCTTCAGTTTGATGTAAATACAACCTTTTGCCAGTCCAAGTATAGATGAAATAATGTGGAAGTACTGAAAAATCCCAGCGAGTTATATATTCTAAACATCACATGTTTGCTCAAGCTGTTCCTCACTGATGAAAGCCACAAGTTAGAAACTAGTCTGGGGATATTGGATGAGTATGCAGTAGATAGGGATTTTATGCACAAATCTTCCTGCATCCATTGACTACTCTGGCTTGCGTTGAATGATGCTACTGTATGGAGAGTTTTGCGGAGTTATATGCAAACTAACTGTCAGTAAATGTAAATGTACACAGCATAATATGAGAAGCCTTTAGCCTTGTATGGTTTACTGCAGCGGTAGATCATTTCATTCTGGAGTATAAGATACTTATATTTCTGGCACTTCCAGTCGTCAACTTTCTTATGAATTTACATATCATACCATTTCCAACTTTATTAAATACTTCAACAGTACTATTTTTTTAAACAATTCAAAATACAGCAAAACTCTCCATATAGTAGTGCCATCTTGTGCTAACAAGAGCAATCAATGGATGCCAGAAGGCTTGTGCATAAAATCCCTATCTAGTGCCTACTCATCCAATATCCCCAGACTAGTTTCTGACTTGTGGCCTTCATCAGTGAGGAGCCTTGGATCTGAGAGCACTGCACCTAGATCTTGGGATCTAATGCAACCCTCCAGCACCCACCTTTTAACTCTATTTAACTATGAAACTATGAGAATGAAATTGAAAACACTATTAATATTTTCAACCCAAGCTCATTAGCTTATATAGTCATATGGGTCTGAACTCAATTCAGTACCCATACATTTTGGTTTTTGCTGGAGGGTTGCATTAGATCCCAAGATCTAGGTGCAGTGCTCTCAGATCCAAGGCTCCTCACTGATGAAGGCCACAAGTCAGAAACTAGTCTGGGGATATTGGATGAGTAGGCACTAGATAGGGATTTTATGCACAAGCCTTCTGGCATCCATTGATTGCTCTTGTTAGCACAAGATGGCACTACTATATGGAGAGTTTTGCTGTATTTTGAATTGTTTAATAACAATTATTGTGCTAGTATGAGATAGTGATCATGTGATGTGTAGTGGTTTAATACTATTTTTTTTATATCAAAACTTTATTCTTACAGTTTTGATTGTCCTGCAATATTGATAATGAACTCGCATGATGAAAAATTACAATATAACCGCAAAAAAAAAAAAAAATTCTCTTTGAATTATATGGTTCTGTTACTTAAAATTGGAAGTGTTTTAATTGTACTACTTGTTTATATTTACTGGTAAAAAAGAGAAATAATACTGTCAAAATTTTCTAGAACAATTATAGTATGCCCAAAATTTTAGAGCAACTTTTTAGTTTATTATATTTGAAATGTTTTTATTACGTAACCATGAAGAAAAGTATTTCATGTGGTATGCAAATTACATTTTATATAGGTATATTTCAATTATTTTATTTTAATATAATGATTTTTTTATTATGTTTCATATGTGTCACCTTTACTTTATGACTATTACATTCTCTTTGTACTTTATTCTAATGCTTAACTGATGATCCACATTTTTTTACTGATTATTTGCACTGCACTATATTTTTAACTTTTTCTCAATCAATTTTTTTTCTATCTATTTTTTATATTTTGCTTCTTTGTCTTTTCTTATTATATTTATCTATTGTTTTAAATTTTCTTTTGATGATCGTTTTTGCTCACTTGTTTTAACTGGTTTTAACCAGTTTTTATCTTTTTTTTTAAAAAAAAAAAAAACATTTTTATTATATTTTGGATTTTATTATTTATCCATTTTGTAAGAATCTATTATATATTTCCTTCTCTCTACCCTTTTGAATTACGTATTAATAGCCTTCTTGTACCCTGTTGCATAACAACTTTTCACTGCAGTACACCCACATTTTTTCCTTTAATGTTTTTTCCTTTATTTTGGCTTATGTATTTTGCTTAATAAAGTGAAGAAGTAAAATGAAATGAATAGTAAATATCACTTCATTAAAGATTAATGAAATCGTTAGAATTCTTGCAACAAAATTTGATGGTATGTCAAACAAGTAATATATTAATAATTTAATTGACTTACGTTATTTATAATATCTTATATTTTTTAATGCTTACAAAGGAAAATCACCTCGATCGTCAGCTCTTCTAAGTCCTTATGGTAAGCAGAAATCATGTTACTATGTTGTAATGTTTTGCTTCATCAAATTTAAAGTGCAGTTTATTCTCATTTATGTAATATATATTTATCGTATAAAGAGAAACTATTTTTTCATTTTTATAGCACATATTCAATCTGCATTTTACAGCATTATTCTTTTTCTCTTTTTCTACTGACGCACACATAGAACTTAATTTATAAGATGTTTGTAATTAATACTATTAGTGGCAATTTAACTCCACTCTTATTTTATTTTGATTTTTTGTAATTATGTGAAATTTACTTCACAGCAACTCTAATAAAAATAATGCTTGAAATCAAATCATATATGCACATGTGTATATATATTCAATAATTATTATATGGATCTAGAATCTTTAATCTATCATTTTTTATTAATATACCTTCTGAGATTAATGATTTTGACAAATTAAGAACTTTTAACAATATACTTCTTTGTCTCTTCTATTATAAATATGCTCCTGAGTTTTATAGTCAAGTGGTAGAGTAATGGACTTTGGACATCAAGGTCCATTTTTCATGTGCTTTAGAGATTGAAGTTATGTATCATGGTTCCAGTTTTCTTACTTCAGGTGCTCAAAGTTTCATGAACTTCTGAGCAATAAATTATTTGATTATTTATATATTGTAAACATCTTGTATCAATTTTTGAATTAGTCATATCTTTTTGAAAGCTTCACTATATATTAATATTAACTTGATAATTTTAATATATACTGATTGTACATATAATCTCTAAATTTATTTTTATATATTAAAATTACTGTTTAGTTCTATTTTTCCCTGTCTTTTTTTTTTTCATCTAAATCTTTAAAAACTTATTAGTTTTGTGTTTTAAACTTTATGCCAGCTGATTTAGAAATAACTTTTTATCACAATTTTCTTTTTAAAAAAATTTTTTTTTTAATTAAAAAAAAATAAAAGTGATTGAAACATTATCACCAAAATATATCACTCAAGTCAGCTATGTTTATTAATTTATATTTACTTGTTTATAATGTTTGTTTTGTTTTTAATTTTATTTTTAAATATGTATGTATAATTGTATGTAGTCATTTATAGTACATTATGTGAAATTACTCTTAATTCATATTAAAAGAAATTGCTGAATTTTAAGTAACTTAACTAAAAAATGTTATATTACGAGAAGCTTAAATATAAGTAATTGTATATGTTTGTCTAATTTTATATATGTAAAAGAATTGGTCTACACAATTTGAATATCTAGAAAGTTTACAGAAGTCAGTAATTGTATTTGTAATTGTAAAAAGAAATTTTATACATTGGTATTAGTCAATTCTATATAAAATTGATCATTATTTCTTTAATTAGATTAAGTAGATAGGTACATTAAATTTATTATATATTTCCTAAATAAGGCTATTTTGGATAAGTGAATGATTTCAATGTTTTCATTATTGAAATGGTTTTATTTTTAAAATATCTTAATATGTAAATAGTGAGGTTATGTAATTCATTTATTATATGTGCCAGAGAAAAGTTGATTGCTGGATTGGTCTCTCTAAGCTGTCTGTGGTGCCACTTCTGAATTAATGTATGTGTTTCATAGCGATATGTTTAGCTATTCGTAAAAAAAATTTATGGCACTAACATGTCTGATCACAAGTTACAACATGAAATATGATTATGTTTCATGCATTAACGTTAAGTTTTGTTTTAAATCAGACAAATTTATTACCGAAATCTTTGGAATGCTTCAAATTGTGTATGACAGTGAAGTCATGGATGCAAGAACATTTTCAAGTGATTTACACGATTTCGTGATGGCTGGGAGAGAATTGAAAATAATGTACGAAGATACAAAATGCATCTAGCAATATTAGTTATTTAAATTTTATAGGTAATTCATATTTATAAGATGTGGAAAGTCTCATTAAAAATAACCCATTTTAGAATAATTGAATATGTGAACTTCAGTAAAATAATATAGAAAAGAATCAATAATAACATAAGGAGATATAATTATGAAATAGTAAGGGAAGCTATTAAAATGAATATATATTTGCTTTATGGATGAAAAAGTAGTTTTAATGAGAAGATTGACAAGTCACTTGCCAGCCATAGAAAAGCACAATATTAGATATTAAAACATACAAAATGTTAATAACCGAAAAATTGTGACCTGAAAATAATCATTTATTAGCTATTTTAGTTTTGATTTTGTCTTACACTTAGCATGAATTACCGAACAGAGTAAATTTTCCATTGTTTTGGAGGATCAGACCATGCCATTAATAGACAGGATTCATAAGATATATCACTTTATGTAGTCTGGGGAAGTACTGTGATATTTTTCAAGTAGCCTTTGTGTAATGTGATCAAGTGATTTTTTAATATTTCTTTTCCTCAGTAATATTTAGTACGAAATAATGTGATGATGTTTATTAGAACTTGATGCTTTGACCACTTGTGAAATCATAAGATCTACTGAAAATTCACTATGGCTTTTGATATATCTTTTTACTTTTATTTTTTATTAATGTTGTAGTCTAAATAAAACCAATTACAGGTATCTTATTAGCATCTTGAAGATTATCTGCCATTGCTGTATTTGCTAAGTCTTTGTCGAAATAGTATTTTTCTTCACGATATCTGGATTATATTATCTCCCTTCCTCCTCCTTGTCTCCTTTTCTCTGAAGATTTTTATTTAAAAAAAAAGAGGGCAGTAACATTTCTTAATTAATGTACATATTCAAACTAGCCTGGGTTACCTTTTTTGCATCTCAGCTAAGATGCATCTTTCATATACATGATGTGTCTTAATTTCATTTTGAATTCTTATCATTTCATTTATTTTACACCCCTGTTTTGAAAAATCGATTTTAACAGCCAGAGATTGTTTATTTGTTGTTTTTGTTATTTCATATTTATGTTTTTCACTTCTGCTGCTTTGTGTATTAACATATTTAGATCAAACTTTTACAACTTTTTCATTTTCAATGTTTGTTGTTTTAGCCCCCAAAAATATAATTTGGGATTCTTATTTCTTTCATTATCATCAAACATATATTTTCTCCAAACCTTTCTCCTCTTTTCCCATCTTATCATCCTCTCCCATGTCCTTACTAATTTTTATTTTTAAATTTCCTCTTCTTTTTTTTTTAGTTTTGTTCTTTTTTTAACTCTTCTCCAAAATCTTAATTCCATCTTTTTTTGGGTTTTTTTTTTTAAACTTAATTTTCTAAGTTTCTTCTATATATAAAGCTGTATTCCAAGTAGAGCATTTAACAACTCCCCCTTTCCCTCATGCTTTAAATTTAAATTCAATGGTACATAGAATAAGATCTACCTGTTTAATAATTGCTTAATGCCAGTTCCTTTATTACAAAAAGCGATCCGTAAAACAAGTTACAATTTGGCACTATGTGAAAATGCACAATGTAAAAAGACGGTAGATAACCTTTTTTAAAATTATATCCTATTAAATTGGTATATTTATATTGCAAATGTTTATTTAAATATTGGCGTGTGTCGTGCTTTAAATAATTTAATTAATATTGTCAATTGTAAACATGATACGTCGGAACAAATATTAGTACTAATTTAGAGTATACTCTCCACTAGTTCAGTTTCCAAATACCATAATATCTCTGTAAATTTTCCAGATACTTTTTAAGAAAAGTAGCAAGAACTTTATCCCAAAATAGCCTAAAAGAATACACACAGACATATATATATATGTCGTGATTATCAGTTGCCATTTGCTAATGAGTACGGCTATTTCAGTGCCCCCAAAAAAGTTTAAATAATGTATAATTTTAACAGCTGGATTTTATGCACTTCATATGATTCACAAATCGAACTTGCTTGTTATATTTTTTTTTATCTAAAGGAAATTATATTTTAATATTATCAGGAATATTCATATATTGCATGATTTAGTTCACTTTCCGAGTTTGAACTATAAGGACCTCAGATCAATTCCAATTCTGAACTTTGGTACTCAAACTTTTTAAAATCATTTTTAATTTGTAATATTGATTTTATAGATTAAAAATATTTTATTTAAACGAGAGCGCAACTTATTTATTTTGTAGAGGTTTGTACATCTAACATAAGAAGTGAAAATGTGGGTTGGAAGATTTGTACTAGTACAAGGTTTTCATTCTGTGCTTTCTCTATGATCAAATAATTCCAGCAAAAAATAAAAATGATTTAAGTTAATATAGAATTTTTGAAGAGAATAAGCAATTGTCAAAAAAAAAAAAAGCAAGCACTTAGCATATTCTTTCGATAAAGGATTATGAGATTTGTGGACACTAAGATAGAGATGGAAGAAATATTAGGTTTGATCCTGTGAAAAGTAAAACAAAAAAGAGAGGGAAAGGTTATCAGATTAATGTGTGGAACCTTTTCGAAAATAACTAATGTTGATTATTGCATACTTTTTAAACAGTGGGTATGGTTTTAATTATTTGATTAGCATTTTTTTGGATAACCCTTGGCAGCCATTTGTATTAAATTTCTAAGGTTTTATTTTAATGAATAAATCTTTAATGTGCATTATATTCTTGTAATTTTTAAATTATTTTTTAGAAATACAAGTATAAATATAACAACTATTCTTAATAATAATATTTTAATTTTGCAAATATGGAAAAAAAGTAGCTTTCAATATTGTGATTGTTATATTTAAGACATCACATGACCCTTGTTTACGATATGCTGTTCGGCAGCAAATTCTTTTTTCTCACCACATTTGTTCATCTAATATAACTTTAGTAGTCAGTAAGTGGCAGATGGTAGGGCTTATTAAACCGCTATCCAATGCTGTCCTATCCAATATCCACAGACTAGCTTATGGCTTCCATCAGTGAGGAGCTGGCAATGGTATGTCTTCTTTGTTTAACTATCAAGCTATTAGTTTGATATTTTGTGATTGCCAATAAAAATGTATTGGGAATGAAATAAATTTCATTTGAACTCCGTTTCTAACGTCCAAATGAATTTTGTCAAGAGATATTCTGTTTTTAGCCTCTCTGAGTTAGTACTTTTTTTTTTTACATATATTTTTTTAAAAGCAAGTACTTTTTAATAAAATCTGAGTGTCCAATCATATTCTTGTCAAAATAATAAATCTGTAAACGAACTACTGAAAATGTGCTATTTTCAAGATGAATTCTCACAAATATTCTCAAGTCTGAAAACCAGGAAATTGGCCAATCATTGATCATTTTATATTAGGTTCTCTGAACAATAATGACACCCAGAAATTTTTTTAAAAAAAATAAATAAATCAATATATAATTTATTTATGGTTTTTATCATCAGATGAATTCGAAACTTTCAAACCAAGACTGTAAATAACCATAAGAGAGGAAATTTAAGACGAGTAACCAAAGCGCCACTATACCGTGCTGAAGAAATGTTACAAATAGTAAAGCAGTTTTAAACAATAAATAAATGAAGTGATGTAAACCATTTTAAAATCATCAAAAATTTAATATTACTAAGATCAAAAGACCAATCGATATGTTTTTCTGCTTGTTAGATGCGATAATATTGAATTTAACACAAGCAACTCTAGAAACATCTGGCATAGGTTTGAGCAATCAATGATCACCAGATGTATATAAATTCTTTATCGTTAGTATTTAAATCATTCTCAGACTATCATCTGACCCTTGCCTTTATCAGTGAACCCTGAGATTCAAAATGGGAAGGAATGCCGATGTACATCCAATAAACACCTTTAACTCCTTTTTACCTATGAAGCTAAAAACATTGACATTCTTATCAGGTTTTCAACCTACATCAACCAGTTTGAATAGATATATTGATCTGAAACTGGTTCAATAATTATACATTTTAGTACTTTTACTTCTTCCTGGTTAGGAATGTTAATAATTTTGACAAATTGCCAAGCTACAATATAAGAAAAGAACAACTTTTTACTCCATCACCATCTAATCTTATATTATTTAAGTTTTGTTCTGTTGTTAATATCAAATCTACTATCGCAAGAGCACATTTTCGATAGATTGGGCCTGTGAGGTGATGTGAAGAAGCTTGAACATGATTTTTGTAGGGCAAGCAGACTCCATTTACATTACAGAAATGATCTCAATGACAAACTAAGAGAGATGTAATAGTAATTGTCTTTGTAGGAGGATATGACACGATAGAATATAATAGAGGACTGTAATTAGAAAAGGTTAAAATGCAGCATCATAAGACTTCTTTCAATTGAACAGATTTTGGGAATAGCCTTTGGCATCCATAGATATATTAATCGTTTACAGAATGATTTGTACAGATATCGCAAAGCTCATGTTTAACCTTTTTTTTATGCTTTGTGGATTTAAAATGGCAATGCTTATTTATAGGTGTCCTTTATTTTAAAATTAAGTCTTTATTGGATTGGACATATGAAACAAATGAATAGTACAAGATTTCAAACCAGGTTTTTACGATGAAGAAGTTACAAGACAAGAATAGCCCACCATGTTCAACATGAAGATGTATTTGTAGTTCACAGATTGATTTGGATATTTCTACTGTATTTTCTTGCCCTCCCTCTCTTCGCATGGAGTTGGAATGACTATACTTGTTCTCAAGAAGCTGCTATTATGTGTGTTTATAAGTAGATAACAATACCTTCACAAATATATTGTTTTGTTTTATAAAAAATTCAAACATACAAACATTAATTTTGTTTTAATTATAATGAGCAATCGTTATCTACCTTTTCCAATATATATTTTAGATATTAGCTTTCATTAGAATCGTACTTAATTGATAAGAATTTGAAAACTGTTTTGATGGAAATAAATTTGAAGTCTATTTATTTATTTTTTTACACGGGTGATTATTTTATGTAAACACTTGTGCAATCCTATATCAATTATCTTTATTTATTTTTTTCATTTAATCATTACCTATAAAGGATTGAATTTTTTATCCATGCTGTGTGTGGGTGTATGGTTCTAGTCTTCTATTCTTATCTCAAAGAAGACTATCCAACCATAAATAATCAAAAGACCGCATTAAAAAAAATATTTCCAAAGGATATGTGTATCTGAACAGATTAATTACATACTAAGCACATGGACATTCATCGTGAAATACTCGAAGCATGTGCATTAAATCACAACAGTAGACCATATATTTCAAAAATAAGTGGTATACAATGATGAAAAAACATCAGATAATATCAACATCAAGATTATCAGTTAGTGATAGAATGAAAATATCTAATAAGAAATTGATTCAAATTATTTTTATACTTGAAAAAATCGAAATCTCTAGTGGGTAGCACAAACCCTCACTATGGGCTGTATTTTTGGATAGCTATGATCTAAAATATATATATTCTTGTTAATAAGAGTCCCTACTTAAAATACATACACAACTTATATGTATAATATTAGTTGGTTCTAACCAGGCCAGCTCAACAGACAATAGTGGTCAGTAAATGGGTGTCTACCTGTTCACTAGAGGATAGAAAACTACTAAAAGCTTATCACCCAGAAATTGGGTAGCCAGATGAGTATTGCCTACTTCTTTACTCTTTTCTCTTAAGGGGTTATCGGAGAGTCTTTGCTCTACCCTACATTAAGCTGTTACATCTTTTCTACTTTTATATGAATATTGAGCATTCCTCAAAATGATTTTTAATAATGCAAAGGGTGACCTTAAAAGACAAATGTTTTATTCTTATTTAATTAAACTATGCTGCTTAATAATGTTTTTAAAATTAAACGTATCAAATCCAATTAAATTAATCAAGTGTTTTATATTTTTGTATATAGTATTTTTAAATATAGGGATTTGAACTCAGACTTTCAAGCACCCTTCACCTATTCATACTATCTCATACCACTGATACACATGACCACATACATGTAGAAAAGATAAATAATCACCAATATACGTATTCCACGCTAAACCAACACTCATCAGTTGGTCCAGATTTTCATCTCCTACATATGTATATAATCATTGCTCAGTTTATATTGATAGCAAATCTTCATACTTTAATTGACAGACTTCAATCCACTTCAATTCTTCAGCCATCCATACCATTGAAAATCTGATGATGGAAAGCCCAAATCCCATGCTGATGCCATTTTTATTGCTATGCGCAATTGACCTCAAGTCACTCTGATCCTTCATGTATAGGAAAGACCTTATTCATTTAAATACATAGAAGAGAGATGGGCAGGATGCAAGCTTAATGTGTAAATATTTGAAATACATGCATTCTTCATATACCTGGAGCTTAATTGTAAATATAGGGGATTTGAACTCAGACTTTCAAGCACCCTTCAACTATCCATACTATCTCATATGACTGATGCACATGATAACATACATGTAGAAAAGATAAATAATCATCAATATTCGTATTTCATGCGAAACTAGCACTCATCAGTTGGTCCAGATTAATCTCCCCCACATATATATAATATGGTATTTTTATTAATTTTTTTTTTAAAAAAAACATTTTTCCACGTTTTTTCTGATTAATTTTTTTAAGAGAATACTCAAGAATAAAATAAATCCACTTTAAAAAAAAAAATCACTAAGATATAAAAACTTGTCTTACTGTTGTGTTATGACTTTCAATATGTGCCTTAAATCAAATAAAGAAATTTATTTTAAATTGATATGTTAATTTATTAAATACATGCATTTTTCAATTTTTTTTCTCTCTTTATTACCAATAATTTCAGATAAATACATTAATAATTATTACTAAACATTTATCCTTAGCCCAGTTATAAAGTTTAATCCACGGTTAAAAATTTTAATATATATTTTTTAATTATTCGTGAACACGGAGTAACTCAATGTCACCCCCCCCCATAACATTTTATTTTTTAAAACTCTGATTTAAAAGACCTAGAAGGAGACCAGTTGTGAGGTAGATGAATCAAATAAGGAAGTTTATTGCTATGATGTCAATCTGGATTAAGAACTTCATTCTACAGTGGAACCATAATGGGTCTTCTGATCATGATGATGAATGTAAGCTCCAAAGAGTTTTTGACATTAAAATTCTATAATATCATATGCAGCCACTCGTAAGTCTAGCTATGGTAATTCAGAAGAAGAAAGGCTAGAAAGACAAAGAGTAAAAAGTTAAAAAATAAATTTTGTGATGATCATAATTTGTGAATTACAAGTCTGTTCACTTAATGTCACACACTAGTTTTGAACTTGTTTATTTGACATCTTGCGAGAGTATCTTTTGTAGAGATATTTAATTTGGGAAAGATTTCAACATCTTACCTAGTTGTGTTTTTCACTATATTCTATTTTGAATATCATTTTGCCAGTGAAAGCAATCATTATGTTATGTTTTTAGATCATATTAATGTATATAAGTCTCATTTATTTATGAAAATTTGAATTCGCCATCAAATTCTTTTTAGGAAGTCTTTTGCCATTCAATTACTTCGCGTGTCTCATCCATGAGGATACATGTTTTTTTACATTATGTCTTGCTAGTGTATTTTTAGAATCTTAATAGAACATTCTTGAATGAAATTTTTCTAGTTCTTTTGCACAGTGTAATGACTGATTCTCTATCCAAGCTGCCTGAAACGCTGTCTCTAAATCAATGTTATCTATTGCATACTGACATAGTTTAACTATTCACCACAAATATTTTAATGGTGATAGCATGTCCAGATCATAAGTTATGACATCATCATCATTGTCAATCATTATTAGTCCACTGCAGGATGAACGTCTCTCCAAGTTCAAACCATGTTCTCTGATCTTTAGCTTCTTTTTTCCACATCACCCCTGCACACTTTCTTATTTCATCCATCCATTCATCTCACGTGTGGTCTCTTTCTGAGTCTTTTACAATCTCTTGGAATCCAGTTTAAGATTTCAATTGTTCGTCTATTATCATCTCTTTTAGCAATATGTCCAGCCCAACTCCACTTCAGTCTTTTAATTTTTTCAACGATGTCAGTAACACCTTTTTGTTCTCTTACCTATATATTGCGTTTTTGATCTCTTCTTGTTACAGTTATGACATGAAATGTGATTAATTTTTATTTTTTTGTTGATCATTTTCAATGGCATCCCTATCATTATGAAATATGAAATCTTGCAAACGGATAACGTTCTTCTGACTTGTGGATTCATTGCCATACACATTATTTCAAACATTTTAGTCACAGTTTTGGCTCATTTAAAGCAAAATTTAATATTGGAGTGTTTTTCTAATTTGTGTTAAGATATGAAGCATACTATCACATTACATGTTATAACTTGTGATCCAGATATATTAGAGCTTTACAATTTTTTGTGATGATTAGCAAAACTATGTCATTACATAATACATACATTCATTCAGAGGTCGCGCTGAAGGCAGCTTGGTGAGAAAACCACTCCTTTTTTTCTCTGAGACTCACTGTTTTTGTTACGTTAACATGACGGCTAAGTCTCGCCTCCATATACTAGATCGATAAAAATATATAATTATTTTATTGTGACAAATATATTACTACATTGAAATATTAACCTATTAAATGCAGTGACAGCACATTGAAGTCTGTGCTGTATCTCAATTTTAAATCTATATCACTAATCTTAAGACCTTTAAATTTTTTTTAAGATTCATACATTAAATTTTATGAAATACATAAAATATTGTAAAAGCTATGTAAGCACCTCAAAAATCATTTTATCAATGTTATATACGTTATTAATTATACAAGCTATACAATTTGTATAAATTAACAACAGAGGTGAAAGAAAACACTAAATTAATGAATGAAAGGCGGATAGAGCTAGTTCCCCTTGGAGAAACGACGCAGTCATCCTTCGTTTTCCGTGATCAAAAGGATATTTGGTGGTAATACTGCTACATTTTTTCATACTTATTATTATCAAAGTCAGACTTCTTTTGTTATTATTGAGGCTAATTGGAATCTTAATTATTAGTTGTTCAACATGAGTAGCTGCATCGCAAGGGCCACCTCTATTCTGAATATTTGAAATAAAACATTTAATTTACATTGGTTAAAGTATTTGGAATGAGCTCAATAGCCTCGGAAAGAGCTCTTGTCAGGAAATATAATTTTTAAGGTAAAAAGTTAATTATGATTTGAAAGTCAGTTTTATTGCTATCACAGGCTATAAATGTAAAGGAAAAGAATCAGCTAACCCATTGAAAAACAATTAAAAGAGCACAAAGTAATGATCAAAGAGGAAGAAAACAGATGTACCATGCTAATACCAATGAATGTATATTCAGTTGGAAAAAGAAGACTACTGGACAAGAGAATTTGAAGAAGTTGCTCTCTTGAAGATGGCAAATAACTCTATAATTCATCCTAGTGTCATAATCCATATTTGGAAGCTGTTCAGTAATGGAGAAATCAGAAATGTCATCATAGATGAGTATATAAAATGTATTGACTGTTGCCAATGACTGAGTAGATTAGTTGTTAGATTATCATCTTAAATTCATTATTTACTAATTGAAAATTCCCAGGATCATTTACTAGGCTTAGTTCCATCACTGGTCAGGTCAGCAAATCTGAAGAAGAAAGGAGAATACTACTATTAAACAGGCAAACTCTTCATACAGTAGTGCCATCCTGTGCCAACCAGAGTAATCATTGGATGCCAGAAGGCATGTGCATAAAATCCCCATCTGGTGGCACTACTGTATGGAGTGTTTTAATAACAGTTATGTGCTAGCATAAGAGATGGTGGTCATGTGAGAATACTACTACTTGAAATGCTATTATATTCCAACATGTGTTATTTCTAAATGTTCAAATGCCATCTTCACAAATTTTCAAACATTAAGTTGATGCAGTATTTGATTAATTATAATGATGGAAATAAGCTATACAAGAGGTATAACCCTGCCATGTTGATATAATGATGCACAATCATAAAGATTGATTTTTTTTATCCTATTGATTTAAATATTAATATTTTATTATTGTCATAATAATATTTTTACTATTATTTCAGAGAATAGCCATATGAATTTTGTTCAACTTTTTATTTGCTATAATTTAAGATAAGATTAGTTTCGGTTTCTATGAAATCTATTTTTATATAAACATATTTATATAAGAATTTTGCATTATTCAAACAGTCTAACAAATAAAGCAGTTTTGTATTTTGTCAGTAATAGGAATAACTTTTTTTTTTTTTAAAAAAAAAAAAATCATTTTTGGAAATAAAGATCGACTGAATGGATTTTCACTCAAGTAAGTTAAATATATCTTGACTTATAGTTGTACTTGAGATAACAGAAGTGTTGAGATTGTTGTCATAGCTATTGAAATTATACTATTTATAATTTAACTACTATCTCTTTATTGAGGATTTTGAGATTAGATGCGTTGTGTGTAAGGGAGGGGGGATTGGAATAATTAGTAGTAATCAGTAATATAATAACTTAGTGTTATTAGTATCAAAGTTGTGAATGCAGAAAATTTGAGACTCACAAATCCAAGTATAATAATTTGGCATTGATAAATATTAAACAAATGGTGAGGTAATTTGTAAGACCTTTTGACTTAGGCCAACTGATGAGTGTTGTTTTATCATGAAATGCATCTTGGGGATCATTTGCCTTTGGTGAGGAGGGTGTTTGTTCATTCATCAAGAATATGAAATAGAAGTTTTTACTTATTCCATGTGTTTACATTTAATTTTATCTGAAAAGGGATGGGTGTGCAGTGAAAGAGGGTGGTCTCACTTTCTGCACTGATAGGTGTTTGCAATATGGTGGCGATGAAGAGTGCTTTTGTAAAAAAGCCCCAAAAACTTATATTTGTATCGATTGTAAGTCTTGTGTGGTATAATGTTTAGCATATTGTTTGCCATGTTCACAACCTAGAATTTGAATTTGGATGGAGGTTGGAAAACAATTTTTTTAAGAAGCTGGCCCATAACCATCCTAACTGGACATTCAGTAGTAGACTAATCTTTGAGTATACAGTCATTCCTTTTTGTTAAAAGATTAAATAAGGGAGGAAAACCATGAAGCCTCTTCACTCGGAAATTGATTAGTCTGATGAGTATTATTAATTACTATGACAACAGATGATGAGAATGCCTTTAATGGCTAATTTATTTTTATATTATGAGAAAGAAGGATTGAGACTGAAAATGAATGTATATGTTGTTGTTATGAATGAGGGTCTTTAACTGCCCTCTGTTAGCACATTATTTAACTTAGATTTAAGATGCTCAATAGTAATTCTGATTTGTGAACTGTGGCAGTACAGGATTCACAGGACAAGTTTCACAATAACATTCTTCATCAATTGAGGCAAGCCTTAATGCCAACTAATCACAGTAAGCTTGAATTTTATTTATATTGAGCAATTTCACTTTATTTTAATGTGTGTCTTACTTAAATAAAGAGCCAAGAGAGGGTGCTTAAATATACTCATTCATAATATTATAATGGTCACAAACAGGTTAATGAACCACAGAAACAATTAATTATGAAAACAGAAATTGTAGTCTTTCGTTTTAGTTTTGATGATTCTTCTTTTAGATTATTATTTACTTAAAATATTTTGCAACATGTTCACATCATGATTAAATCAGTTGCACTTGGTAAAACGGTCTAATAATTGAATTTAGTTATACAAGGTAGTTAGTTATATTCCAAATTTTACTCGTGTCCATATTACTGAAGCATTGATCTATTATGTATTTGGAAATTATAATAAACCATGCCTCTTTATCCATATTATATGCGTGCTGTTGCATTTATAGAATTATTGCTGAATAATTTGTAGACTAGCCATACATTATTTGATTCAGATCTGCTATTATGCTATAGATTATGTAGTCAAATTAATTTGTATAATTGTCCTTTTTGATCATTAAATTTATTTTAAAAAAACAGTAACTATTTATATAAGTTGTTGAAATTTATTATAAACTTAGCTTTTACTCCTTCTTTACTTTAGACATACTCTGTTATTGCGATACTTAGTATGTCTCCATGAAAAAATGACTAATTGTCTCTCCAAATTAACATTTGTTATGTAACAATGTAGGTTAACTATTTACCACAGACATTTTAAGGTGTTAGAATATCTGAATTGTGAACTAGACTTGAAATTTGTATTTCAAACCGTTATCAATTATTTCTGATGTTTTCTATGCCACCATGAAATCTTGCAAACTGCTTGAAAATATTTTTGCAATTCGTGGCTTCGTTACCATCCACAGTTTGAATCATTTGAAACATTACGGTAACAGTTTTGACCAATTTAAAACAAAATTTAATGTTAGCATGTTGTTCCATCCTGAGTTAAAGTATGCAACACATTTCATATCATAAGTCAAGAAGTAGGGGTGCTAATGGCAATATTTTTGTGATGAATAACTAAACTATTTCACTATATAAAACATTTGTTGATTTAGAGGTGGAGCTTCAGGCAGCTTGGAGAGAGAGAACCAATCAACTTTTTACTGGGACACTGCATAAAAACACTTTTTAAATATATATATATACTTTTATTGAAATGAAAAATTTCAACTGCTTTGGACAGTCACCTTATAATAATAATAAAAAAGAACACTTTAAAATCAATGAATATATAAAATCCATGATATATCTATATATTATATATGTCAGTGCAACATTTTGCTGTATAGTTTGTTTGTTTTTTTGAAACAATATACCATACTCTTTATTCATACTTGGGACTAAATAGAACTTCGTTTTATACTGTTGTTGAGTCTCGCTTAGTCATACGACAGTTACAAGTTTTAGTTCACTGCAAGAAATTATTTTCTGTTCTTATTTGTACACATTGCTCACTTTCATCACTAAATCATTTATTTATTCCTGTTATTGTTGACAATAATTTATCGTCATTGAGTTACGTTGCAATGTAAAATGAAAGCAAGAATTTTGCATAAACAGATAAAAATAGTAGAGAACATAAAGAATATCTTTTGAGAGAAAAGAGCCAATGTTGGCTTGGTTCCAAGCACATTTGGAAGATATGTGCGAAGCTCTATCTTACAGTTGTTCTGGGCTTTAGAAAATGATCACATGTTGAATTGAGGCATGAAATTCTTACAACACAAATTTCAGTAAGGCATTTATTTTGTAATTAGGATTTTAAATTTTTTATTTTACTTGTAAATTTAATAATATTCTTTATGAGCATAAATATTATAGTCTAATCACTTAGTTAATATTAATCCTAATTTTTTAAACACATATAATTATTGTAATATATATGGAAATTCCTGTTTAAGTTGGCACATTAGTGATTTGTTGCTATTATTAACATTCCCAGCCAGGTGGGGAAAAACGTCTGATTCTTGAAGAATTGAAGGTACTAAAATAAATAGTTATTGAACTCATTTCCAGATCTGTATAACTGTTCAAAAAGATTTGACTCAAGTTCAAAACTTTTGGCTGCTTTGAATTTCAAGTTTTTTAGCTTCTCGTGTAAAATGGAGTTGCAGGGTGCATATCTGTACATCTCTTACAACTTATGAATCTCAGGCTTCATTGATAAATGCAAAAATGAGTGAGCTGGTGAGGATTTATATACTAAGAATAAGGATTTTATATATTTCTAGCAGTTACTGATTATTCAAACTTACACTAGATGGCACTAGAGTGGAGAGTTGCTCTTATTATTGTACTTATCTTCTTCATCATCGTTGTCATCTTCTAAAGTCATAGTGAAATGTAAAGCAAAAAATCAGTGTAGAATATAAGGTGTTTTCTGTAATTTTTGCTAAATTATTCCCCCCACCCTGTTTATATGTGGTTTTTCATTTCTTAAAAGCCATTGGTATGCAGAAATTTTGTTCAAAATTGTGAAAAGGATCATTTGTTTGCTTGAAAGCAACACTTACCTTAACACTGCCTTTTTGATATGGATTGCTGAATTTGATTTACTGTAAAGTTGAATATGTGAGTATATAAATTTTGCCTTTAAAAATGGAATTAAAAATTATTTTGAGTATTAGAAAAGAATATTGCAATTTATAAAGTTACTTGATCATTATTTATTTTATTTTATTATAAATAGATTTTTGAAAATGTTTGTTCTTTTTCCTTTGAACAATCTTTAAATGTTAAAATATAATAAAAATATATTTTATTAAAAAAATTAATTATAATAAGTTTTGGCATATAATTCTGTTAGTGCAGGTAGATAGATTGATAAAAGGTTAATCATTACATGAATATTAGGTTAAATACATAAGGACTGTGCTTATTAGTAAATTTACTTTATTAACTAAAGGTATTATTATTTTTAGGATCAGATTTAAACCTAGGCATAGAATTTGACCGAAGAGATTCTAACGAAACCATGCCTGCAGTCAAACATAAAGAAGTTAACTATTTGGGAATGTTCGAGTATAAGAAGGAGAATGAACCTCATCTAATCAGAAACATTATCATCGGTGAGACACTAGGTTTATTAAAAAAAAAAAGTTATATTTATAGTTAATGTTGTTCTCTGAATATTTTTTGACTATATGTATATAAATCACATGAACCTAGCTAGTGTTTAAATAAACCAATAGAATATCAGCAATCTGTTGTCATGGCAACATTCAGATATTAAATGGATTTTCATTTATTATCTGGATGTTGCTTTGATGAGATGTTGCTGATATTCTTTTGGTTTATTTAACACTATTCGAGAGAATGTGATTTACATATGATAACTAGTTATCTGTTGATAATTGTGATTTATTAATATCATTTTTAAGATTTGAAACCAAATATAGCAGTGAATCTTCTGCCGGGATTACCTGCATATGTTCTATTCATGTGCATCAGACATACAGATTATATAAATGATGATGAAAAAGTGAGGTCTCTATTAACCAATACGATCAACGGTGTTAAGAAAGTAATCAAGGTAAGGGTACATTTTGTTTTTGTAATAGAATTTATAAATTTTACCAGGTAGAAAAGAATTTGATTGGCCTTTTGGAGAAAAGATAGAATAAAAAAAATAATAGATGATTTATGATGACATTCAATTCGATCTCAAGAAGAAAGCTAAAAATAAAACTAATATTATGACCTTATCTTTGAATAAAGAGCAAAAAAAAACTGTGCATCGGTATGTGCATGGTTGCATCATAATTCTATTTCAGGGCCAAAAATTTTGAATCTGGTTATACCTGTCTTTTCACCCTGTTAGTGCACTTCTGTATGTGAAGCAATGTTAAAAAGCAGCATGACTTTTTATTACTCTATAAACCTGCTATATGTGATGTATAGATGAAGTATTTTATGTAATACTCTACCTACATGAAGTATTGTCAATTTTTTTTTTTTGCAGCACTTGACTTAAATATTTAGGAAAAGGCATTGTATTTTTTTGTTCTAACATTATTAGCACATTGACATAGTCCTCTATTTATGTCTTTGTTAAATATAGTCTGATTTTCTAAAAATTTGTTTGTCCAAATTTCTTCTTGGATAACATATTTCATTTCAAGAAATCACTATGTGAGACTTTCATTGAAAGGGTAACTATTTTTATAGTGAATTGTATTTCTAGAACAATGTATTGGATTTCCTGAAATAAACAAAAACAAAAAAATGTTAGGATGTGACTAATAAAATGTGTATATTTAACTTCTATAATACATATAGCTTTTTATTTTTTTTATTAATGTGTCAGTGATTAAATTTGCTTGCGCAATATAGTCATATATGTTTAGCTGCACACATACTCAATTACTGCTGTATCTTACATAAACAAAAGAGAGTTTTTTTAAAAAGTAACAAAACATAATTTACTTGTTAAATAATGGACAAAAGTTTTGTTTTTAAATTAGTAAAAAAAAAATCTCTCTCTAAGCAGTAGCGTTTGTTTTTTATGAGCGGCAAAATTCAAATCCTTTGTTTCAGGCTAAACAAGCAAATGTCAGAGGATTTTAAATAATTAAGATGGAAAACAAGGTATATTCCAGCAATGATTTGAAATAAGGTTTGGTTGTTTTGAAGAAAGAAAATTATGTAAAAGATTGGCTGATATAAGACAGGATCTAACTATATCAATAAAAAGAAGTCCGTCATAAATTAAAGAAGAGCTGTGTAAATGTTTCTTAGATATTTCTGATATATTTCCGAAGCATTGAACAAAGATATATTTCTTTCAAAGGACCAATTTGCATTACTGTATTTAGGAAACTTTGCATATCAATTAATAATATCCTTACAAAATAGAGGAAGAAAGCCTATGAAGGATTGCTTCTGAAAATCAAGAATGAAAGTTAAGTTTCAAATGTTTTAACAGTAACATATTTAATTTTTTGTGATTTTTTTTGCTACAAAACTTTTTTTTTTTTTTTAAAAAAAAAAACTTTATACATGAATTAATTATATTAGGAAATGTGATTTGTATGAAATGAATTTTTAAATGTTAATGTTTGAAATACGTTTTATTTTGTGTTAAGAAAGTAATTTAAAAAATAAATAAATAAACTTGTAATCCAGATTTTGATAAAACCATTTAAGAATAAAAATAAAAAAAAAGTGTGATTTAACAAATTTTATATCTCACATCACATGAATTAGGTTGAATTGTAAACATACATAGATGGGCTGTTCAGCAAGAGTGGCTTTTTATCTCCACCAAAAAAACACCATAGACTTTCTTTTCAATTTTCTGATGGTTCTTAACTGAAACATCAATGGAGTATTTTTTTAATTAAGATCGGATAAAAATGTACATGAATGAATAAGTAAAACTAAAGATAAATACTAAAAAAAAAAAATAATAATAATTATGTTTAATATCTAACATACAGGCTATATATATACCTTGTTATATAAAGAGCTGGCAAACAAGCTCTGCAGAATATCCCTAACCCCAGACCTGTTTCTGCTACTGGTTTTCTCAGTGAGGTGCTAGGATATTCAAGCGTTAGATAAAAAAATACCAGGACAAGCCCAGTTCTTTATCTAATGGATAACTATTAAGTAGAAAATCTGAAATTTTCAGACATCCATATGTCTTCCAATCCAGCTATCTCACTTAAATAGCTTGTTAAGAGCTTACTTGCGAGCTCTTTATATAACATTTGTAATACAAACTTGTTTAAATTAGATCATGTGACATCTGAATTGATTTTTTTGTAATTTTATTTTATTAAGGCTTTGGCGATTTTATATTGCTAAAGCTATTAATATATGGTGAATCTGAACTAAATTCAGTCCCATATGGCTATTTAAGTTATATATCTGGATTGGAAGAATATGGATATCTGAATATTTCAGATTTTTTACTTAAAAGTTATCCATTAGATAAGTGCTGGGCTTGTCCTGGTATTTTTAATCTAATGCTTGAATATTCTAGTACCTCACTGATGAAGCCAGTAGCAGAAACCGGTCTGGGATTAGGGATATTCTGCAAAGCTTGTTAAGAGCTTATTTGCGAGCTCTTTATATAACATTTGTAATACAAGCTTGTTTAAATTATGCCATGTGACATCTGACTTGATTTTTTTGTAATATATATAGTTGTACGAACAATGTAATATATAGGGCATTTTGAGCTCAGACTTTCACATGACCCTCAACTCTCCACATTATCTCATACCACTGACACACTTGATCACATATATGTTTAAAAGATAAATAATCACCAATAAACATATTTCATGCTAAACCAGCAATAATGTTTAATGTATTTTCTCAGAAATAAAAATCAAAAGATTGGTCATCGTGAATTAGAAGTTAACTATTATAAATATCTTGGTCAGATTATCAATAAGGATAGGAACATACTAGATAAAATTAATCATAGAATTAAGCTTGTATAGAGAGCTTTTAATAGAAATGATTTAATATTGAAAAGAAATATGTGTGATTGTTTGAAGAGAAAGATTTTTAATAAATGATTTTACCAGCTCATGTATGGATCTGAGATTTAGATACTTAACAAATAAATCATACAGAGATTTCACATCACTCAATGATATATTTAGAGAGATTTGTGTTGGGAGTACCAAGAAGGGATTCGCATGAGAGAACCAACAGGTATCATTGACGTCATTGAAATAATTAAGAGACCAGTAAAAGTGGACTACATTTATGGAAGAAATGATAGAAGGTGGACGATTGAAGATTTAAACTTGATCCCAAGATATTGTAGAAGACTTAGAAAGGGATCACATATAAGTTGGATGTGATTTAAGGACGTTTGTTAGTGTAATGTACAGAAGAGAGGCTGTATATTAGTTAAACTGAATTAAACTTGGAGAAACCTTCATCGTACACTGGATTAATAATAGTTGAAAATGATGATGATGAGTCATTGCAAATTTCAAATCAAGATTCACTGTGATTAAAGAATTCTTTTAATGGGTCTAATGATCCTTATAATGTAGACTAGGTCTTACTCTTCTACGAAACCCATATTCAAGTCTTGCCTTGTTCATTCGTTTTACATGTCCAATCCAACGAAGATGTGATTTTACATTAGTGGATTCTATAGTATCACATCAAGCAAGCTGATGAACATATTGATTGATTTTATGATCTTGCCGTTGTATTTTTTAAAAAAGTTCATAGTATTCTTAGATGAAACCTTTATAATGCTTTTATATTATGTTAACATTGTGTCCAACTTTCACTTCCATACAATAAATTAGGTAAAATAACAGCTCTACATACAGATAACTTAGTTGCAGTAGTTATTTCCCTCTGATGAAATATTTTATCTTTTAACTTGTTAATAGCAGCAGTAGCACATTGCTGTCTGTGTTGTAGCTGACTATCTAAATATATCCTTTTACTTATTAAACTACCAAGGTATATAGACTGGTTTACATTCTCAAGTTGATCATTTTTCAAACTAACAGCTACTGAAAATTTTTTTTATTTGTTATTGGCTGATAAAGAATTTGAATTTTTTGAATATTAATTATTAAATGAAAATCTTTACATACTGCTTTCAAAACATTAAGCACTTTCTGCAGATCATTTTTCGATCCGGTAAAAATCGTACAATCGTTAGTATTTAAATATTAAATAGCGATAGTTCGAATGCAGATGAAATCAAATCAGAAGTCACTGATAAACACAAGATATATCTAAACGAATTCAAAATCATCAATGAAGAAAAAGTACAGATTGAGCCCCTTGTACTTTTTTGTTTATTGATGGATTTGTATTAGATTATATAAAACTTGCTATGTTTTTTCACTGATTTCCAATTTGAATCGACAGCATTCTGTAAATCTAAGATGTAGTTTTGATTTTAATCGATTCAAGTTTAAAATTCTACCATCAAATCTATATCACATCTTGATCTCTGTTTCATTCAATAGTTTCAAAATTCATTATCATAAAAATTAAACTGTTGGAAGAAATATATATTCTTGTGTAATGTTGGTTCATTCAAGTGATAGGCCAAAGTTAAACCCTTTTTTTAATTATTAGACCAATGATTAGCTTTTTATGTCAATTTTTTTTTTTACTGTATATATATTAATAAAATAAACTTATCCTAGTGTATATCGCTAGCTGAAAATTCAAATACAAAATGTTCAAATCATCCTCCCAAAAGTTATGTTTTTCAGCAATGCCCTCTATGAATAAATGTAGTCTGAACTTCAAACAGCATGGCTTTATATTTATTCCCAGAATGCATTATTGAAAAAGCATAATGTTTTGGAAGGTGATTTGAACATTTTATACATTAATAAATATTATCTTTATAAATCTCGTACTAATTTTGTTGTCAAGAATATTATATAAGAGCAGAACTATTTCCATTTTTATCATAGAAGCATTATTATTTAGATGTATTAATATGATTTGATAACTATTTAAAGCTGTAGTGGCAGTTGTTAATAACTATCATATGTTATAATCATTAAAAAAAAAAAACATATACGCGCACACACTTTGCCCAGTATGTATATAAAATCTTGTAATAATTTTGCTGTTGTGAAACTTTTTCAATTATTGTTTTAATGATTACGTTTAATTTTTTTAAAATAGAAAAAGCATGATGAATTTGATGTCATTGTATTATGGTTGACGAATGTTTGCCGGCTCCTTCACAATCTGAAGCAGTACAGTGGAGATAAGGTATGTTTCTGAATAAATTTAAATAAGAAGGAGGGAACATGAAATTTATAATGTTATAACTTTTTATTCGTTTCTTTTCAGGCATTCCAAGCAGATAATACTCCTAAACAAAATGAACAATGTCTTCGGAACTTTGATTTATCCGAATACAGACAGGTTTTAAGTGACATCGCTGTTTGGATATACCAAGGGATCATTAAAATTATGGAGGAAGCAATACAACCCTTTGTTGGTATGTGGAAATGCTTTTATTACAAATGTGGTAAAAAAAAAAATACTTTGCAAATGAATTCATGAAATATCAATAATGAATAAGAGTATGCGAATACATGTGTACACAAAAGTGTTTCTTTCTTTAAATATAAAGTATGTATAATTTAGTTTACTGATATTTAGAAAAATTGTTTTTGTTTTTTAATTTATTGTCATCTTTAATTGGAAAACCATGAAATGTTCATTAAAGGGTATATTTCATCAAACATATATCTAGTAAACTTCGAGCATCAATTAAATCACTAGCCAAAGGCAATTGCAATTTCATTACCAATGGTTTCGCTGCCAAGATAGATTTCTCAAGTGCAAAGTAACACACAAAAGTAATGTATATTTTCCTACTTTCCCATAATTCCAAATCGTATTCCCATCACTTTTAGTAGTAAAAGAACTTTTAAATAAGTTAATAGCTTCAGAATCATAAATCTTTATTAAAAAGAAATTTTTAAAAAAAAATTTTATTTTCAAAGATGGCAACTTTAGCCTCCACAAACACATATCTTTTTGGCTTGTATTTCTTTTTTGGAAGTATACTGCAGAACTAAGATATGTATTCTTTTGTCAATTTGTACTCTTTTTTAAGATCAAACTGTTTTGACCTATATGTAATTTGTTAGCAAAACAAGAGGTAATATAAACGAGTCCAGGAATTATATTTCTTTTTTCTTTCTTTTTTTCACGCTATTCAATAAAATATTTAAAATAACACCCATCCTTTATGCTATTTCTTATTATCACATGATCATTATTTTATATGCCTACACAGGCTCCAAGGCTCCTCACTGATGAAAATCACAAGTGCGAAAATAGTCTGGAGATACAGGATGAGTAGGCACTAGATAGAGATTTTATGCTCCAGCCTTGCATTCATTGATTACTAAGGCTTGCACTTGGTGGCACTACTTTATGGCGAGTTTGCTTACTTCCTTATTACCAAAAATATTGATTCCTCCTTAAAACTTTATAAGAAAACAATTTAATGGCAAAGAAATAAAATCGTAATTTACTTTTATATTAACTTTTTTAAAATTACTATTATCACTATTATAATTCTTATTAAACAAAATACTATTAATCACTTTATTCTGATAATTTTATACTAATAGAATCTTTATAAAATTTTATTTTTTTTTAATCAAAGCTATATTTTTAGAACTATTTAATTTCTCGTTTCTATGACAAAAACTTCGTAAGTCCGCTATCTTATGTGTAATAGCCTGACTGAGATCTTAAATCCTTACTTTTAATCATGATTCATACCAAACAATAATTTTTTTATATATCACACTGCTAGTAAATCTGAAAACTTTTAACTGAAAAAAATACAACCTCCCTCGAAAAAGTACTTAATATTTCATGGAACAATCACGTCCAAATACCTTACTAGGACAAATTTGCAAGCAGATTCAAAAGAACCATTTTTAAATAAACTTGAAAATACATTTACTCTTTTGCACATCTATTCTTGTTGGTAAAAGCAGACATCTTTTTCATCCGACCTTCAATTATATATATTATAAATAAATTGAGTGTTGATACCCAAATGGCTGAAACTTTATATTAGTGTGACCTTAGTTTGTAAATCAATCAAGCCACTTTACTGTTTCAAATATTAATTTCAGTTAAATTCTATAATTTTAATCACATGTAGATGATTTTTACGGCTGATTAAAAATTTAATGTTTATGAATATAAACATTTCACAAAATAATCATGTCCAGATATATTACATATTCGATCAGCAGTAAAAATCATTTACATATGATTAAAACTATTAATATTTAATTAAAATTAATATTTGAAACGGTAAGCTTAGCCTGATTGATTTACAAACTAAGATTTCCGCTAATATAAAGTTATGGCTTTTTGGGTATCAATGCTTAAATTTATTTATAATATATATAGTCGAAGGTCAGGTGAAAGCAATATATCTTTTTATCAGACAGAATGATATGAACGGGTAAATATGTGTTAGCAAATTTATTTAAAATGGTTCTTTAGAATCTTCTTGCGAATTTGCCTTAGTAACATATTCGGATATTGTTTCATGAAATATTTATATTCATAAATGTTACATATTTAATCAGCTGTAAAAATCATTTGCATACGATTAAGCATTTATTGAATAATTCTTCCAACTGATCTGTTTCCAAGTCAAACAAACGATCGTCAAGTCAACGTGTGTAACAAACAATTTTGATTGAAAATTTCATGACTATATATACTCTTTGAAGTATAGAACTTATTTTGACTAATGAAGGGTTGGATTGGTATTTAGATCTGGCTCCATAATTTGTTCTTGCATAGATCTTTTAGATTCGAATGTTTAAATATGGATAAAGGATGTTTAGAGTTAATTTCTTTGATGATATAAATAATGTAAAATATATTAGTATTGTGGCTCATTTGTTTTTTCTACATACAATCTCAAGATAGTTTCATTATTTGGGCATCTTTTTTAAAATATGCATTCTTGTTCTGCTTTTTAACGTATAGCCACCAATATTTATTTCACAGTCTCTACACAATTTGATTATTTTTATCTTATTAATGATAGAAGAAGTTATAAAATTAGAAAAATGATACATTGAAGTTATTAAAAACAATGTTTTTTATTTGCTTTTAAAAACCATTCTTATAAAATTCAACCAACTTTGCTTCTGTGAAAGATTCATTTCTGGTATATATATATTATATTTAATAGCACCTATGGATTTAAATATCTAATAAATGAATAGTCAGTCGTTCCATTCAGTGTGTATAGCATAAAATAAAATCTTTTTTACATCAAAAAATTTGCTAATTGTTGTGGCAATATAATACAATAAACTAAAAATATTTTATAAATATACTCATTCATTCAATATATTCTTATCAATAATTAAATCGATATTTTATTACATGTATGTGTCTGTATAATATTATAATTAAGTGGCATTAATTAATACTTAATATTTTAGAAAACAATGAACTATAAGCATATCCAATTCAATCCATAAACAAAAGCGTTTTCATTTTTGTCTATTTTGTAGTTGTATAATGGCATCAATCAATCAATCCATAGTAGTCTGTCCAATAAACAGGTCCAAAGAGTAGTCACTACATCAGTTCATCCATTCTTCCATTCCATTCTCTTCCTTGCCCATTTCCTCAATTCCACATAAGCCTTTCCATCTCTTATATCATCCAATAATGTCAATCTCTTCTGTCCCCGCTTTTTAATTCCACTCACCATTCCCTCCAAAACATCTTTCACTAAACTATAATCTCTTACTTAATATATATCCAATCCAGTTTCTCTTTCTCTCTCTGATATTTTCAATCAATCTTCTTTCCTCATTAACTTTTTTCAAAACTTCTTCATTTGTTACCCTATTCATCCAACTGATGTTTTCCATTTTTCTCCATGTCCACATCTCAAAAGCTTCCAATCGTTTCTTAATTCTATTACTCAATGTCCATGTCTCACAACCATATAGTAATACACTCCACACATAACATTTAACTAATCTCTTCTTTAATTCTCTTTCCATAGGTCCACAAAATATCTTCTTTCTTTTTGCAAATGTCATTGCCAATGCTATTCTTCTTCACTCAACCAACTACCCAAATATCTAATCCCTTCATCTGTTGAACCATGTCATCATGGATTACAATTTGCAGTCTTTTTGCATCTTTCCCTATCCATAAACACTTAGTCTTTTCAATATTAATCTTCATTCCATATGCGATATATCCTTCTTCCAATTTATTCAACATATTCTGAAGATCCTTCTCCTCCTCAGCAATAAGAGCCATATCATCTGCAAATCTTATACACTTTATTATTCTCCCTCCAACATTTGCTCCTCCACAGTCCAAATAATTATTTAGCATATCTTCTAAATAAATATTAAACAAAACAGGTGACATACTACACCCTTGCCTAACTCCACTTTCTATATTCACTTCATCAGTCTCATTACACCCAAATCTAACTCTTATCCTTTGACCATTATACATAGTCCATATCAATCGACTTTCTTTCCAGCTTACTCTATCAAATGCCTTTTCTAAATCCATAAAACATATAGCAATTCCTTTATCTCTTTCAATATATCTTTCTGCAATTATCCTAATAATACCAATGGCATCTCTTGTGCTTTTCCCTTTCCGAAAACCAAACTGTTCTTCAGCAATATAATAGTCAACCTTCCCATAAATCCTTTGAGTTAAAATCCTCAATAACACCTTAGAAACATGAGACAATACACTTATTGTCCTATACTCTTCACATTTAACAGCGTTCTTCTTTTTAGCAATTGAAATCACTATAGTTCTTAAAAAATCTTCAGGCCAAACTCCACTATTATATATCAAATTGCAAAGTCCAACTATTTCCTTCATAGTCAATTCTCCCATTTCTCTCAAAAATTCTATAGGTACTGCATCAAATCCAACAGCCTTACCATTCTTCATTTGTGTGATTGCCTTTCTTACTTCATCCGGCAATATGTCCATACCTCTATCATCTATTGCAACATCTTCATTTTCAAGTTCATAACTAATTAAATTATTTCCTCCACTAAACAGATACCGAATATATTCTTACCATCTTTTTAATATATCATTACTATCAGTTAACCTCTTTTCCATTCTTATCTGCAATCTCACTTGCTACCCATGTCTTTTTCTCCCAAATGCCATATCATATCTTTTCATCTGTTGAAGCCTTTCTATCTCTTTACATTCTTGCTCCAACCACTTTTTTTTTGCTAAATCTGTTTCTCTTCTCAATTCATTCTTAAATTTCTTATATGCCTTTTGCCCTTCCTCAGTATTTACATTCTTCCATCGTCTCCGCACTTCCATCTTTTCCAACATACCTTCAGTTATCCAAGGTCGTTTCGCTTTTCTCGCATGAATAATACCTATTTCATCTTTTGCTATTTTCAAGAATCATTTTTTAATTCTATTCCAACACTCACCAGAGCTATTAATATATTTCCCATCCTGAAAAATTCTTTTAAATTCATTTTCACATACTAAACCAAATTTTCCCTTTTCCATTTGTCTCAATTTATCCAAGTCCCATCTTGTGTATCTTTTCCCTCTTTTAATTCTTTTTAAACTCAACTTTAATTTAGCCATCACCAAATTATGATCCGAATCTATATCAGCACCAGGCAAAGCATGTGAACCCTTAATAGCATTCTTATATCTATCATGAATCAATATATAATCAATTTGATAACGTTCTTTGTTACCTGGAGCTTTCCATGTATACAATTTTCTAATATGATTTTTAAAACAAGTGTTTGCAATGACAAACCCATTCTCTTTACAAAATTGTACAAGTCGACTACCCCTTTCATTTCTTTTTCCAATACCGTAATTTCCAGCAATTTTCTCTTTCCTACCTTTCCCCACAACAGCATTCCAATCCCCCAATAGCAATATACATGCATTTTTTCCTTCACATTGAATACTTTCTTCTATCTTCTCATACATTTCATCAATTTCAATATCATCATGACTACTAGTTGGCATATAAACTTGTACAATTACCAAATCTCTAGGACTTGCATTTATTCTCATCACCATCAACCTATCGTTAATACCATCATCCTTTACCACACTATTCCATATTTTCTTCCTCACAGCAATGCCAACTCCATTAATTGACCTATCACCTCCTGAATAAAACAACTTTACATCTCCACTACTTATTTCTCCACATCCCTCCCACCTCACTTCACTTAATCCCATAACATCAATATTATTCAAATGCAACTCTCTTTTCAAATTCTCCAATTTCCCACCTCTCCTCAAAGATCTAACATTCCACGTTCCAATTCTCATTGTATCCCCTCTCAATGAATTATATTTATGAGGATTTCGCAGGTTGACGACCTGAGTAGCCTCATGCCCACTCCTGCCGGGCTTAGAGGGTTCGTTGCTTCCTAAAATATTATATATATATTGTACCGGTCGGTTTTGTATGTTCACATAACAAGATCTAGCATCTAGGCAAAAGTACCTCGAATCCAATCATGCGCAAAATACATAAGTCAGGAACACTCGTGAATTCTGCCCTATTTGCCTATTTTCCATATCTGCACACTTATGAGCAACAATCCCGATGATATCAATCTAATTTTATCTCTCTCCGCCGGCATCGCACATCAGAGACACAAAAAGACTCTTAATAATTTAAAGTTTAATGGTGGAATATTTAGCATGAAATATAATTTAGAAGCATTTAACGATCGTGACCTTTCATATTAATTATATATTAGCAGAGATCAGCTAGTCAGTAGGAGCATAACTTATTAACTAAAATATTAATTGAAATAAAAGAAAACACAATGATTCGGAAATGTTATAACATATATATTTAAGATTTATTATTTGACAAAACATAAGTAAATGCATATTATCATTGATTGATCATGGGCCTCATAAATATTCTATGACAGTTGGTCATAGAGAAATCATATTACATTTGGTTGATAAATTAAGAATCAAATTTAACAGATGATTTTGTTTATAGTTGCGGCTATGCCAATAATATATACTATAATGTTGAATATAAGACTTAGCGATTAAGAAATATAATATTGAAATACCACTATACCGCCAGAAGGAACAAAACAGCATTTAACCGATTTGAAAGATAATTATTTCAATTTATAAAGTGACAGATGTGTGTGGGAGAGCTGATGAATATATATTAATAATAATAATGTCGTCGCAATGACGCGCATTTTAAATAGTGGACATAGATCTGTTTAGCAAAAATCACAACATTACGGCTTATGGATGTTCATGGGTTTATTAGAAATATAACAGAAAGGCGGTGCGTGCTTGGCGGCATATTTGATGTGATCCAGTCACGGATCCGAACATGTACTTCATGGAATTCATTTTGAAGATAAAATACCGATGTAACTCTGCAAACGTTGGCAGGATCGGTTTATAAACGAAGAGCGATCGGCTATGCATTTATTGGGCTTTCCAGAGCGATTCCCATATAAAGCATGCACATACAACCAAATAAGTCCCCAGGGGGGTTAAAACCTGGTTCTTGGACTTTGAGAAGGATAACAGGGTTTGACTTTGCGATACCTCTGGATAAGAGAAGCACGAATATATGATATAAAAACGAGTGTGCCTATGTGCACGCAATGCTTGGGATAACAAAATATAGATAGCTTTAAAGACTATTTTAATTACTTAATGCCCATAAATTATAGAATATCTTGCATAATGATATGATCTAATCACTAAACATGCATGGATGATTTAAATTAATTAAATTATATAATTTTTAAGACATAAAGATTCCCCTTTCCCTTTACTTTAAATTATTTATAACTTTCCACACCGTTTAATAAATACAAATTTCGGTTAAAAACTCTATTAGAAATAAATATGTTTATATAGAAACAAATGGGGTGGTGGAAATAACTGGGATAATAATTAGATTTTACATATATAAAATATATTTATGATTAGGATTAGCGTATTTAAAAAGATAAAAAAACTTTTTTAGAAAAACAGATGATCTGTTTTCCTACAACAATTTATAAGATGATGACTTTATTTTTCCAAACTCGCAAGCACATGCATGAGTCAAATAGGACTTGTTTTTAATTAAAATAAGTTCTTAATTACCCCGTAAGTGATGGGTAGGGAAACTAGAAAGGAATTACATGCTAGCAAGTTTGAAATATTACTGGCATTTTAAAATACAAAAATACGTAATATAATAATGAAATAAAATGATTGCCGCATGGAAATAATAAAAAAAGAAAACATATTGAATAGAGGTTCAATGATAGAATAGGTTAAGTTATATAGAGTTGTAACTAAGTAAGATTACATAAGATATAAACATGTACATAAGATATTAGAGTAGAGCGTCAGGATTATTGTTGTTATAGAAGGCTGAACTTAATAGAATCATAGAGCGGCTAAAGTTCTTTTACCTTTCATAAATAGTAGTGGTCCTTGATGTTTGGAGTGTTCATCAGTGTTAATACACTAGATCTAGGTTTGGAATAAGGCATCGCAGGTAGCATTTTGCTTATTTAATTGGTAGACATTTGAAAGTTTATAGGCACGGGATCCGGAGCTTTTCTTACAGGAACGAGCATGTTGGAACAGAGGGGAAGGTGAAGTTTCCCCTACTCACGGCACATTGGATGAAGATTTAAACTAGTGTGGATTATGTTGACCATCGTTAATTTATGGTTGTCTCCTCTTTTTTGGATTCAAATCCAGCAGTATTTATACTCTTTTTTGATGATGTAGTATAACACTTAACTGCTGGACTTGAGGCAATTTGAGCACTTTAGCAAAGCTGAAATCTGCTGACCGGATCTCTTTTGTTTTGTAAGTCTTTTGAAACAATGCAATCCTGTTACAAGTTTCTCGAACGATTGTTTTAAAATAAGTCTTATGATTTTAAAACAAGTTGGCATGGATAAAATTTCCACTAATGGATTTTACTTTACTATTACAAATTGTAACCTTTTAATTTTAACTAATGGCTTTTCCGGGTAATTACTTTTAGCTGTGTTCGAGACACTTCTTAAAAGAATTGCATCATTTTCTGACCACTAAAATTAAATATAAAAAATAATACATTTCATATATGAATTTTATGATACATGAATAATATAATTATTTATACAATTTATTATCAATCTCCCCACACTGAAAATATATATATTTATCCATTATGCACGCATACACATTAAAATAATATTAAATATTTATTTATTAAATTATTTTGCATTAAGATATATAAATATCTACGTCAGTTATGTTTAAATGGTTAAGCAAAGGAAAAATATATGTATACGCATGTAAGGATGGGGTTTAAACATGGCTTAGTGGTAGGAGACTGTAAGTGGGCTGTGAAACATGATCTGAGCATCAGATCGACTGCTTTAATATACATGATCACTAGATGGAGCTTTACCAATAGCTCCTAACAAGCTTTTGTTTACATAAATACTGTGAGAGATAGAATACTAGATGGAGCTTTACCAATAGCTCCTAACAAGCTTTTGTTTACATAAACACTTATGTAAACAAAAGCTTGTTTGGAGCTATTGGTAAAGCTCCATCTAGTGATCATAAAATGCAAGTTATGAAATTTATAACTTGTTTTGTTTATCATATATATATATATATGTTTAAAGAATAATGATTATTGCAAAATCTTTGTTATAGTTGCTGCTGTGTTAGAGCATGAAGCTATAGCTGGATTGTCAGGGAAAAAGCCGCTTGGTTTGCGGGGAAGGTCGTTCAGTACTACACAAGAGGACAACAGCCCCACTAACCCAGCAAAATCCTTAGATAATCTGAATAAAGCGGTAAGCAAGGTTTTTTTGGGAAAAAAATAATTTATAACTTTGATATCGTGTAAGATGAAAAGTAAAATATCATATTTTGCTCTATAGACTTTGGGATTAAATGAAATGGGTCCTAAGTTTGAATTTAGGTGATATTTATTTATTCAACTATTTTTATAGATTAAAAAATATTTCCATACTATTTATGAATGAGAAACTTTTATGCTTTTCAGCAGACAATTTTCTTATTGATATTTCTGCCACCTAGTGCAAGCTATAGTAACCAATAGATGCCAGATGGTAATGCTTAATGAATTCCTATCCAGTATTTTCCTATTCATTATCCCCAGATTCGTTTCTAGCTTTTGTCTTTTATCAGTGAGAAGCTTTGGATTTTGAAGCACTATCATTTGGCTTTTATTGATTACCAAATCTTGCACTAGATGGCATAAATGTGAGAGGAAAAAAAAGATTGCCTGCTAAATAGCATTGTGGAAGTTGATACCATGAGGCGCTTAATTGCTTTTATACTCCATGCCTCTCATTGAAAACTACTGTGACTAATTGTAACATCTTTGTTTCAGTCTTGTAAAGAAATGTTGATCTTAATGTATTTCTCTACTACTTGTTTTAAAATCAACCATAAACTTCTTTTTCCCAGAACTTATCTTGCGAAAATAGAACAAAAAATAACTTACATTTCAGTTTGTTTACAACACATTTTCTTCAGAATTTATCTTTTTTTATTTGTAAGAATATGCCTGATGTTTTAACCCTCTTTTTTTCTCTTCTCACAAATTTTTCGTAGGACATGAACAATATATTTTTGTATTTTTTGGTAGATATCATTTATTTTACTAAGCCTTTTAAAAATCTACATAGCTTTTTTTAATATTCTGTATTGCATTGAAATTGGTATCATGTTTTGCTAATTTAATCTGTAAGTAATTAATCGACCCATTATATTTCTTTCTGACTTCAAGAATGGTTTTTCTCCTGAAAGAGATTTTATAACTAGTCTGTCCAATGAACAAATAGTATCTAACCTAGGGTAGGATTTCAAAGACACCACGAAAATCCAATAATATTTTATCCTTAGGATGTAGAAATATTTCGCTAATTTTTAATAACTATCAGTGACTCTTCTATAAAGGTTGGGCTATCTTTATTTTTGAGTTATCAAAGTCTTTTTTTCTTGTTGGTTGAAATAACTTTATTAATAATATTATGATTATAAATAACTACTACCAAGAATCTTTTTAATAATAATAAATTTTTGTGGAGGGTGGCAATCATCGGAGAGTTTATTAGTTTTATCTAAAAGAGTTTAGCTCGGAAAATAGTTGATCTAGTCAATTATGGGGGAAAAAATTTATAGATATCTATCAGTATTTTCTGTTTTCATATTACTGAGCCCATAGCAAATCCAGATGTTGGTTTTTATGTCTTAACTATTGATTATGAAAAATATATTTTGATGAACATTGTTCCGTTAGATGTGCAGCAAAATCTAGAAACAGATATTTTTTTGAATCGTCTATAATTTGTTCATGATAAAGAGCCAAACAGCATGAAAGCTTACAAAATTATCATATTTGAATAATTTTATATCTTTGGTAAGCTTGAGAACCTGGTTCATTACTTTAACATTTGGGTTAAATATGGTTTAAATATAAAGTGGGAAAAAAAAACTACTGCTCGAATTGAACCACTTCGTTAACGATCGGTCATGGTGAGATCATATACATTCTTATAAAATATAAGTTGTGATATTTGCACTTGGATAGAAACGTCAGTTAATTATTACTTTATATTTACAAGCTTGCTATTATGCTTGAATAGGAAAGTTTCTGATCAGCTATAAAATATCATAAGGTAACAAATAATAATAATAATAATTTCAAAAAAAAAATTAAACCTCGTGAAAAAGGTAACAGTATATGTAATTACTAGGAGGAAAATCGTAGATACATTTAATGTATTAGGGTGAAATTAGAATTAATTTGAATGTAAGAAGTAAATGGCCGGAGGGCAAAATAAATAAGTTAATGCAATCACAACTAGTAATTGAATTAATTAATTTATGGATTTCCTATTCCTTTATTTCACACATATAACAATCAAAATAGTAGTTGAAGGGGAGGAAAAATTGTGATGGGGGGGGGGGAGTAGTACATTACTCATCAAATTAGATAAAAGCTTTTTCTATAAAATATTTTTTATATATCATTGTCTTAAATCTAAACTTAGATAAAGAAAAAAAAAAGTTAATATTTTTATGGTTTTCATCACTACATATCAAAGTATGAAGTAGATATGGATAGGTAGCTGTTTATTCTATATCTAATTCTAATGAGTTACAAAAATCACTACTCATTTAAAGTTCAAATGTTGCCGATTGATTTATTTAGCATACATTAAAATGGGGTGATTAGGTAAAAGTAATTATCTTATATCTAACTTGCAGGTTAGATCGATATGAGAAAGTAGGTGTTATTTATAAGTTTGTTAAAATGGTTCTCTGAGTTTAACTTCAAATACTCATTATGGTTGCATATTCAGTCTTAATTATTCCCTATGTGAATTATATATATGTACCACATAATAAAATGAAATTGAATGTAATCTTACAAAATTTACTATGACAATTCAAATTATAAAAATAGATATTAAGTTAGCGTAAGAAATGGTGATCATGTGATGTTTATTAGATATTAAGTTATAACTAACTAAATGGACCTATCCCCAGTAGCGTATATATTCTTTGCTATTCTATGTCTCTTAATTAACCTCCTCATAAAGGAAATTATGTCGATCATTTGGTTCTACTGCTTTTATTTGTTCAACAACAGGTTTAGAATGTTTAGCAGTTGAAGTATGGGAACAGGAAATAAAGCTCATATCAATTAGAAAACTAGAATTATTTCTTAACAATCACAATTGGCCATTCATAATGATGAAAAATTCATGTCTACAAGGAATTATGGTTACTGAAGCTGATCTTTTGCCCAACATTTAGCATCCCTATTATCAAAGAAGTCTGTGATCAAACGGCTGCAAAATCTGGCATTGCCAAGAAATGTAGCCATTATTAAGAAGTATAGCTGTAACTTAATATTTATTTATATAATTAATATTGATCTATTGAATTTTATATAATTGCAAGTTCATTTTAATATATATATGCTAATTTCTTTGCACGAAGGCAAATAGTAGGATACAGTAATTAAATGATGTTTATTCCATCATCGCCAGCAATATTTTGTCATCGTTTGTCAATTTGTTAATTAAATTTTTAACAGCAATTAAATTTCCCACATTGAAGGACAAAGATATCTCTAGCATTCTTCCGCAGAGGAATATTGAATATTAACCAGGCTGCTAGTTTTACTCTGTAACTAAAAATAGTTGGATCAATTGCAAATTTATTGCCTGAAAAGTTTTCATCTGGATTTAAACCTCAGTTATGGTTATGAAAGACGAGTAAATGTTCCCATCAGTAAATCATGAAATTTTTTTATGTATAGGAAATGAATATATAAAATAATAACCTTTATTACCTTAATAATATTACAATATTTTAAAGTAAATAAATTTTGATGGTTTTTTTAATATTTTAAACAAATTATATAATCTTTTTTTTTTTTTTTAGTTGGATAACTTTTATGATGGTTTTCTGAAATTTGGAACTGATCCCGAAATTTTGAGCCAAGTGTTTCGACAGGTAAAATTATTATTAATAGTTATCAACTATTTATATATATATATAGAATTTTTAAGTAAATTATATAAAACATCATTATATAACAGCGGTAATCCTGTAGATTCATTCATTTATAAGAATTATAGAATTATCCAAAAAAAACTTTTTCCAGAAAATATTGTATCCCCTTCACAATTTGATTATAATCTATTTTAAAGTTTTAATTTGCATTACATACATAGCAGCATCTATTGATTTTTATATAAAATTAATCAGAATCATTAAGAAAATTACGATAGAGCAATCCAAATACTTACAAACATTGCAAAAATAAAAATGTATCATTTATACTACATATAACAATTATACAATATGTATAAAAAATATGCTATATAAAGATATATAATTTTCCATTCATTTTTAATTGGCCAATTATTAATTAAATTAACTAATGTTTTATATATATTCATACAATTATCTTTATTATAGTTAATATAATTAGTTTTATATCTTTTCCTTCTATTAAGTCCTTTAGTTTGAAAGTTTAATATTCTTATATGTTCTTATGTTTAATAATGAATATATAATGCAGATTTATTGTCTTTTCTACTAATTGTTTTACTTTATTTTATATTTTTAATGACATTTAGAATTATGTTGACAAATTTATTAACGATTAAAGAAAAGGCAAAAAATAATAATGAAAAACATTAAGATAAGGATTATAAGAAGGGAAAGGAAAAAGAATAAAAGGAAATGTACTTTACAAAAAGATAAATTTATCTTTGATGTTTGGCATTATCTTTTGTGTTAATAACTCCATTTTTGATCACTTTTAGATATTCTATTTTATCTGTGCCGGAGCCTTGAACAATCTTCTTTTGAGAAAAGATTTGTGTCACTGGTCTAAAGGAATGCAAATGAGGTAAATGTAGATATGGTGAAGTAAATATTTTTTTGTAAGCAATTTATATTTTGCAAAAATAGCAGTAAACACTTTATAATATCATTTTGGAACCTAGGTACAACTTAAGTCACTTGGAACAATGGCTAAGAGATAAAAAGCTGACAGAGTGTGGAGCCGTGGAAGTACTCCGGCCTATCATTCAAGCGTCGCAGTTGCTTCAAGCTCGTAAAACTGATGAAGATGTCGACAGCATATGCGACATGTGTGATAAGTTGCGAGTGTCTCAGGTAAGTTAATCATATCTAAATCAATTCTAGTGCAAGCATAAAATTTAAAAAAAAAAATGTATTGATATTAACTTATGTTTTTTTACTCGAAATATTCATTTAAACCTTTTCCAATAACTTTTGTGATTTGGTAAGCTCTCTTGCCATCTAAAATAAGATTTTAATATTCCAATGACTTGAATTGATAGTAAAGCATATCAAGAGTAAAGTAGTTGTAGCATGCATTTCCAGTCAAAATCCTTAGATCTTGACTAGACATCAAGAATTGTTTTGTTGTACTTCATTCTCTTGCAGAAGAACATCTCTTCTAGTTACAATTATTTTTTCACTTATTAATTGCTGTAAACAATTAGGACAATGACTGTCCCCAATAACTAATATCCATTTTGGTGAGACAAAGTATCAAACGAATTAATTCCATTGGTGTCTTAGTAGTTTCATTATTCGTCTTTTTGAATTCAGAATTAGATTTCAGATAACAATTAAAAATATATATAATTAATTATTTAAATAAATTTATATTTAAATTTCAACATTCTATATATTACCATTGACTGCATTTTGAGTTCTTTGTGAGTTTATTCTGATGGTACTTTTGATACATAATTTCTTTTTACCATGCCAGAAAACTTTCTTTCTTCATCCGTCCATGTCTCAAATGATGACTTTCTAGATATATCAAAACCTTTTGGGATCCACTTTAAGACTTCATTTGCCTATCTTAACATTTCATCTGTTCTTCTCTTACTCATATATCTTATTTTTTAATCTCTCATCATTATTGCTAGTATTTCATTATGGGGTCTTAAGTCACTGTACTGCTCTTATATTAAATGTCCAAGTTTTATATCCACGAGTTAGCATTTGGAGTACACTTTTTTTTTTTCACGACATATATTTTCGTTTTGATATGAATGTAATTCCATTAAGAGCTTTTCCTCTTCAATTTTAATTTTCTGATTAATCTCATCCTTTTTGCATTAATGTTTAGATATTTATAATTATTAACTTTGCTGTTCTAAGCTATCTACTGTAGAGAGAAAACAAAAAAATTACCTTTTAGAGCAGGAAGTAGGTGAATGAATAATACAAGTCTTTTTGTCTATATACAATTTCATGAGATAAATTTATAACATTGAATGACATTAGTGAAAAAGACAATTGCTTAATGGATTATCTCGAGCTCATCACTGATAGCTACTAGACAACTCCAATGCCAACAAACAAAGGTCCGGATTGTAAGGACAATAAAACCACCACAGCTATTGTCTATAAGTATGATTTAAACCTGGAAGCAGAGGGTAATGAGACAACATGGTAATAAGAATTTTAGAACTGTTATCCAGCAAAGTGAACTCAAATGACACCTTTTAAACATTGTAAATAACTATTCATTGTAAATAACTAATTATGAATAAAGTTTGTTTGAAATGAACATCTTTCTATAATTATTATTATTTTTTTTTTTTATGGAAATTATAAATAAGACTACATTATTTATCAGTTCCATATATCAACTAGTCTTAAATCTAATTAATTAATTAAAACTTTGATCATCATCATCATCAACCATTATCAATCCACTGCAGGATGAAGGTCTCTCCAAGTTCAATCCATCTTCTCCGATCTTTAGCTTCTCTTCTCCACATCACCCCTGCACACTTTCTTATTTCATCCATCCATCTCACATGTGGTCTCTTTCTGGGTCTTTTACAATCTCTTGGAATCCAGTTTAAGATTTCAATTGTCCATCTATTAAAAACTTTGATAATGAACTTTAATTATTGAGTTTTTATTAAAAACAGATTTAATTTTAATAAAAACACAACCTATTTAAAATTGAATTTAGACTTTTCTATTATTTAAATTAATGTTCAAAATGTAACTTTCTCAAACATGCACATACAAATAATTTAATGTGTCTGCATATGTAGATGTGTAGTTAGGTAATAGATTGAGCAAATCATGCTGTAGCTCTTTCCCTTTTTAACCAACTTTGCACTCTCCCCTCTATCTGGTTTTGGAAATTGATTAAAATACTGCCAATGAAGTACCCTCTTCAATATATTTATATATATAATTATCTTGTATTTTTATTATCATGTAGCATTCTAGTTTAATATTTATTATGTTTATATGTGTGTGTTTTATTTTATAGATTATCAAAATTTTGAATTTATACACTCCAGCAGATGAATTTGAAGAAAGAGTTCCTGTATCATTTATTCGCAAAATCCAAGCCAAACTTCAAGAGCGAGGGGAGGAAATCAATACACAACTTCTTTTGGATACCAAACATGCCTTCCCAGTACGTTTTCCATTTAACCCCTCAAACGTGCAGCTGGAGGATATCGAAGCCCCGGATATTCTTGGTTTATCCTTTCTTAAAAAACTTTAAGTTATCCGAATGTGCACACGCTGTTAAGCGCAGCTACGCTTTGCGTGAAGCAGATCGCATAAAAAATTTTGCCTTTAGCATCCATACCACTATAAATTGCCTGATCTCCACCAGAAGGCGCTGTGGGGGTTAATCGTTGCAAGCGTTTAAATATTGTAAAAGCAGTCATTCACATTGTAATAATGATTTTTTTTTTTTGTATTATATGTATAAATTTGCTTTATTTTTTAATGCAATCAATGTGGACTGCTTTTAGCTCCATAGAATGTAAATCTGATAATTATGGAGAAAAATTGATCTCTTGTTACTGTTATTTGTTTTAATTTTTCCTTATACAGAATATTTATTTTATTTTTTGTGGAAGCTTGAAAGAGGTTTGAAATTGATATTTTTATTATTAATAACGATTTTAAACTATAATTGCTGTGATGTTAAAATGACAAAATATAATTAAGTGGCTTAATTATTGTTATTATTTTAAGAAAGTTTATCTATCTGTCATACTGAAGTTGTTAAACGATGCAGTTCTAGGAAATATCATATTTTTGATGGAAATTTTTGAATCGTATTTTTTTTTTAAGTATATAATAATATTTGAATTTTAAAAATAGTTCACATTAATTTAATTAAGTGCTAGTGAAAAAGTATAAAGGAACTAACATTTTGAACTGATATTTATTTGTTGTGTAAAATTTAATTTATATCTGGGGAGGGAGGTAATTTTATTTTTTGATATTTATTTATTGCAATGAATTAGAATGAATATTTCATTGCGTTAAGAAACCAAACATTCCAGAATTATGTGGATTATCGAATATTCAAAGAACTTGTTTAAAATTTATGTATTTAATAAAAAGTCAGATTATATATTATAATGTGGTTGCACATCAGTAACACACACATTACTTCTAAACTATTTGTTTGTTTGTTTTTTTGTGTGTATATAATTTTTGAAAGCTGATATAGTTTTAAGCAATTGTTAATTAATTTTTAAGATTTCAAAAAAAAATAATAATAATGTCCATTTGATAAAGTATTTGATCGCAACAATTTAATATATTTCTGAAAGTTAACATTTTAATAAGACTTATAAAATTTAATTATTGTAAATATTTTGGTTATGATCATTTTTATTGGTATATTTCTAAAACGTACGTGCACATTACCAAAAATATTTGTACCGTTCGAAATTGCACTTTGCGAATTAGCAATCTATTTAAACTGACATTCTATTTCAGCCTATCCCAAATTGAAGTTTATTTTTTTAAAATTGGAATAGTTTTGGAATAACATTTTATAATGCTTTTTTTTTTTAAGTTATAGTTTTATGTTTATTTTCTTATTACTGGAATTAGATGGGATATAAGATGTTAAATAAGGATGATGTTCATTCAGACTTAGATGTCATCTTTAAAAAACAAATCAATTTATGATAATATTTTAATGTTGTCTTCATTATAATTTGTACACTATATGACATGATCTTAATGATCTCGTATGAAGTAATTGTTGTTTCTGGGATATGTATGATCAAGAGTGGTAGACTGTCCTTACTTAGCAGTAATTATCAATTCAATTCACTAAAATATATATAAAATAATGGAAAACTCTTATCTTAAAAGACATATAAGGTAATGCCTATCGGTGTGCCATTTTGAGGACCAATAGCCATGAAAAAATAAATTTCAGATTCCTTATAGCGTTAACCGATGAGTATTCTATACTAGTATCACATTAAGAAAATAGTTGTATATTTAAATTATTGAATTATATATTTATGTTTGTAATATTCCATAAATGGTTATATGTATGTTCATTTAATAATGAAATCTGTGCTCGTAAGCATCTACTTCCTTTATATCAATTTTCCAATTAAACACTTACCCGATACACTATGCTCACCTCATATATGAAAGACTGAAGAGATAAATTATTTAGCCATTGTTATAATTATGGGAAATGCTGACTCTTAAATTATTCAGCAGAAAAAAAACTAAAAAAATATGTAAATTAAAAAAAAAACAATTTCTTTTCACCCGCGTCTAAAATTATTTTATATCTAATCTTTATAAAATACTTTCACAATAGATAATAGATTAAGTGTTTAATAAGATAAAGTTTAGATATTTTATAACACCATGCTCATATTCAAAAATCTTTCCAAAAGTAAACATGATCATAACAAATATTATACATAGACAGGCCACTAACATTTTTAAGTTGGTTTATTCTGTAATGCTAATTTATCTTATTTCATAGCACGAATGTAACTCATTCAAAAGTATCTACCTATTTGAGATGTTTGATATGAGCAAATTTATTGTTATTATGGTGCATTTAAAATAAAACATTGCAAAAATTTATCAAGATCTCATCTAGGAAAGAGTATTATGCGTGTTTGCATGACTATAAGAAGAGGAATTAATCAATTCTAATGCACACCCAAAATATGGGAATGCATTCTTAACAGCTGATAAAGTAGTAGATGATTTTTGCATCGCTACCGTAAATAAAATCTCTAAAACACCTTTTTTTAATCAAAAATACAGAACAATTTCTATTATATGTATCTTGGTAATAACTCGATTCCCACAGGATACTTAATGTTCATTGGAAAGAATTCTCATCTTCAAGAGAGTCAAAATGAACAACATTCGGTAAAGTTGTATTAATATATTCTATTTCGTACTTTTAGTAAAGTCATAACCAGAATAAATATCCAATTCCAGGCCCTCTACTTAAAGATATGTTCCATGACTTTTCTAGTTTATCTTTTTTCCACTATTGCTTGCCTTTACCTTGATCTCAATAGAACATATTTTTGTATTTATCTATAAGGTTCTTTATTGTACCAGTTTTTTATTTTCATATATGTTTTTATGTCTATTTTCTAAGAAATATAGCCATTTTCGCTCTCAACACTTTTTAATTGATTCATTAATTATTATACTTTTTCTATTCCTCTACTGTTGATTTTTCCATGTGTTATTTCCTTTTCAAATCAATATTTCAAAAACTAAATGCTTTTTTTTTTAAATTTGTTTATGTGTTTGCTCCATAAGTATATTTAGTGCATTCACTTTTAATCTGTTAAGTGGGTGACAGTGTAATGTTAATAATCAAGTGTAATCATTAATTTATAAAATACGTTTTAGAAAATCTGCCAGTAATGTAAATAAAGGCTGATTATTTTCCCACATGCTTTGGTACAGTGGTAGAGTAGCAGAGGAGTTTAAATAAGATCCACGGATTTTACCCAGCTGTCTATTCCAGCATTTGAACTAATAACAAACTCCTGGCCAATGAAATTTTTTGATTACTTACTTTTCGCTAGGTGGTTTATTTCAGCAGCAAACTCTGGAGCTCAAAGTCCGCAGATTGTGCCCAGTTCCATGACTTCCGGCACTTAAACATTGTACAAGCTCCCAAGCAATCAAACTATTTGTTTATTCATTTATTTTGTTGATTGCATTTCATTCTATAAGATGTGCTTTTGGGATATTTCATAAATTCAAAAAATGTGACTGTCCAAAATGTTGTGGTCAAATACTTGTAATTTTAAGAATTAAAAAATTTTAAGGTGCCTAAAGTATGAGGTTTCATTTTGTTTTGTTTTTTAATGTGAAAATTAATTTATTATATATGTTATATAATATTGATGCGTGAAATTCTTAAGTGGCAATATAATTGCGAAACATCACAGATTTTAAAATATAAATTTTGTTCGGCAATATGCATTAGAACAAAAGGAATTTTATACTCTGCTTAAAACTATATATGTATATATTTTGGTTTTCTACTTTTTATTTTGTAAGATAAGTAATATAGATATTTATAAAAAAAAGAATTAAAAAAAAAAAATACAACCACCCTGATTCTATGTTGAAAATATTGAAGAATTTGCCATTAGTATTGTGTGGTAACAATTTATAATTTTATTGGTCGTATTGTTAGCTTAATTTTTAGATTATTTTACTGTGTTTTATATATATATATGTATGTATATATTAAATATTGGATATAATACATATATGTATATTTATGTGTTAAGCATTGTGTACATATATATATATTACATACATGAGTGTGTATTTATATATATGAAAACACTCATATATTGTTTATATTTTTTTTTTATCTATTTTGTCTGTAATTTGTATGTGTATCTGTCTCTATATATATATATTTACAGATTGCTCATTTCTTTAAGATAATGGTTGTAATTTATTATTATTGTAATTTCAGTTGTTGTTTTAAAACTTTGATTTTCAGAGCAAAATAAGCAAACTGCTTTATTTTTTGCACTTTGGACATAATTATATATATCTCCTCATAATGTTGTTGATATATGCTTTCTATATATTGTAGTTTACATTCTTAACAGATGTGTGGGTTTAACTACGTACTTATTGCTTATAGAATAGTACTTAGTCTAACTTCATTCCCATTATTGTCGCATTGTAGGTCTTTTTTTTTTTAGATATGAAAGTTTTACCGTAATTATCCAAAGCTATACACAAACTTGTTCATTACCCATAAATCATTGTCATTTTTGTGAACACCATAAAAAATAATAAATTATTAAATATTTATACATATATTTTTTTTATTTAAAAATAAAATTAAAAAAAAAAACAACTTTATTTCTATATTTTATTTACTCGTAAAAAAATAAACATTTTCGCAAATGATTTATTAATCTTTATCCGAAGTTTATACCTAGGCTAGAGATAATCTCTGATTTAGTAAATGATTATTAATAATCATTAACGTATTTATCTGAGGCGGATGGTATCAAAGTTGTAAGTACAGAAAATTTGTCACTTCTAAACTGTACAGGTGCACCTTGATAAACAGTTACCAAGCATTCTGCACTCACGACTTTAACATTAACCACTTCAATACATTAATGGTATCAGTGTCAAATCTGTTTTTAAGAGCAAATGGTATTGGCGTAATGAACAAGTAGGATAGTTATTGAGGATTTCCCATTTTTACCGTTTCTGATGCTAAGGCTGATAGAGGTTTTTTTGTTAATCAACATTTGGTGTTGCTAGATTTCAGAGGATTATGCAAACTATTTTGGATTGTTAAAGTATGTATGTGCTTTTATACATACATGCATGTGTATACATATACATACATATGTGAGGTGCCTAATGTATATACGTATGAGCAATAAGTTTTAAATGTTGTTTGGAAAGATGAGGGGGCTCGTTCAACTTTAGCTACTCTGATATAGTATTTATTGATAGCTTCTACTTTTTTTTTAAGATATGCCTCCCCTCCTCTCTTTCTATGTGCCAACATGTTTGTGTATATAGTAATAACTTCTGATGCCAATCTGTTCTATTGAGGTGATTCAAATTCAATCATTGAAAAAAAAACATTTTATGTAATTTACATTATTTTTGTTTTTATAGTCATGTCATAACACTATCATACTTTGTCACCGCAATGTATAAAAATGATTTATGTAACATCTGAAGGTATTATTGCATTGTATACAGAAACCTGTAGGTCATGTGACCAAAAAATAAATAAATAGTATATTAACAATATGAGCGGACTTCTGTATTTTATGGTTAATGTTAATTAAGACAAAAAAATGAAACATCTTCCTATAGATCAGGGATGGGGAACCTTTTTTCTGCCAAGGGCCATTTGGATATTTACAATAACATTCGTAGGCCATACAAAATTATGGACTTAAAAATTAGCCTGCTATATTTGATCAAACAATTAATTAATCTATCCCTAATCATTAGGGGTGGACAATCTTTTCAGCTGGCAGGCCAATTTCAACATGCCCTTTTTAAATGAGGGCTATAATTTTTTTGTGATGTGCGAAAATCACTATAAAAGCAAACAAAATGCCCCCAGTGTTGTAAATTAAATCTGTAGTCAGATAGACCACACAATAATAACTAATTTTTGGGAATATTGCACCTCTAATAAAATGAACTAGAACTATTACAAAGATTGGATGTAATTAAGAAAATAAATATTTTATTTTACTTTTAATTTAATATTTGAACTATCGGCACGTGTTTAAATCGAAGTTTTACACAAGGTCATTTTATACTCGTTTTTGAAAATGTTCAGGGGTCGTATTGAAAGCATTTGAGGGCCAGAGATTCCCCATCCCTGCTATAGATCATCACTTTATTCTAATCTAAAATGAAAGTATTTAATTTAAACTGTCATCACAATTTTTCAATAAGTAGATATTTATTTATTTTAAATAAGGTTCAAATATAAAACGTATTTACACTTGATTATACTTTGGTTATGTGGGGAAGGAGGAGTACATTTCTTTTCTTGCCAGTTCCACATTTTCTGCTTGAGCAAAATACAGAAACATATACATATATTTTTATCAACAGTCTTCTTAATTATAATACTGTTAAAAGAAATGTATACCAAGTTTAATAGATGTGATCAGCCATTGTTTCGATTAGACAACTATCGGTAATTATTAAGCAGTAAGTTTTAAAATATGTAAATAATCATCATCTCTCCCAAAAATACTCAATAATATATTGCATTATATTTAGAAATATGGATAGCTCATGTCCAGTAATACTTAAACCTATACTGAAGTTATAATTAATGGTATATTTAGAGTATGTGTCATTATAATGAATCGTTACACAATTAAGCACATATGAAATGGTTAATAACGAAGCTGTAAATTAGAGTTTAAATTTGAATGGAACTTAAAATAACTCGAGACCTTAAACTCATCAGTAAATGACTATCTGGATGTTCTTAGTTATAAGGTTGAACAAAAAAGAAAAATTCTTATTGGTTGATAAGTAGCTATCTAACTTTATGAGGTTAAACAAGAAAGAAAAATCAAAATGTTATTGATCAATAAGTGGCTATCTTACTGTAAACATGGAAGAAAGCTGTCTTATTGTTCGGTAAGTGGCTATCTAACTATTCTTAGTTATAACGTTAAAACAAAGAAGAAAATGCATTAAAACTTTCGTTGACTAGTCTTTTTAATCTGATCAATAATCCCTTGCTTTGCCTTTCCTTTTTGAGAAAGACTTCCAAAGAAAAAAAATAGGATATAATTTGACCATAACTGATTGATTCTTGAGTTTGGTACTTATTGATTTTTTAATTTGAATATTCGTTACAGTTTATAAAACATAGCGCTATACAAAATAAATATCTCATTTACATATCTTTTTTTTAATATATATATGTGCTCTGCACACAGATAACGAAACTATTAAATGTAAATAATATCAAAAGTTACCGCCAAGCGCTTTCAGGACAGTTTATAGTCCCATATTCATGGCTACTGGAGTTTAGTTAAGAACTGTAATATTAATGCAAATTTATGCAAATTCATATGAAGATGCTACATACTTTTGACTTTTCAGTCGGTGTTTTTATATATATATCTATTTTTGGCCTTCACAGGAGAATGAGTTCCCTCTGTAACTGCATCTGGTGGTCATCTACACAACAAAAATTGGCAGAGATCTTATTTAAAATCTCAATTAATAGTTCTGTGTCACATGATTGTACATTTTAGCAGTTAACATTTCTAGAATGATAACTGCAGTGCCTTCTTAGCCAAATGGCCCTAGTATTGTCACATGAAAAATACTATATGTTGGGCCCAAGGATATATCTTTTAACTTCAATGTGTATTTGTTGTATTATTAAATAAGTGAAAATATAAACTGATTTTTAATATTCTCCTCTCTACTTCTACATATATCCAATAATGCCATTTTTATGCTACTGTGGCAGCATAATAAAATAGCATAACATTTTAATTAATTTCAGCTTTGGTAATCATTAATGCTGTGAATGTTATATGTTTTTAAATGTTTATTATTGTTTTTGCACTAATGTCTTATATTACTGATCTGCTAACAGTTTTGGTACTTTGTATTGATAGTAGATCGGAATATTTTCATTATATATGATTTTGTATTGTTTTAAGTGAAATGTTCAAATACCGGTTATTTTTCGTAATAAATGTTTCACACACACTCGAACATATTTGTGTGGATGGAAACTTCTTTAATGTCCATATGTGGACTCAATAGCTAAATGTTTCTGCATCGATTCCTAAAAAAGAGGCAACTTTCCGGTTTGTTAATTAAATAGAACTATAATGTTCAATCTGCTACTTAAACAAAGCAAAGATTTTTGTGTTTTCAATTTCATGCTCATAGTTTTGCAGTTAAGTAGAGATAAAAGGTGGTTGCTAGAGGATTGCATTAGATCCTAAGATCTAGATGCAGTGCTCTCAGATCCAAAGCTCCTCACTGACGAAGGCCACAAGCCAGAACTAGTCTGGGGATATTGGATGAATAGGCATTAGATAGGGATTTTATGCACAAGCCTTCTGGCATCCATTGATTACTCTGCTTAGCACAGGTGGCACTACTATATGGAGCTTTGCTTTGCTTATAAACAATTATGTGCTAGTATTGGAGATGTGATCATGTGAATCTGCTATTTATGTGGACAAACATTGTATGATCGCTGAATGAAACTAACTATATAATTATTACTTCTCTAAGGTGGTATTTTGTCAAATGTTTTAAGTGCATTTGTAAATCATATATTTCATCCCTTGAAAAATAATATTTATAATATTAGATTTATACTGAAACGACATTGACAACTGTAAACCGATAGTTTAGATTCTAGTCATTGAAATTGGACCATTTCACCCACTATCCATTATATAACCCTGTATATTCACAATCATTTGTGCAGCATTTAATCACTATTACAGTAAATATCAAATTCTTGATATTTTTTTTACAAGTATAGTGTTTAAATTATGTTACATGCCAAAATAATATATAACTACTTTCTATAAAAACGTAGTGCTGTGATTCCTCTCAAATACATTATTGCCTACTCATACAGTGTAACTATTTTCTCACAAAGCTTGCCATAATTTTATCTTAAGATGTGGGTCAATTGCATGATAGACAGCAAAGTCATTAAACGATAGAACGATAATTTTTAAATCAGAGTAATAATAAACAGCAGTCCATTGCAATTAAATAAACACTCATTCCCAGAGCCTAGCTATGGTATGAGTCGCTAACTTCATAATATATTTGAATAATTATCCATCAATACAGGAAGAGGTCAAATAGAAACTTTGCTTAATGCAATTTTATGTAATGTGTCTAAGCATGCTCGTGTTAGTTCATTCTTAATTGGATGAAAAGGTTCCTTGATTAGCAAACTTTCTATTGCTACAATAATATAATACCTTCATCAGATTATTGATCCTGATGGAAGTGTAATAAATTAAATTTAGCTGGAATGCCTCTTGGTAGAAATAACAAAAAGAAAACTTTATCATAGATATATTTTACCAGTTCTTACTCATGGATCTGAAACTTATCCTTTTAACAGCAGAGCAATATACAAACTTCAGATTGCTTTATGAAGTATGGAAAGATTTGTATTGGGATAACAAGGAAAGATCGAAAGTGAAATGCATGGGTGAGAGAATAAACATATCTGTCATCATTGAAAGAATTGTGGAACTAGAATGAACAGGGTGATCAGGCATGCCAATTTTTCGGGATTTGCCCCTATTTTTTGATTAGATGTCCCAGTATCCCCATGCCCCATTTTCAAATACTCGTAATTATTATTTGTCTTACATAAATAATTCATTGCAAAAACGATAGTTTCTGGCCCTCTCTGTCCATTTCAGTCTACAGTAATGTTATAAAAACTTCAGACAAAGTTCAACACCAAAATAAAGATCGCTATTACGTTATATGGCTGGGTTCATACATCCAATCTCGCCTTGGGATTTTTGTAGGCTAAAATTTGAACTGCACTTGCACTTGCTTTAATTGACAGCATAGTTTTAGACAACATGCCAAAGAGGAAGTGTATGTATAATGATGAATATACACAGGAATGGAGTTTTATAAATAAAAAAAAGAGTGCAATGCCGTAAAAATGATTGGTCCTTATGTCCCGTATTTGCTTGAACCAGTCTGGTCACCCTAAGAATGAATATATTGCTAGAAGAAATGATAATAGATGGTCAGTTGAAATTTTAAATTGGATTCCAAGAGTTAAAAGACCTAGAAAGGAATCTCATGTGAGATGGATGGAGAAGAAAAGCTAGTTGTCAGAGAAACAGGATTAAACTGGAATGAATATTACTAGCATTAGGATTTTCAACTTATAATTATGGAATTTTTAATGTCTTTAAAGAGTTTTTGCAAATAACATTGTAAGGATTTCATTTGTTTTACTACACCATCTTTATCAATGCAAAAACTGGAGTATGAAATGGAAGATCTCAAAAGCTGCCTTCAAGAAATTTGTCCACTAACAGAATATTGAAGCTGAAATTCTTTTATATTTATGAATGTGATGCAAAATATCTTTGTTGTTGTTTATATTAAAGGAATAAACATTTTCTAAATCAGCTGTGGGCAATCTTTTTTGGTAGTAGATCAAGTCAAACTTACCTGATGTAGACATGGACATAATTTGTAGGAGTTCAAAATAAAAGAATGTAAAAATATTATAAAATTATTTATTTATTTAGTATTTATTTGTTAATATTAGTTATTTTTATTGTTAAAAGTAAAAGAAAAATTTATTTTTATGCCGGCAGCCTGGTAACGTTATATTTATGTGTTTTTGCATAACAACAACGCCATCGAGCAGCCGACACCAGCTAATAGAATAGTACCAATTATTTATTTTGATATTTATTAATTGCATCATTATTATATTATTTATGATTACATTTACATATTTAGCTGCCAACAAAAATGAGAAAAACAATGTTAATATAAAAAATTAATACAAAATTTAGTGAGATATTTATTATTGCTTGTTTTTTAACAATCATTTTATATATAGTATAATTTTATTAGTGTTGACCTGCAAATTGTCTTCCAAATTTTCATCAGTTATATGGGATATATTTTTTCTTTTAATAAATGTCATTTTGGACAAAAAATGTTCGCACTTATATGTGTTGTGACCATTTTTAAAATAAAAATGAATACTGTAAATACATTCTGATGAAGACTACCCTATTATGCATATTTTGAAAATATACATAGGCCATATTATGGAATTTTGAGGTTTCAGAAGGCCAGGGGTTCACCATCCTGTTCTAAATCTCTCATAATACTTGAATCTGTCTTCACTCACTTATATCAAGAGGTTCATTTTGTTTGACTTTTGTATCAATGATTAATAATTATAATAAATTAAATGCGTAGAAAAATTCTCTTGATATGTTTCTTGTTGTTCCCATTACTGATACAATCTTCTTGTGAACAACCAACTTCAGAACCCTCTAAAGTAAGAGTGGAAAAGACATCGATTATACCCCACTAGTTGACTGCCAAGACGGAGTGATCACTTGAATTAAAAAAAAAGTAATAGTAATCAACAAATTCATTTTTGACTCACATACCGCTACTACAAGCAAAAAATCATTCACAATTGAAATGGCTGCCAATAAATCGACAAATGATGTGCTTTCATTCAAAATGCAGGATGATGCATATGTCAATTGCAAATTCATCAGCTTGAATATATTCACTGTGCAATGCAAAGGCACAGGAAATATTCGATACATTCAGTCAAAGCAGGAAAAACTATACACTCAAAATTAATAACATAACTAACTAAAAATTAAGCACGTACAATAAAAGTTTCATATTATTACTAGAGATTTTATTACACACATTAAATAATTAAAACAGGTGCTCTATATGTATTGCCACTCAGTGCAAGCCAGAGTAATCAATGGATGCCAGAAGGCTTGTGCATAAGATCCCCATCTAGTACCTACTCAGTGCTCTCAGATCAAATGCTCACTGACGACATCCCCAGACTAGTTTCTGACTTGTGGCCTTCTTCAGTGAAGAGCCTTGGATCTGAGAGCACTGAGTAGGCACTAGATGGGGATTTTATGCACAAGCCTTCTGGCTTGCACTGAGTGGCAATACATGTAGAGAGTTTTGCCTGTTTTAATAACAGTTAAGAGCAAGCATAGGAAATGGTAATCGTGATTAAATAATTAAGAATCATTTATAATATTGGAAAGAATAACACACATGTAATCGTATAATTCAACACTTGATTTCAACAGTTCATTGTTAGGAGTAAAATAGTAAATGTCTCTTGTCTAAATTAGAAATATACCATTTTAAAGTTAGTACGCAATCCTCCTGATTAAAATATGAATTGGAATATGGCCATTAATTTACCGGTAAGCTTCTAGTGTTCACGTAGATGATTGATTATCATAGTAGTCCAGTTCCTTTCAATGAGTAGTCTACAGTATTGGTTGATGGTTTCATTCTGGTATTACTTCCATATCTCTGATCCATATTTAGGTAAGGCTAGATGAAGGTTTAGGTGACTTTTCCAAGAGAAGGTGCCAGTGAACAATCTGGTTCTACTTGCACATGGAGAATAGATTTAGTTTAGTAGTTCTAAGTGATAGCATTTCATTTTTACTTCAAAATACTGCACACAAGAAACCACAAAATACAGGAAAAAAAGCCCTATTCTAAACTCGTCCACTTCTTTATACCCACGATTATTTTTGAGATGCCCTGCGCATATTTTCTTTGTTTTATTATCTTGCTATAATCTATATTCCTTGCCAGTTTTTAGTTACAAAATCCTTTTTTATGACTTTTCCGCCATCTTTAATCAGAACGTAAAAGGTTTCTGATTGTAATCTCTTGCATTTATAACTTTTTTATCTGAGTAACTAATCTATGCATTTACATTCTTTCCAATTTTAACTTATTTTTAATTAAACATAATGCAAAACAAAAATAGCTCATTATACATTATCTAAAAAAATTATAATAACTAAAAAAAAATTAAATTGTGTCTTTTGACCCATCTTTAAAACGTATTTCTTATAGCTTTTAAATATTATTCGATGCCAATATATCTGTACCATTTATATGTAAATAGTACAGTATACATAACAGTACGGAGAATTTAGGAGTGAATATGAGGAAGGGTAACCATCATCATCAACCTCACTTAATACATCAAATTTAAATATACAATGAATATAATGAGCATGAGAAATCAAAGTAAACTGCCTTGGTGGCCTAGTTGTTAGCATAGCTGCCTTCCAAGCAGCTGGCCTGGGTTCACTTCCTGGTCAACGCATTTGCCATTAAAAAAAAGTAAACTAACCATCTAAGTTCACTCAGCATTAAACAAAAGTAATCAAATCATTGATCATCATAAACAATCAAGTCAATCTTATGATTGGATTTGAAAGGCGTCCATTATAAACAGGCTAATTATCTAGCTACTGCCAAACAAAGCAGAAATACAATTATCTGGATGCACACACAGACTTAAGTGCTAAACCATCAGAATCCAAGAAAAAAATGCTTAGATACTGAACCATGCTGAATCTCATCAATGTCCTGGCCACCTAATACTATGAGTGTATTGGCCAACTTAATTTTTAATGATAAAAAAGGCAAATATAAAATGTAATGCATGGACTTACAGGATATATCTTTGAGCTGTTCGAGATTGTGATCAATCGGATGTCCATAATCCCAACATACATATAATTAGCCATTATGCATGAATCCAGCTCAGGGAGCAATCACAGTGAACAAGAAATAATGCCAACATATTTTAAACCGATTTTAGGATTGAATAAATTTACTGAAATAACTTAAACAATGAAATATAAATGTATTAATTAAAACAAAATTAAATTAATCTGTAGAATGAATACATCATTCTGATTTTGATTAAAATAATGCAAAAAATAAGCTATCACATGATTTACAAGTATTTCAAGATGTTTACATAAAACATCTATATAAGCAATATAGATGTATTGTATAAGAATATAGAATTAACATTTAAATTGTTTAATAATAAAATCAACTATCACATTGTAAATTACAAATATTTCAAGATCTCTACATAAAACATCTATATAAGCACACAGATGTGTTGTATAGGTAGTCGTGGAGGAATCATACTGCTGCTGTCACATGGCGCTGCAACAACAACTGGCCCGAAGCCTGCAAGTGATAAATTTATATACGAAAGTGACTGAAAATTGACAAATTAAAATGCCTGAAGATATATATATATAGGTACCCATGAAAATGTGTGCATAAACTGGCATTTATATCCTAGTGTATTTTCATTGGCCAAAAAATAAGTTTATTAAATCCATATATTTTTTTCAAAATAATTTGGTGTTGAAAATATACAAAATGCACACGTGCTTATATAAAAAAAAAATAGTACAAATTAAAGTTATTAATTAGCTTATTATAATTTTAATGGTAAGTAGACATTTTTTTAAAAAAAAAACATCTTTGCATTCAGTTTGGAAAGTTCTTTTAAAACTCAGACTTTTGTTGCTTCATTTTTAGTATTTAATAAAGATTTTTGGAGTTTTTCTTTTCTAATTTCAAAATAAAATCTTTTATGAATAATATTGGGAATAAATAATCATTTATTATTCTTTCCTTATATTATTTTTAGTTACATAATTTAATCAAAAATTATTTACTTTTAAAACTTGTAAATTAAAGATTTTAACTGCAAAGTGTTTATAATGTCATTTTACTTACTACCTTATATTTGTTCATGAAGTAAGTCTCTTGTATACACATATGGCTCTGATAACTTCATTATTTGCATATAGATTAATCTGCATATGTGTCATGGCATAGTAAATTCAGATTTATGGTTAGTACTGAAATCTTAGTAAGCTTTCCTATCCCAAAACAGTAGATTGGCTTATTGACATTTTTGGGAAAGGTATAATTCAGGTAACTTCATTCAGTCATTTCCAATCTATAATTTTATAGACTCGAGGCAGACAGATCATCTAATATATGAATATGGGCTGTGCACCACAGAAAAGCAGAACCATTACTTCTAGTCATGATACTAGCAGCCACTCTAATTATTGCCTTCAGTTAATATTTTTTTTTCAAATTCACTTTTTATAGTGTATTGTGGAATTTAAAACATGACAAGTAAATTCTTTATCTTGATCAAAAAAAAGTTAATGACTTTTCAATTGACCTTAATTAAAACCAAGTTTTTATCTAAAAGTATTTTTAATCCTGCAAACACAAAATTAGATTGTATGACTTAAAATCAAAATATACTAATTGTATCAAAAGATTTAATTTTTAAAATGTCTTTTAATCTAATTAAATATAGGCAGGGTAATTTTATAATTACTGGTATATATTGTAACATGGAAACAAGCTTGTTTTAATTTTTTGAAATTATCAACATCAGAACTAAATAAAGCATAGACCTTTTTTAATGTTTGACCAACTACAATATTTAATAATAATTTTGGTTGTTTTACAATAGCGTGTTGAAACCGCCGGAGGGTGTTATTTCTATGCTAGCATACAGAAATATGCTGTTTAGGTAGCCTCCATCACTATTGAACGTTCTATTTCTAACTTATAAGCCTAGAAATAGTCCGTTGATACAGGGGAGGGTACCGGCTGCTGTTTATTTCTATGCTAATGCACAGAAATGTGACATTTAGCCAATCTGCCGCAGAAGCTATCGTGTCAGCTTACAGCTCAGATTCGGGCTAAGCATTTCGGATGTGCAATCACATTTCACTTTTGTTTACAGTATTGTCTGAGGGTGGCTGGAATTACGATTGTTGAAACTATTTTAATATTTATTAAGACCATCTCCCCCTCTATCGCATGTTTTAGGAAGGTCTACTAACAATTATCAGCAGTCTCATGCTTCCCTAGCCCCCATTTCCTGCTGAAAAAATGGGCCAAGTGTAGTTAAAAGCACGATTTCGATCAAATCACGCTCTAAGTCACGTTTCGTGCAACCACAACTGTGAGCTGATTAATCTAATAGCTGAAATAGGACAACTTGTCTCCGAATGTCAAAGAAAGAACAAGGATTCTTCTCTGAGTACTGGAACCGGCTTATCAAACAAAGCAGCTTGAAGCTGCATGCCTGCTGTTTTTTTGTTGCCTGAAGAGCCCAAAAAGTTGCTTTTAATTGCCGTATAGATTGATGTTTTTTGGGGGGAATTACCGTCAAAACTTGGTCAATCTTCGAGTTGTTGGTGTTCCGTTCTGTTAGCAATTGGAAACACCCTTCCCCCCCTCTCCCAAAGTTGAAATTTGGCTTGTAAATGTTACAGTTAAACGGACAATAGATTTATTTATAATTTATCAAAATAAAACAAAACAAACCGAAAAAAAAAAGAAGTAGTTGAATTGGCTGATTTTTTGTTTGTCGTACAATACCGAACCGAAAATAGAAAGGGTTTAATGAGAAGAATCAAAACAAACAAAAAATCGGTTACCTACTTATTAAAAATCATTTTTAATCGATGTTTTTTTTTTTTGTTTGGGGTAGCCAAAATAAATTTGATAGCCGCCATACTTTTATTTTAAATGTGATAAACAAAAACAAAAAAATACGTAGATGGAAAAAAAAAAAAAAACCGTCCCCTTTGAAAATATAAATAATGAAAAGAATCAAAAGCAAAAAAAATTAAGTACTTTATTTGTAAATTCATTTATTTGTAAATTTTTTTATGCATTTGTTTATTTATTTTTTTTTGGTCGTGTTTAAAAAAAAATTTGATTTGATATTACTTTTATAAATGTGATAAACAAAAAAAAAAAAAACCAAAGCCAACAAAAAAAAAAAAGAAACCTGGCCCCGGCAACATTATATTTATCTTTGTTTACAAACCAAGCCCGCCCTCTGGTGGTTTCAACACGCTATTGTAAAACAACCATAATTTTATATTCAAAATTATTATTTAACCCTTAACTGTTACTCCAGTTTATATATTTTAAATATCTACAAAAAAATTTATGTTCATTCTAGTTTTCATTTCAACTTTATATACACACTACTATATTGTTATATGTCATTAAACATATAACTCAATATATGCCTGAACTTATTAGTATTTGAATTTTTTTTTTAATTAATTATATTCTAAAAATTGGTTTTTTAATGCATTAAATGAAAGTGTTATTTATAAAATATTTTTTATATAATTTTAACTTTTTAGGGTTCACACATTTTTTGTAAATATTCGTAGTCAAATTTTAAAATGAAAAATAAAAACAATATCATAGTCTAAGGAAGGTTTGTAAGAAAATTCATATTAAAAGTTTATTCTAATATTTTGTTTATGAAGGAAGTATTTTTTAAAAAGGAATTTTTGCAGTCGAAGAGAAATTAAAATTTTTTTATTTTAATTGTTCATAAAAGCTTTTTAGTGTAAACTTTTTTAATATATATATATCGCCCTCTCGTATGCATCACTTAAAATTTATTGAACTGATGAAATTTAGCCCACCAATGCCATTGGACTGGACAACTCTGACATATTTCATTGTCTGCCATATTGCATTGTCATTGATTTTCAGCATGGTATAAAATTTGAAATCTATTGATAGAAGTAGGTTAAAAATCACTTAGGCTGGTTGTATGGAGTATCTGTTTACGATACACTATTTATAAGCTAGAGATAGTTTCTTCTGTAAGGATATTGTTGAGTTCATATTAAATCCAATATAGTTCATAGATGCCTGAAAGTAGAAATTATCCTTCACCTGGGGTTGTCCTGATGTTAGTAAGGATGGATAGTACTGAATATACAAGAAAAAAAATCACTTAGAAAATTTAACCTAAACAAATATAGTTTTTAATTTAAATAAAACCATTTAATAAAGTTCATTCTACTCAAGATATTATTATTAGTCAGGAAAGAATAAGTAAAGATAAAAAATACATCAGGTTTATGGTTTCAATTTTTAAAAAAACATGATTTATATGTGTGTGTGAGATGATCTCTAGCAACTGGTGAGTGCTGATTCAATACGAAATACAGTATTGGATATCATTTATCTTTTCCACGTGTATTGGTTATATAAGATAGAGTGGATAGCTGAAGGGATCTTGAAAGTCTGTGTTCAAATTCTCTACATTACATTCAAACTCGAAATATGAATTATGCTTGTATTTTGAAAGCATGATTTTGTAAATTACACATTTTTTTAAAAAAAATTTTGTTATGGCAAAAATAAACGAATGGATTTTATTTTCAAATAATACTTTTTATGAAGCAAATATTGTTAATATGCAAATTTACTTATTAATAAATTGGTTACTAATTAGAAAAAAAATGAATTATTGTTCTTATTTTGTGGATGCATGTCTCCCATTTAAATTTTTCATTTCAACTTAGAGGATGGCAGCCATTGATATGAATATATACATAATAATTGAATAAAACAGTTTAGTAAAAAGAAAAAAACAGGTGAAAGAAATGCTATGATTTTGGTATAACAAATTATATTATACTATTGACAATTGTGAAGAGAAAAGAGTGGGATTATTGAATCTCATGAATAACATCTATCACAGGTTTGTTTTTGACAGTGTAGTGATTTTGGGTCTTAACTTTAAGCAAGCCAACTTAAGACCATATAGTAAATACTTGTTGAACAATTTAAAACAGATGGACTCAGTTAATTCGGTGAGCATTCTGTGCAAGATTTTTCAAATGCATAAAGTCATATTACCAATGACAGACAAGTATTATTTAATTACAGTCATAGAAACTATAATATAAGAAATTGAAAAATCTTATGCTAATCAGCTCTGAATTAAATTAGAAATAAGATATGAAGAAACAGAAGCTATTCAGTTAACCTTTTTTATTTAATTAACCTTTTTTATTTAGAAACATCAAAAATTGCCTATAACATGATATTTATAAAATTACTGAATTGTTTGACTTTGGAAAGGGAGGACACATGATTTATGGAAGATAACATAAACAACCGTTAATTAATTTTTTGATTGGTTAATCAATAATTTTCCTCAAATAAAAGTGGCACCCAATTATTTGTGATTTGGCTTTAACAAAAAAAAAGGCATATGAATTTATTACTTGGGAGTTCATAAGACGTTTGAATACCAGAACTGCAAAAGTCAGAATCAATCTTGGTACCTCCCAATCCTAAGTCGAACACTACCAACTATACCAAACAGTGCAGGGAAGATTTAATAGGTAATATATGTATTTAAACAATTCTCTTTTGCTTTTGTTTATATTATGAAATAGTATGCTGTTAGTAGTGTAAATGTGTTTTGTGATTTTTTTATTTCAAAATATAATGTAACAGTCATGTATAGGCGGTAAAACTAATCTTTGGAACCAAACAATGATCCCTAACTCACTTCTGTGTGTAACATTGATATAAACATTACTACAATACAAACTTGAGCCTCATTATCTAGGTTCCCATGACAATTTCCCCATGTCTACTGCATCTTATGTTAGCATATATTCTCTTTTTCTTATATCCTGCTGAGGTCAGGGAGATACAAGAGACACTTAAAACTAAAACCAATGCTAATTGTGGTAAACAAGAAACAAATGCAAGAGATTACACATATAAAAATTTATTAGTAACAATAAAAAAAAATGTTCATATGAGTAGAATTAATCCTAAGATTATATTGTGATTCTTACATGATACAAAAGTTAATTAGTGACTAAATAGCTTAATTATCATTAACTTACATACAATAGAGGGACAATAGGCTTTATATGCCTTAATAATCTCTTCAGTGGATATTCAACAGTGGTTAGACAATTAATAGATAATCAAACAGAGTTAAGATAGGAGTATATACTTAACTATATTAAAATCACAATCATTAATAGATGACCCCTTAGAATTATGACTGACTACATACTTGCGACATCAAGCTTTAAAATACATTAAAAAACTGAATGTGGTGCTAAGTCATCAAAACAGTAGAGTATATCTGATGATGAAACAGATGGGGTATGGATGCCTTGGGGAGACCATACCTAAGAATTTCAGTGGATCCAGGAGATATATGTAACAGGAATGAACATCTATCTGCTCTATAACCAGTGATGAACTTATTACTATCAAGCAGGAAATTTATCTCTACTGATAATATTAAGGATAACAGTAAAGATTATTCAAGAATGTAAATATAAGATACATCTGCCTTGGTGTGACCATATCCACAGTACTCAGCCAATCCATTTCCACAAAGCAGAAATGGTCATCTGCTTGAGGAACAAAAATATGACTTAATTAAAATATATAAATAACCCAGCAACACAATTTATTTAAAGAAAACCTTAATTACAAAAGCTTGAAAAAAAAATAAAAACAAGTATGAGTAACCACATTATACATTAGAATGAGTGGCCATGTATGACTTTATTTGGCTAAATTAAGGCCTAATCAATTCATCCCGTATAAATACTTAAAAAACTACAATAAAAGATTCAAACAAACCCTGCTTAATAGAAGGTCCATCCTAAAAATCATATACATATTCCCCTTTTTATTGCCCAAACTGTTTGTTGAGTGAGTTAAAACTCTAAACTTTTGATTGGTCAATTACAGAATCAGCAGTAAAAATATATTCATTTTAGTTTCATTTGTAAAAAAGCAAATTAATAATTTGTCAGAATACGAAAGTGAACGAAATTTTTTCCAAAAATAACTTTCTATTTCTAATTATAAAAATATTTTATATCAGGAGAACCTAAAAAGAACATTTGTAACCTATTAAAAAATATTGTGTACATCATCACTTTTCTTTCTCAATTTATGTTCATGTAAAAGTAAATAATTTTTATTAAAATCTTAACTATTTTTCTAAAATAATTTTATTTTCAGCATATTTTATCAAAATAATTTATAATATGTAAAAAGAATACTCTAAAACATTCGTTTTTAAAATCAAAACAAAGAAGTTGGAGCAATGAAAAATTATTGACAGGTGATTGGTATTCTTCAATATGAGAACCAACCAATCAGCATCTAGGAAAGCCTGCCTTTTTCCATTGCTGTAGCATCAAATTTAAATATTGATTTTTTACTTGTAAAATAATTCTAAAGAGGGCAACATCTTACGGTACTTTTAAGCTTTAAAATGAATGTAAATTCATTATGATAATGTAAAAACAGCTAGTTTTAGAGCAAGTTAAAACCATGTTCAAGTTGACTCACGTCTTTCTTTAAAAGCATTAAAAAATATAATATTCATATGATAGCCCAAGAGGCTGTGATTTAGATATGTAATTATAATGAAACACTTATGAGGCTAATGTAAATTAAATAATATATATATATTTATTCCATCAAAAATATATATAAATTAACATTATTTTTAAGACTAATCCAACTTATTTTTTTATTTGCTTAAAAAAACTTAGTTTTCTAATCTCAATAATTGCAAAAGTAAGGTTTTAATTGAAAAGCATGACTGATTTTTTTTTTGAAAAAAAAACAACAACAAAATCTTTGAGTCAGATGAGGAAGAGGGGTTAAAATGCCTCTACACTTTTGATTAATTAGTTTTCTTTTAAGGGGAAAAGATGATTTTCAGAATTTAAGAAACAATATATTTACCAAATAACCTGTCATCTAATCACTTGAATACTAAACCTAGTGTGTGTGTGTATATATATATATATATGACTTAAGAATGATTGCATATAGCATATATAACCAATCATTCTTAACAAAGATAGGTTAATAAAACAATATTAAAGAAAAATATAACTCAAACAAAAATAAATAATTAAAAAAGGGAAACATTAAATGCATATAAATTGATTTTACCAGTATAGTATTGCAAAGATCTCACAACAAAAACATGACAAGATATGAATAGCGGCATATAGGTATGATGATGAGTAGCTTTCATGTTGCAATCCACATTTGTTTGATTCTGGATGGCACTTTTCTTAGATATTAATACTTAATTCTGGAAACATGCTGAATCTTTGGAATAGCATATGACTCGAGATGGCATAGTTGATTAAGTAGCTTATTTCTTAAAATGATGGCACAGCAGGTCATAAGCTGAATTCATGATGACAGAAATATCCACAAAGGTATACTGGGCTGCAGACTTTAGATGAATGGCAGTTCACCAATTTTATCAGGGTTTCAAACTTTCTCCCCTGTGATTGTGAAGGGGAATCCAGCACAAGCTTCTTCTCACAGGTTTACATTAGATAGACTTCTAGCAGCCAAATGATTGGTGAGCTTTTTAAAACTTGGTAGATGGAGATCTTGTTTTCAAGTTTGAAGAATTTTCATCAAAGAGACCCTGTTTTTCCATTTACCAATTTAATTTGTTTCAACTATCTGTGCTTCACAAATTAAAATATTATTTACAAAGTATTTATATTATTTTTCAACAAAAGGCATTTGGATTAGTTTTAATTTTCATCAGCTTAATTATGATTTAATCTTTTAATTTATTTTTTTTAATTAGTAAAATTTGTCTAAATTCCAAATACCTTTTGTTTATTTGCATTGTTTGCAGTAATTAAGCATCAGTTAACACATTTTTACCACAAAGGTAAATGTTGTAAACATCATCCTTTAAAATACCCCGACAATTAATCTACTCTTTATTAATTAGTTTTAACAAAAAAACTACCAGTGCCTGGTAATTAACCTGCTTTTACAAATTTTATTAAAATCTAATGTTAAGGAATTTTAAATAGTGTAAATTTTAATTAGTTGTTTTTTTTTACCAGAATTCTCTAGAATCTATTATGCATTTGAACATTACTAATTATTTATCTAATATCAGCTAACTGTTTCAGACTTTTTTAACACACATGTACATGTGCCTTTAGTAAATTTTTATGAGCCTTTACAAATTTTTAATAAAGTAAAATTTCCCTAGAACAAAGTTAAAATTATTTAGATACAAATTGGCATGAAGCATATACTGTATATACAAATACCTTGGTCAGATTATTAATACAGATGGAAACATAAAAGATGAAATTAATCATAGATAAACACCAACGATCAAAATTTCAAACCCAATTAAAATTGTTTGGAGTGCTTTTGGTAGAAATAATATGCCTATGTGTTTGAAAAGGGAGGCTTTTAACAAATGTGTTTTACCAGTTCTTACTTATAGATTTGGGCCTTGGACCCTTAATAGAAGAGCAATACAGAGACTCCAGATTACTCAAAGAAGTTGGGAGAGATGCATGTTGGGAATAACAAGAAAATATCGAAAATGCAATGTATGGGTAAGAGAACAAACAGGTGTTACTGATCTCATTGAAAAAATTAAAAGATTGGAGTTGGGCTGGACATATTGCTAAAAGAGATGATAATAGACGGACAATTGAAATCTTAAACTAGATTCCAAGAGATTGTAAAAGACCCAGAAAGAGACCACATGTGAGATGGATGAATGAAATAAGAAAGTGTGCAGGAGTGATGTGGAGAAGAGAAGCTAAAGATCGGAGATGGATTAAACTTGGAGAGACTTTCATCCTGCAGTGGATTGATAATGGTTAATGATGATGATATATAGCTTTAATACAGTAATCTGCAAAGGTGTTTTTTTTGGGGGGGATCATGTATTACAGTTAGGCACTGTGGAAATATGGACCCCCTACATACAATAAATACATGTATATAGCAAAGCTAGACTTTTGTTAAGATGATGTAATGTTTATAGTTAAGATTTTTACCACTTCTAATAAAATGTTGCTAATCAGGAATAATATAGTAAATCTACAGTCATTTTTATTGGAAGAATTCAGTGTTTGATTGAAAATATGTTGCTGTTTTGAAAAATGTTGAATTCTATTATACTAACTATAATAAGAATGATTCTGATTTGTAAGCTATTATCCTCATTTAATAATCTTTTCCTTACAATAGACAATGTTTCCTCCATATTAAAGCTTACCATTATGTCAGTTCTATTCTCATGTTCTTGATTAAATCAAAAGAATGTCTTATATGATAAAGAACTAAGAATTTTAGGGGGAAAGTCTTGACAAATTTTAATATATGATGAATTTCTAGAATTAACAATATGTCTTGATGAAATATAGTTCTTATGTGTTTTAGATAGATCACAAAAATGTGTAATTTTTAGAATCAATAAAATGTCTGCTATATGTTTTGAGTAGTGTGTGTAGCTCTTAACAATTCAGGCTTTGAGATGTTAGTTCATTATTGTTATCATAATATTGTATTCATTATAAGAATAGTATTACTGCCAAAAGGAAAAATGATGATAAATTCATCTAGTTGAGAATTTTAAAAGATAAAAAGACAGATGTATCTAATATAGTCAATCACATCTGTAGCAATAAATCTGTGTTCAATTGTGTTTCATTTACTATGAGATTTATACTGTAATGGGATGCGCTGGATTGTATTATTGATACCACCCTGTTGCATAACATACAGCCGATCATTGGACATTGAATAACATATCAATAATACTATCCTGCTTGTCCCGTTACAATATATAAATATAAACACCTATAAATACAATTAATATATATTTATTAATTCAACAAATATAAAATGTGTATTTACAATATATACACTGTTATACCTCTGCCTGCTACGATTGGTGAAATATAACCCCTAGTTGTCTGCAAATATAGGAAGGAGTTCAGGTGACCTTATAAATTTACCACCATTTCCAGCAGTACTGTGATAGTATGCCTCCTAAGTAGGTCTGGTGGCACTTCCAGCTGTATTCTGACAGCTTGCCTCATGTCTGATTTAGGTTTTAGCAGCTTACAGCCCTGCATGTAGACTTGCCTCACTGTGTTAGCCATATGGTGAACAGTCAGCATGCTGCCACTGCCTTTACTGCCAAATGTATTGACTGTTTATGGCTAGATCCCCGTCCATGATGAGAGCAACTAAATTCAATGAGCATCATCGTCTGTTGGATTATTTATTTGTGTATATATCAGTAATACAATTTTCATCTTCTTTCTCCTTTCTTAAATATTGATTTCTGTATTTACATATCATACCATTTTCAACCTTCTTATATACTTAACAATACTCTTTTTTACACCAAAACATTACTCTTGTCAAGCATTGGTGGCCTAGTGGTTAGCATAGCTGCCTTCCAAGCAGCTGGCCCGGGTTCATTTCCTGGTCAATGCTTTGACCTATAAAAAAACATGTCTGTCCTGCAGTCATCATCAGACCTACAATATTCAAATATGTAGTCATACAATTAATACATATATATGAATTGTATGATTATATATTTGAACATTGTATCTCTGGTGATGACTGCAGGATAGTTGAAACTGTAGTGTTGGTGTAAAATATAGTATTGTTAAGTGTATAAGACGATTGAAAATGATATATTTACATTGATCTGTAGTGATGAATGCTCAGACCAATTAAGATAAGATGGAATCTAGATTAGTCCATTATTTAAAGGCAAAGTGAGATATAATAGATTGGAAAAAAGAATAGAACATTAAAAATTACTGATTCAATTCCCATATTAGCACTGTCACTGACCATTGTAAATGTACTTCATTCCTATTTCATCCTGTATGTTGTTAGTAAATATTGAATGTATTTGTAAAAAGCATAAAAAAAGTTTAACTTGGACTATTAATCAAAAGATTCCCAATTTTGACTAAAATAATTTTGCAATGGATGGGTGACTTAAAAAACCTAGTAAATTACATCTCTTTTGATCATGTATGACTTCTCAAGTAAAATGGATGTATATAATAAAGTACTTCAGTAATAGACTATAGCATCGCATCTAGGAAATTGAAGAATATATTGATTGGTTTCATAATCTGGCCATGGTATTTTTAAAATTTTATGGAACATGTAAAATGAATGATTACTATGAGACTTTCTGAAAAAGTATATTACAATGAACTTAAGCATGGTTTTATAGGAAAGTTAGACCATACCTGCATTATGATGATTATCTCAAAGATATTCTAAAAAAGTACAATGTCAACTCTCTTTATTGGAAAGATATAGTAAAGATAAAATGCATTGAAGAGCTACAATTAGACATGCCTTTAAAGTTGAATTAAATATTTCCACAGATTAGTATAATAAAAAAATAGAAATGAGATTATATCCACGTAAACAGAGATAACTTTTAGTTTTTGATGTTGTTAAGAAACTATCAATTACCATTAATTGACAATCCCTGAGAGGAAACAAGTTTGCTCATTAACCTATAATAGTTCCTTTGTTAAAGTAAAAGGATATCAAAAGTTAATTATCTCTGTTTACAAGAACATAATCTCCTCATTTCTATTCTTTATTATGACTTTAAAATATTTCAAAAGAAAAGTTTTCTACTGAAGAAATTAAAAGACAATATTGTATAATAACAAATAAAGAGAAAAATGAACTAGCATATTCTATTTGTAAATATATTAGTGTTTCACAGATTAGTTGTATTACCACCATCTCCAACACCTCACCTCTGCTACTACCTCCCCCACCCCCTTGTTCTCCCACTAGCACCACCACCATGATGACTATGATGAAATATTAAAGTGATTATTTCATTTGCAAGTTCTGAACATTTAAAACATTCAAGAATCATCAGAATAAAAATGCGGACTTGCTTATATGGATGGTACTCAAATATAGATTTCAATAATGAATCTAAAACTAAAGATAATGGTCCTTGATTTAGACTTTTCTAGTTATTAATATTTTTTCTGAATGCCTTAAGGTGAGTAAAAGTCCATTTCACTTTAGTAATATGTCTATTATAGTTTAAGAAACTTATTTATTGTTCTTGGCACTACTAAAATAATTGGATCAGATAATGGAACAAAATTAACAAGTTTAAAAACTTCTATTTGAATGTCAATATTGAGTATTCATTTTTGATCATGAAAGTAATAATAAAAATAAATAGCCAATTGTGAATTAATATGGCCCATTTTCTAACCTACCACCCCCATCCAAAAAAAAATAACCACACGTAGAACATGCTGATCCATTTTAATGTTTGCTTTATTTTTTATCTTTTAGGCAGGAAACTTTTCTTTCTGAAATACTTTTATAGCTCCCTAATATAATCTATTCACTGTCATGTCTTCCCAATGGTAACAATTAACATCGCATTTCTTTAAAATGTTTTTAATGTCAAAGTGATCTACCTCTCCCACGAAAACCATAATCAAGTTCAACATAAAATACTCTTTTAGAAAGTCTTGCATTGTTCATTTGTTTTACATATACAGTTCAACAAAGGTGTGGTTTTACAATCAAGGACTTGATAATATCACATTCAGCAAGTTGAAGAACATATTGATTGGTTTTATGATCTTGCCATTATATTTTTAAAATTTTACGGAATATTCTTAAATGAAACTTTTCTGCTCCCTTTTTTTTTTGTGGTGATAGGTTGTCCAAGGTCCATATAGAGTTAATTTAGTCCTAGTAGTTATTTCCCTGTGATAAAGTACTCTATCTTTTAACTTGTTAAGAGCATCAGCTGCACATTGGACTCTGTATTGTATCTCATCATCTAAATCCATATTTCTACTTATAAAACTGGTTCACCTTTAAGTTGGTAACCATCAAAGGTAAAAGTTGTTGAGGATGATGCAAAAATAGAGGAACTAATAATAGCACTAGTTTAATTGCAATGCTAGTGCATAATTCCTAATGGGCCCACAGATAAAACATCAGCTGAAGAATTCAAAATCCATCTTTTAACAAATCTGTCATTTAAGCCAATAAACATCACATGATCTGTCATTTATGATAGAATCAAGAAATTCAATATTACATATCAATCTATTACTGACACATTCAATATAAGGACTAAGATTATTTTCCATATGTATAATATTATTAATTGGCTTCCTCCCATTATCACAGATATCTCATCACTCAAAATATTGATTTTTACACAAATATTTTGGGTATTTTTTCTCCGAATTAAAGTTTTAGTTATGTGTTCGTAATATATAATATTTATGTTCTCTACTCTTTTCATTTTTTTAAGACATTGTATTAATGATTTATATTTAAATTATTGAAAAAGGCCATACATAAACAGTTGAAAAAAACCATAGATAAACGGTTGAAAAAAAATTGATATTTTATTTTTCATAATATTAATTCAGTAAAAAATACATACATTTTAACTAAAATAGTAGTTGTAACATTACTTTTTACTACAGCTGAAGAAAAAAATAAAAGTAAAAAAATTTAAATTGATTTTTAGAAAACAACTAGAAAATTAATTATTTTTTATTTAATTAAAACAAGCATAGGCAATTTAATAGTAGAGAGTTACTCTTAATCTACTAAAAATAGATTCTGGAAAAAATTGTAATCAATAGATTCATTTTTTAAAAAAGATAATTCTCTCTCTATGGAAAAACAATAATGTTAACATTAATTATATTGAAAAGTCCAATAGATATTCTGGAAATAAGAAAACACACTAAATGAATATGGGTTAGTATAAAAGGAGAGCAGAATATTTTAAGGAGTACTTTGACTAGGATAATTAACTACTGCAATAGAATTTTCCAACCCAGCTACCATCTAGCCTGAAGAGTGAATTCATAGACCTAGAGGTTGTGTGTAGGTCATATTCAATCTTATTTTATGACCTGTAGGGTTTTATATCTTATGTAATTTATTCTATATAAATATATTAAATAACCTCAATATTACCACATATTCTTTTAAATTTATATACAGTATATAAAGATACAATAAAAGACAAATGACCCCAAGATGCATTTCATGCTGAATCAGCACTCATCAGTTGCTCCAGGTCTCTATCTCTTATATATATCCTCACTATATAAAAAATATTTATCTATATTAAATAATTACATTTTGAATTACAAGTGTCAAATTAATTCATCCCATATCCTTGACATCATTCACTTTAGATAAATATTTTATATTAATAATTTACTAAATTAAATTTATTCTGTTATATAAGAATGCATTTTAGCCTAGATTTTGTAAATACATTTGCTAATAGTTAAATTAGAAAATGTTTTTTCCATGTGTCAAAGCATCGGCTGGGAAGCGAACCTGCAACCCCGGGACAATTTCTTGTAAGGCTGCTGTGCTGACCACTCGACCACCAATGCTTGGCTAGAAAATATTCTTTTAATACCAATTGCCTACTCACTTCATTAAGATTAGTTATCTAGAGTCAGAGTAATAAAGAATTAGTTTTCATATTAAATGAAAATTAATTAGCTGAAAATGTGTCTAACATTTTAAGATGAGACAAAAGAAACCGATTGCACTTGCTTAAAACTTTGATAACAGAGATATAATAGCAAAATAAAATGGCCGTAGTGGACCAAAACTAGTGCAGCCAATTAAAACTTTGGCAAAACAGTTTATAGCTAGAATTTATTATAGAGAAAGGAAATAGAAATTTAAGGCATTTGAAAAACTGAAAATGTTAAGCAATTTTAATATTTACAACATCAGCAAATGTATTGTTATCAAACAAGGCAAAACTCTCCATACAGTAGTACAACCTTGTGCCAACCAGAGTAATCAATGGATGCCAGAAGGCTTGTGCATAAAATCCCTATCTAATGCCTACTCATCCAATATCCCTAGACTAGTTTCTGGCTTGTGGCCTTCGTCAGTGAGGAGCTTTGGATCTGAGAGCACTGCACCTAGATCTTAGGATCTAATGCAACCCTCCATTACTCTGGTTGTCACAGGGTGGCACTACTGTATGGAGAGTTTTGCCTTGTTTGGTAACAATTATGTATTAGTATAAGAGATAGTGATCATGTGATGTTTGGTGGTTTAACAAATGTATTGTTATTATTTGAAACAATTGGAAAATTTCTTTTCTCTAAATAATATTAAGAATGATATACTGTATATAAAATAGCAGCTTCATTAAGTTTGGCCAATACTGAAGTCATTAATTTAACAAAAAAAAATTGTGCAATTGTAGAAGCTATTTGGAAAAAATGTGTAAAAAAAAAACAACAACAAAAAAAACAGTTAAAATTAAAAGCTATTATTTTTGAAATATGATGAAATTTAAAAAAGCAGACGATTGGCCTGAACAATTGCTAATTCTAGCACATATATTTTCAGATAAAATGAAAATGAAAATCAATAGTGGATTGGGCATTTCTTTATCAAATAATTGGAACAAAATCATAGGAATAATTGAACTTAAATGGTGTGCATATTAACTTATAATAATAGAAAACTTTATCTTTCATATTGCATTGCCAAATTTATATAATATTAATATAATTTATGTTCTTTATTACTTTTTACAATACTTACTTACAACCCAATATTGATGGTTTCGATTACCCCAGCAATCTTCTTCAGAACTACTTATATTTCCAAATCTAAAAAATATAAGTAGAAGTTGTGAAGAAGATTGCTGGGGCAATTGAAACCATCAATAATGGGTTGCAAAAAAGCATTGTAAAAAGTAGTAAAGAACATAATGATATTAATAAGAGAAAAGACATTAATGGCACCAAAATAAAATGATGGGAATAGTAAAAATCCACTTAAAATTAAATAATGGTAAACGTATACATTGCAGAGAAAAATATTAATCCACTAATAGAAACATGAGTGGTTTAACTAATATAATTAAAAATATCAGAACTAAAGAGGAAATAGAATTAGCATTTCCAAATTTATTTTCAACATAATTAAGTGAAGCAAATACCTCTCCTATATAATAAATGACGATTGATGATGCTAAACCAACTAACCACAAATTTAGAATTCTGTGTTATGCTAATAAAACAACATTGTGCTAATAAATGAGTACATTGAGTGGCCTGAAGCTGGGTGACCATAACAAAGAGTTCACATAGAACATGCTGGCCCATATAAAGGATATATATGATTGGTAACAATACATGCATATTCGAAATTAAATGATTTCTGGTTAATGAAAAACACAAACTCAGAAGAAATCATAAAAGGCTTCTGTGAAATTTTCTCTTATTGTGGAATTCCAGAAGTGTTACTTCAGAGAAATTTGAGGACACTAAAGGAATGGGATATGCTACATATACTACTATATGGAGAGTTTTGCTTTGTTTTGAATTGTTTAATACTACAACCATCTTACTATCTCAAATCAAAATAAATTTGCTGAAAAGATTGTCCAGCAATTACAAATAATGGTTAACAAAGTTAATAATACTGGTATACATGAAACTTTGTCACTGTTTTACCAACATTCAACAACCTCCACAGGAAAGACTCCAGAAGAATTATTAATGGGGAGAAAAAGTAGAATTAAATTGACATTTTGGCTACAGAATACAAAAAAACACCAAGTTAATGATAAGGTTTGAATCTGAGACAGCTTAAGAAAAAACTGGTTTAAACAAAAAATAAAACTGTGATTTCCAATAGCATTGTATAAGTAAAGACAGAAGATAGTGTGAATATAAATGTCTCATAATCTTTCAAAATGCAGTTTTAGAAGCAGAAGATTACAGAACCCAAGAAGAAACCTCTGAACAAACACTGGTGAATCTTCAAGAGGAAACAAAGCAAGCAGAGATACTTAGCCCAGAAAACCACAGAAGCAAACAAAAACATTGTATTTAATAGATTTGCCTAAAGGTTTATGATGATGGAAATAGTCCAACATATTATCATATTTAACAGATTATATGTGCAGTTGAGATTAATGTAAAAAATCAATGGTTTTGGAGTGGGAAATAATATGTTTGGAAAAAAGAAAGTCAGTTTAAATTGATTTTCAAAAATAATTAAAAAGTAATATAATTAAAGATTCAAACGTAGAGTTACTATATCAATGTATTAAAAATAGATTTTGGACCATAATTGCAATCAGTAGATTAATAAGTGAAAGGATAATCCTCTCTACAAAGAGTAGTCAACATGGTATTTACGTATTAGTATTTATCAGTTTAATTAATGTTAACATTAATTAAACTGGAAAATACAATAGTTTACTCCCAAAATAAAGAAATATACCGATTGAATATAGGATGGTATAAAAATGGCAACAGAATATTTTAGTGAGCACTCGACTCAGAGGACTGTCATCTAGCCCGAAAAATGAATTCGTAGTCTTATTTTTGCAGGTCATATTCGATCTTAAAAATAGTTTTAATATGAATTGCCTACCTTAATTTATTAAAGTTAGTTATTGAGAATCACGATAAGAAAAATTTGGATCAATAAGCTCTCATATTAAATGAAAATTAATAAGCGGAAAAATTGTCTAACATTTTGAGGTGAGACAAAGGACTTTTTAATTATATGGACTAAATCAAGTGTAATAATAATTGTGTGATGAGCAAAATTTTTGGGCTTTAAATTAAAAAAAAAAAAGTTACACGCTGTTTCCTAATTGGCAGTTAAAGCATATTACAGATGTTTTAATGATCATATCATTTACAAGCGTTATCTTGTACGCATTTCACTCTCTTATATGTAAAATATATCTTTTTATGTTTTAAAATATAATTTTTTACTGACCTAAACTATATACATAAAAAAATGTCTACCAATGTTTAGATTTGCTGATCTTTGTCAAGGCATAATTCAGCAATTAATCTGAAACATAAAATATAAATCAAAATTTTTTATGACATACGCATATTTTTTATGTACAGTAAGTTCAGTTCAGTTCAGTTAAGAACAGGTTATTGTTTTTTTTTTTAAAAAAGGTGATGAAATTTAAATATTTGAAACTGAATGCAATTAAGAAAGAATAATAAAATATTAGACTGTCGGCTAATTAAAATGTATTCTTTCGATGCAAAAACCACTTTTTTTTATTTTATTTGTATATTCTAACACGCTTTTAACATTGATTTAACATTTTGATTACAAAAAAACAAAACCTAAAACGAGACTATCGTCATATTTTATCGCGAGATTCTACGAGATTGTTTGAAAATGGCCTGTTTATCCGTAAAGGTCTTTTAGTATTTTTCCAGGTAATAATTAACTCTCTGTAATAGCTTAAATAAAATTGTATGCTTTCAAGATATGCTTCTTTTTAGCGAAATGCTTTTACGTTAGTTGTTGTTTTTTTTCTTTTACAGTTGTTTTTATATTTGCAATTTAATTCTACACTATCCGGAACTATTTTAATAAGTACGTTTGATTACAGTCAAATATCAGCCTTTCACGCTAATTGTGCATACGCTTTGCGAGTGTTAATAATAAATGAATACTTTCTCACCAATACAAGATATAGTATTTATGCAGGAATAAAAGGAATCCTCTCATTCCTACGACTCAAACGCTTATATATGAGCAAATCTGAAGTACTGGCAAAGAAAGCGTGACGATGGAATCGACGTGAGAAGATTCTGTACTTTTTGTTTACTCTTACATAAAAATTTAACCCTTGTTGTTTTCGCTATCGTCTATGTGATAAACACTTTCTTTTAATGACTTGCCACTAATATCTATACATATACATTCTATTTAGTGCAGTGTTAGGAATGACCTTGTCGATTTTTCTGGAATTGGAAATTTAAATGTATGTGCTTGAACATGTATAGATACGAAAATGATCTCAAATTCTATATACTTTCATAGTGGTGAAAAATATTTGATTTGCGTAGGAATTTTTTTAATAGAGGTAGATAGGGCCCTTTGAATATTGACACGCGTATGCATTTAAAATATATTGAGAAAAGAAAAGTCGTTTGGTTTAGAATTTTGTGAATATTTTCTATATAGTAAAATGGGTTAACTTTTTGGATATGTAGAAAAGAATTTGTGAACAAAATATGGCATGCGTAGGTCAGTGCAACTGCAAATTTACTATATGTTCTGAAGAAATGATCTGTATTTAATTTAGTATTTTTACCCGTAGTAATGTGTTTCCAGTCTTGCAATGGGAGGTAGACAATGTTTTAATAAAATAACTGTAAAAGTCAATTGCTTGAAAATCATTTGATATGAAATTTGTGTATTAAGTTCACATAGATAAATATGTCCGACTAAGCAATCAGATTTTTGTACACTATATATGAAATAAATTCGATATTACATATTTATATTTTAGCATATAGTTAGGAATGAATATAATAATATGTAACAACTACTAACAATTTATGATTATTCTTTTAGGAGGCAGATCGCTCCTATCTCTTAGTCCTTCTTTGCCATTGACGACTTAATTAAGTAGTCACCACCATAGTAAGTGTACTCGACAATGGCTAGAACAAACGTGATCATTGAGTGTGCACAATTTTATTTCTTGTGCTGACATTCCCTGGATTAATCCTTTGGTTACAGAAAAGTTTTAAATTAATATGAACCTTCCTAAGGCTGAAGATTTTTTATTTCAATTGTTTTCATGCCAAAAAAAAAATTAAAATTAAACTTTTCTAAATATAGTCTACTTGTACCATCTTTTCCAATATTTACTATTTCTAATGTTTGTTTTTCCAAATTTAGCAAAATTTTGCCTTATTGTTCTCTATAACTATTGGTTTAATATATATCATACATATTTGTAATGTATGAGTGTAATTAAGTGGTTCATTAACTCTAAAACTTATTTAAATGATAAAAGCTTATATGGCTTGTGTAGATCCCTTTCAATTTACAGTAGTAGAAATCACAGGGATGTTGTTCTACCCCAGTAGTGAGTTGCCAATCCTTTTTTTTTTTTTTTGATTTTGTCTTCAGGGATGGCTCCTACAGTCAAAAAATAATAATCCACCTTGAATTGTTACCTTTACATAGGAATCCTTATTTTTTTTCTTTTGAGTCTTATATAATCTTATTATTGTCTAGAAATGATTATTTTCAAGCAGTTCAATGATTTAAGTTAATTGTTATCTAATTCTCTTTGGCTTAAGCTATTAACATGTTTATCAATTCCTCTCATTACTAATTACTTTTTTGTAGTATTTAATTTCATAGTACCTTAACACGATAATGTACATATATTTTTTATAACACTCAGACAATATTTAGAAAAAATATATATTTTTTGGTTTTTAAACAATTATTAGATATTGAAAAATTACATAGTAACAATAAATAGTAGAATAGAGTAGCAGTAATATAAATAATCAGTGGTATTAATAGGTCAATAAATTTCATTGTTCACAGTAAAGAGCTCTCTGTAAAACTGAGGACTATTTGAGAGAGACAAGTATTATTTTGAATTATAAGATGCGCCCTAATTTAAGACACAATAGGATTTTAAGTTTAGAAAATTGGAAAAAAAGTCTATTAAGTTAATAAAATTTTGGCTTTGATTTTAAGATAGATGTTCTCCCATTTTTACGGTTCTAAAATTTGGATAAAAAGTGCATTTTGAAGTAATACAGTATTGAGTTGTGTTCGGAGTAATTCACTTGTCAACTGCTATTAGTAAATAGAAGGAGACAATTAAATGTAATCCCCCAATAATACATCATCAAAACGATCAGTATTAAAGCTGAAGATATTTATGATAATGATAGAGGAAGTGAATTATTATTTATGGCAAATAGAAATTCTAAAGCCAAAAAGTATTATTAGGAAGTAAAGAAAAGATTTAAATTTGTCATATGATTTATGTAAATGCAAGGTAGAAAATGTTGAAGATTTAATAATAGAATGCAATAGATTTAGTAAGATATACGTGATAAAATTAAGGAATATATATAATGAGTAAAAGATTATGATAAATTAGCAATAAAATGGATTCTTGAAAAATCCGAATAGAAATTTATGATTTAGAATTTTAAGAAAAGTATCTATACGTATATTAAATATACATTTGAAAGTTTTTTTTATTTGTTACTTTCTAATTCAATAAATATTGCAAAATTTTCTGTTTTTTTTTTTTATGGAGAATTTTATAAGCTATAAATTTTTGTTTTATATGCCTTAATTGCTTTAAAACTTTGAGAATTTGCAATATAAAAATCAGAATAACAATCATTTTCTAATGACATTATAAAAATGCAAAGAGAGGGCAGCACTGATAAAAGAGATAAAAATTTAATTTAATGTTGGAAAATGTGACCTGAGTACTGAAATATATGGTAAAGAATTGGGGAGAATTATAGTTTTTGGTAATCCGAGGTAAAATTTTATTCATGAATATATTTTAAATTACTTAAATTTTATTTGGACCATGTATTTAATATTTCACACTTACTATGATGTTAAAATTTCTTAACCATTTAAAAAATTATCATATGAGAAATATAAAATTATTGTTTATTATATTTAATAAAAGTTATATATTTTTTGATACTGCTGATAATAATTCTTTCATGTAATTACTTCATAAATATATTCTAATTATCAGATTTTCTACTAATGTGAGGGTACAGATAGAGAAATGGAGAGAGAATTATAGTTTTTGGAAAAGCAGGGAAATACATCAAATATCGGAAATGGAATTTAGATAAGATGTAAATATATTTTAATTATCAAATTTTCTATTAATGCCAGGGCACAGTTAGAGAAATGAGAAATTGCATGGGAAAATTTTATTTGATATTCAATACATCAAAAATCCAAAATGGAATATTTAAATATATTTTAATTATCAAATTTCTACTAATGCGAAGGGGCAGTTATAGAAATGGAGAGGATTAGAAAGGGAAATTTTTATTGGGAATTCAAATGGAATTTAGAAAATAAAACATTAAAATATTCTGCTCAAAATATATCCTTATATATATAAATTTGAGATATATTTTAATTAACGACTATATTCTTTTATTTTTATTAATATTTTACTAATGTGAGCAAAACTATGGGTACAGCTAGTAATATTTATAATTTGAAAGTAGCAAACATTTATTGGAGGTAACTTGATCAAAGATTACATTACACTTATCATCAATTTATTATATATTACTGACGGATTCAGTGCGTGCATATATCAAATGACTTTGTGTGTGTGCCTATTTTTTATTATTGCAGTCATATTTTCTAAATATAATTTGTACCCATGATGTGTTCTGGGGATGTGAACTCTTTCCAAAAACTGTTTTGGTCGTAGAACTCTATTTGCATTATTATTCGATGACCATTGACTTAGTAATCATATAATTGTTTAAAAAAAAACAACACTCGACTGGTAAGACAATCAGTCCTCGACTTCATTGTAATCTAGTAATTACTGATTATTCTAACACTAGATGGCAGTAAAACATAGAACTGCTTTCATATAATTGGTTCTAAGAATGGAAAGATAGGTTTTAATATACAAGGTTTAGAAATACTACTTTTTCAGAAAATTTTGGAATGTTTAGTATTATTATTATTAAAGGGTTTATCACTTTTCTAGTTCTATTTGTAATATCACTCAAATCACCCACCTTTATGCTAAAATATTTCAGCATTGCCGTCTATGAATAAATAAATATAAAGTCAGAATTTCAAACAGCTAAACTCAAAAGGATATGTCTTGAATCTATTGCTGCATATGATTTTATATATTGAAATTCAAATCATTTCAAACAAAGAGCATGAAATTAAATTAGCAGCGATCTTATATAGCTACTAAACAAACATGTCTAACTTGCATATACAAAGAAAGAGTAAAACATTTGTCATTTTTAAACTTTGCTAACTCCCAATGTAAAATTTATAAGAAAATATCATAATGCATATCGCTAGCTGAAAATAGCATTCAAATGACCCACCACAAAGTTAAGATATTTCAGCAACGCCCTCTGTGAATAAATATAAAGTCTGGACTCAAACAGCTAAATTCAAAAAGGATATTCTGTTGAGTTTATTGTTGCATACGGTGTTATATATTGAAATTCAGATCAATTCAAACAATATCTTAACATCGTGATGGATGATTTGAGTGTTTTCTATCTATTTTCAGCTAACGATGTGCATTATGATATTTTCTTATATATTTATGTTGGGAGTTAACAAAGTTTAAAAATTACTAATTTTCTAGTCTTTCTTTGTATACTTAAGTTAAACATGCTTATTTACTAGCTATGTAAGATCGTTGCTAATTTAATTTCATGCTCTTTGTTTGAATTGATCTGAATTTCAATATATAATATCATATGCAGCGATAGACTTAAGAGGATATCTTTTTGAGTTTAGCTTTTTGAAGTTCAGACTTTATATTTATTCAGAGAGGGCGTTGTTGAAATATTTTAACATTGTGCTAAGTGATTTGAGAATTTTCTATCTATATTCAGTTAATGATATGCATTATGATATTTGTAATATATATATATAAATATTTGAATATCTAGAAAAGAAAAGCTAAATTTCTAAACAATATTATTATGAGCATGCTTTCAGTTGCCAAGATCAGACTCATGGCACTCATAGTTTGTGGGAGATGTAGCATATAAATCAAATTATGTAAATGGCTAATTTACATATTGCATTTTTAGACAATGCAACACTGATATCTTTTATTACTAGTATGAGGGTTATTGAAAATAAACCTCTTCTCCGCAATTTTGCTTGGAGTAGATAACATCCATGTTTACTGGGTCAAAGATGTACCCATATTGCAGTTTATGCTCCAGTAATCAAATACAGCAATGCTGCATGTAGTGCTGTGTATTATGGGGAATCCCGAGTAAATATTGGTATCAGAATTGCACAACATAGATATCTGTATAACCGCATTTAGAATAGTTCTGACTACTGGTCTGTATTTCTGGAGCATGAATTGGAATATGGTCATATCATTGACTCAGTAAACATGGATCTTGTATGCTCCGAAAGTGATAGTCGCAAATGCAAAATTAAGGCGGCATGGTTTACTTCCAATAACCCTCATGCTATTAATCAAGAGGACACTAGCATTGCGATGTCTAAAAAATGGAATATGTAAATTAGCTATTTACATAATTTGATATTATTTATACTTACATCTTGCAAACTATGAGTGCTATGGGTCTATTCTTGGTGGTCAAAAGCATATTTTAGGAGAAATTTAACTTTTCTGTTCTAAGCGTTCAAAACATCTATATATATTATAATTAAAATAAATAAAAATTAAAGAATATAAGCTATCTCTTAGTTTATTTTATTAATAATATTTAGTCAATTTTGCTTTAAACAATTTTTATTAATTTTAAAAACTTGTTATATATATATATATATATAGTGGAGGTGTAAAGTATCTTGTATCTAATTACACAATTTCTATTATACGCTATCCTAAGAAAATTATAAATAAACAAAAAAAAAATTATTAAAATTCACAATTTTTATATTTGACAGCCACCATATGTGATTATATATACAATATTAATAAAATTTCTTCAGTTTATTTTGAAAGCGCAGTTTTATTCTTCCTTTATTATACTTTTCAAATTTGATATGTTGTAATTTGTGTAATAAAATATTTGAGGATAGCGCTAAAAGTTTTACAAAATTTTTGAATTTATTAAAAGTTGAAACTTTTAAGAATGTTAAAATAATTAGAAGGATCCTAATTTTTTGATTATATAAGAGAAAAAAGTTATTGAAAAAAAAATGCCTATAACATTTAATTCTACGAAAATCAGAATTTCGTTATTTTAAAAACAAAAATATGATAGTTAGTTTTTCTTACTTATTTTTTTGCTTCGGTGAATGCATGAATAAACACAGACTCAGTAAAATCTATGTAAATGTGTCCCCTCAATTTATTATTAATATCTATTTTTAAAATTTTGTTTATACTATAATCTTGATTTATATTACTACTTTACATGTAAAAAAAGTGTCTGTGTTATATATATATATGTATATGTACGTATTAAAAGTATTCGCAATTCAATAATTAATATATATTCTATTATAATCACTGTTAAGCAACAAAATGGTTCTTGGAACAAAATATTGCATGGTTCACAACTTTATTGTATTATTTTAATTATATTTGTATGTAAAAATATAATTATTAATAAAACTATTATACTTATAAAAATTAAAGTAGTCATAATTCTATGTGGTCTAATTTTTTGATAGATTTGTTCACAGTGCTGAAAGATGAAGATTCCTGAAGGACCAATCCCTGTTTTTGAAAATGGCAGAACATTTCACAGACAATGTGATTTGCCCTGTACTTCAAAACTCAGAAATGTAAGGAGTTCACAAAATTCTGGGAGAAAAAAGCAGAATAAGAATGGAGCTAAAGAACCAACTAAAGATGTAAAAGAGTGTTGTGACCCACCATCTGTTCACGAATCTTCTGCAAATGAGAAAAATGAAACTAATAAATGCGAAGTAATTCATTTTGATGAAGAAAGCAATTCTGTTGATAGCAAAGAGATTGAAAAGTTAATAAACATTCTCACTGTTGAACTTAAATCTCAAAATGATGAGCCTATTGCCGAAGTTGATAACAAATATTCAATGATTCCCACATGTAAGAAAAAAGAACTGCCTCCTGACCAAAAGGAAATTGTGGATAGTATTTGTACAAAAGAAAAGAATGACCCAAATTTGAATTTACAGACTAATTTGGAAACTAATAAAATAAAAGTGGAAATTATTGAAATGCCACGAATGTCTAACAGTCAAAATAAGATAAGTGAACATAAAAGAAAAAAAACAAATTTACAAAAAACTGATTGTTTGAACAAAGTAAAGACGGAAAAGCAGATTATATCTAAAAAAGGAAAACGAATACCTTCTAAAGGAGATTTGGCAAAAAAAAGTAGTAAGCAACAGCAAAAGGTTTGTCATATTTTGGATCTTCCTAATGAAATTCTCACCAAAATATTAAAATATTTACCATATTTTGAAATAGGAAAATATCGTCTTGTAAGTGAATTTGAATTTAAAATTTTTGTTCATCTTTCTGCTCTTGCATAGGTAATTTTTAATTTTATATTGCAATTTTAGGTCTGCAAACGCTTTGAAGTTCTTGGGGCTGACATTTTAAATAATGGCTTTAAAAGTCTTCAACAGCGACTTTTACATTGGTTTCAGAAAATCAAAAGGAAAATGCCTCGTCGGGAGTCTGCCCGTCGACATCATCCACTTGCTCGGGAAAGTGATATCATTGAGACATTACATACGAGGTTAACCCTTCTTCAGATGTCATTTGGCAAACACATTGAGAAAAAGCATTGCTGTTTTTTTGCAGGAGAGGTAAAGTATATTTGGCCATTTTTGTAATTAATTTATGATTTATTTATTTTAAAAAAAAAAATTCATGTATGACAGTAATTAAACCACTAAACATCACATACATGATCACCATTCTTTATGATTACACAAGCTGTTTACCCAATGATGTGATGTGATGCATTGTGACTTCTCCTTAAACGGAGTCAGGAATCTCTCAGCAACTATGCCCAGAGAAACCTGTTAGCCACTTTACCTTCTATTTCCCATTCTAAGTTTTCCCATATTCTGCTCCATCCCATTTCCACAACATAATCTTTGTCAACTCTATGGCTTTATATCTAAACCCCCCTTATCTTTTCCCAAACCCAGCATAAAAACCAATAATCCACTTTCTGTATAATCCCTTTTTTTCATATTTATTCTTTCATAACTTCATTATTTGTATGTACCCGTTCTGTTTTCAAGCATTTACATTCAATTAACAGATGCCTAATATTTTCTATTTCTTTCTTACACAATTTACAGACTAAATCACCCATATTTTTCCATTTGTATGTATATTTTTTTGTTGCTAAAGATCCCGTGCAAGCCTTAAACAATAAACTACTTTCCTTACTATTATCATATATTAACTCGCACCTAATGTTCTGTTTACCTCTATATAATATTTAAACAGGTGCTAAACTCTATACAGTAGCGCCCCTGAATGCAAGCCAGAGTAATTAACGAATGCAAGAAGGTTTGTGCATAAAATCCCTATCTAGTTGGCAGTAGCATCACTCATTGCAAGCCAAGTTTGTGCATCCATTGATTACTCTGGCTTGCACTGAGTGGCGCTACTGTATGGAGAGTTTAGCTTCTGTGACAGTAATTAACAATAAGTTATTTGTTAAAACTATTACTGTCTTGATATCAAACACTTTTTACAAAACAATAATTGTCTCTGATTTTTGATATGGGTATGACTACCCTTAGTGCATTAAAAACATTATTTTTTGGTTGATGCAGCAGTAAAGAGACAAATGGAGTTCAAGATCCATGGATCATAAATTCACCTGTCACTTCCAGTCTCAAACTTCTTAAAACTTTCAAACATTAATGCCATTCACTTTTTTATTATTAATTATCATTATGACTGACGAGTGTCTCGTCACAGATTTTTATTTTAAATGAACAAAATAATTTTTAGAGCAAAATTAAAAGCAAACCAAAAATAAAATTCCAATTACTTATTATTTATTTGTAAAAAATATATATTTTAAGTTTAAAAATGTATTTACATCTTTTGTTCCAAAGCGTAAGCTTGTGGTTAAGACCTGTAGAGGTCCCTGCCTTCGCATTTTCATGCGCATATTCTTGAGGTTTACAGCCTTAGTAAATATAACTATGTAAAGAAAATGAGTTCGTACTGAGATAATTTTGCACATATTGAAAGAAATTAAAAGATCTGAACGTATCAGTGAACAGATAGAATGCTGGATCGATTCCTAGGCAATCTTTTCAATTTGGGGGAATAATATATGTTGGGATTTGATGGAATATATTATTTTGTATTTTTTGTTCAAAAAAAAGAATTTTTGTTTTTTATTGCAAATATTATCTTAACAAAATCATTTATTTTTAGTAATGTAAATAAACAATAGTAATATCATTGACGGCTTTTCCATAAGGACTGCAGGGCTGTAAACCATCCATCCACCCGTGTAAAAAGAATGCTTTTGTTTAATTATTATTCCTAAATTTGTACACAAGGGTACAAATAGAATACCGACTTTAATTGTTGTATTAATGCCTTTGTTTGATATGTGTTCTGTCTTTGTCAGTTCGAGTCAGCTGATATCGTAGCCCTAACACTGTTTAAGCAATGAGGCAAAAAGGGTATCCGCAATCTATTTGTAGTGATTTTTTGTCTCTCTTAGATACATGCTCTTTTTGTTTGCACTCTCTGTTAGATGGGCAAAGGATATCGCAGCCAAAGATCTAAACATCTCTATTTTTTCAATATAGGTAAAGAAAGCATTCATAATCTGTTTGGGTGATTTTCCTCGTGTGTATATTCATGCTATTTTGGTTTGTTTTCGGGCACCATTACGGGCAAAACTTACTGCAACCCAACGATACAACAGTACTTCATAGTATAATAAGGTGTTCATAATCTTCTTATATGTGACTATTTACTTCGAAGATTCATTTACATTTTCAATCGCTGGTTTGGGTTGTAAAGTATTTCATCTCAGAGTGCGATATCGTGCTGTTGTGTCATTTATATCCATGAACATTTTGCTATTTTATTTTCTCTATTTAGGTATTTCAATTTTACGCATTATTTTTACATGTGTTATAGAATATTCATTAAAATTTTATTTATTTCTTTTTCTCAATAGAAATGAATGATGGAAAGAATTTGGCTAAATATTTGCAATGTAATTAATTTTTCACAACTAGACCTACAAGTAATACTTATAATTAAAGCTTTGGGACATCTTATACCTGATGTAAAAATATTTCTCGGAGTTCAAAAAGTAGAAAGCAAAGTAACACACAACAATTCAACTCTAACATTTATAATAAACATAACTGATTGTACAAAGAAAGCCCCTTTCTTTTCTTTTCCATGTCTGTTATTTGGAAATGATTCATTGTAGACAAAAATAGAAATAATAGATTTAAAACATTTAAGTGATAAAATTTAAAAAACACTAAAAAAAATGCTTAACATTTAAACAGTGCATGCCATCTTGGGGTCAGTTAATATTAAGATGCAATTAAGTGAAGCTTATAGGCAAAAAATAATTAATTAAACATAATGAGGAAGTGAAAAAATTGTGAAATTTTGTATAGAAATATATATTGTGGAGTGAATTACTAGAGCCCTACCACTAAGTCTTCTCACGAGTCGCCATTGAGTAATACTTTATTATATTACACTTTCAAAAATAACTGACAGTTTAACTATCCAAGCGTTTTCTTCAGAACTAATGTAATACAATGTATATTTATTTTTGAAGGTTTTTTTTTTTTTCTTTTTTTTTCACCGAGATAAAAAAGGAACAACTATATAAATTTCAGAAACACTGATTTTAAATCTTCATTGCTTTGTCATCATGCAAAGGCTTGTGTGTGTGTGTGTTGTATATTTATTGCTTTTATCCCTGAACTAAATTAGTGTTTGGCATAATATATCTTTAAAAGTAGATATTATTAATATATAGGAACCATTAAACATCACATGATCACTATCTCTTATGCTAGCACATAACTGTTATTAAACAAGCAAAACTCCATACAGTAGTGCCACCCTGTGCCAATCAGAGTAATCAATGGATGCCAGTAGGCTTGTGCATAAAATCCCCATCTAGTCCCTACTCATCCAATATCTCCAGACTAGATCCTAAGATTTAGGTGCAGTGCTCTCAGATCCAAGGCTCCTCACTGACGAAGGCCACAATCCAGAAACTAGTCTGGGGATATTGGATGAGTAGGCACTAGATGGGGATTTTATGCACAAGCCTTCTGGCATCCATTGATTACTCTGGTTGGCACAGGGTGGCACTACTGTATGGAGTTTTGCCTGTTTAATATCTAGGAACTTACTTTGCTTATTTTTATTAAAACATAAAATAAGTAAAAAGTTAGATGATTACTTGTTTAGATCATTTATGCAATATTTACTGTTTCACGCTAAATCACACAAAGCTTGTATTCATTTTGTTTATATAATACCTTCAAATATGTTGATTTAGCTGGCAATATTAAGACTGTGCTTCAAATTTTAACATTGCTTTTTATATTTAAACATTTTTAAAAAACTGCTCACAAGATTGTTGACTTCTTACGAACAGCATTTGCATTACCCATAATGGAATGTTGTATTAAATTGTTTGTTATTGTCTCATGTTTTGTGGACGAATGTGTCGGAGTTAGTCATAATTTCTACTTTATAATTCATTATAAGAAATTTGTCACCTGCGTGTTTATACGGAGTCTAGTTTTTTAGCATTTTATTGTAAATATGTGTATAATATGGATTTATTAAAAACCAGTCAGCACGAATTAATAAATTACTGATTTTAAAATAAAACCCTTTATAAATGTGATCAGAAAAATAAATATTTAAGTTGTGGTTTCAAATAAATTGCACTTAAATTATTTGCAAATTCATTTAGATTCAACTTTAGTAGCAATTCTTTTATTTATTTGCAAAAAGTACAAAAAAAAAAAAAAAAGGCTATAAAAATATAATTATTGGAATTACTTTATATTCCCTATAGTGAGAATACTCAAGCAATGCTTCTGAATTGTGGAGATTAAAATGAATCAAACATCAAGGATTATTTTGCTTATTTTAGATTATCTTGACAGAGAAAGTCTAAAGAATAAATTCTTAGATATACTTTACAACACATATAATACTATCTGTTTTTGCCTGAAGGATTGTGATGATGGTATTGTAACAGGCACATATGCCGTTGCATTATTTTTCTAAAAATTAGACATGAAAAACAAAAGTTCGCAAATAAAAACTTCTTTTTTAAGAATTAAAAATTGAAAGTTAAAACTCGTCTAAACTCTAATATATAAATCGCACAGATGAAAAATAACTAAAAGAAAACTGTATTTAAAAAAAAAGAAACAGTTTTAAAACTAAATTTTCAACAAAAACTTAAAAAGATTTAGAGATAAAAATATATCTTTAAGTGTGTACAATAAATTAATTAATGCTATTGTAAAATGGAAATGATTCTTTTAATTAGTTAAAAGTAAACTAGCCCTTGAGCATTTCAAAATGTATAAGAAAAGGTCAGATAGGAGAGAAAAAACAATAGAAACTAATAGCCAATAAAAGAAATTCCTCAGGAAATGGACTAGAACAAAAAGATCATCATCGTCATGACGTAATGTCCACCGGATCCAAAAGTTTGCAATAAAAGGAAAAGTTTGGAAATAAAAAAATTAATTAGAGAAGATAGAGATATGTGTTAAGTCGGAGAGTTGAAGGAGGAGGGATTAAAAGACGCACTTTCAATTCCTTCAGTTCTAAAAAAAAAAAATGAAACATCGTTTTCCCATATTGCAGACTATAGGACATCTGGGCCCAGCAATTAAATACCAGCTACAATAAAGGACCAACGGCTAACTGGATACCAATCTCTTTAGGACGGCGTGGGAATTCACGTTCAAAATTACAAGCACTTACAAAATATGGACCTTTTAAAACCGTAAGAACTTTAGAAAATTCGTGAACATTAAATATAAAACTTTCCCAGTATTTAAATTATAGCAATAGTATTGCCTATCTGATCAAACTAAATTATTTATTAATTATTTTTATTGAATGTGTTATTTGTTTGTTAAATCATTTTCATTAATTTATTTTCCGTTCTTTTAAGTTTTTGTTATGATTTTTTTTTTTTTTAAATAGCTTATATAAATGTTAAATTTAAGTCGGGCATGAATAGCTGCATAGATTTGTAAAGTTATATATGTTAGTTTAAGGGAGGGTAATCTTAGGTTGTTTGTTTCGTAGTTAAATTGGGTCAATGGATTGGATATATTGGTGTAATTAGTAGATGTAGTATGAGATTTGCTACATGCAGAATCGTATCATACGCCGCACACCCCCTTTTTGCCTATGGAATGGGTAGTAAGACGGAAAATGCAGTCCCTTCCTATGGAGTTTTTTTTTATTGCTCTTCTCGTCAGATAGATGTAGTATTCCTGTCTGGACGAGAGTCAATGTCTTCTATTAACCATGCTGTTCAGAGGTGCATTCCTAACGGTGTGGTATTTGTGCTGTCGTATTCGTACTGCATTGAATACATCGATATATCAGATAGATTGGCGTTGGTTTGACTGCGAACTTTTGGCCTAAGGTTAAATAAGGGATAGAATATTTTCTTTTCAAATGCAATCTATATAGTCTATTCATACTCGACACTTTAATAAAATATGAAATTCATCTGTGCGAACTTTCAAAATAAAATAAAAACAGTTAAAATGTAAGTTAAATTTTAAAGTAAAGTTCTAATGTTTTATAAAAGGAAACTTAGAAAATAAAAGTGTGAACTTAGAAAATAAAAGTTTAAATGTAAATTAATTTCTAAAAATCAAAGTTAAAATGTAAGTTAAATTTTAAAGTAAAAGTGATTCTAAAATGATTCAAAATTTATATGTGCGTAAATAAATGTTTGTGTGTTAATTACTGGCAGTGGCGTCTTTTATTTTTTGTTTTTAATTGAAATATTATTAGATAAGAATTATATCTTATAAATCTCTGTGTCTCACTGAGCTAGTGGCATTGGGCCGACGGTCGGAATAAAATATATGTGTAAAAGTTGGATCTTTAACAGCACGTATCTGCCTACTCTATAAATTTTCTAGGTTCAAGTAGCCTAGTGGCGCTCTGTAGTATAGATACGGTAAGACTGGATTGATCCCCGCACACCCAGACCGTTATAGTATATTAGATGTGAAAATATGTTGGACTATTTCCATCATCTATCAGTAAATGTTGAATGTATAGAAAATTTTAATTTTTATTTAAACTCTGCGAATACCAATAACTTGTTAGTAGTAACACACAAATAGCAACACAGTTTTAGTAATTATGCATCGTTTCGAATAGTGGTATTCTCCGTTCTTCTTCAGGTGTTGCTGGCCTGACCAGTGCCAATATTAGCATAGGAGTCAAACTTATGTCTTTAGATTTTTGAATATTGAATTTTAAGGCAATGCTCTAACCAATTGAGCGTTACCTTAGAATTCGATATTCAGGAATCTAAAGGTGTAAGTTCGACTCCTATGCTAATATTATCACCGATCAGACCAGCAACACCTGAAGAAGAATGGAGAGTAATACTCGAAACATTGTGCAATTACCAATTTGTGTTGTCTATTTGTGTGTCAATACTTACAAGTTGTTTGTATTTGAAAAGTTTAAGTAAAGTTTAAAATTTTCTATATATTCAACATTTATTGATAGATGTGGAAATAGTCCAACATATTACCACATATAATATTATCTGTATATGTAAAACACCTACACAAATGCTTTAGCGTTTTCAATATACTAATATATTATAAGAAATGAAGCAATTTAGATTTGATTTTTAAATTAAAACTATATTTGTAATAAATGGTTTAAATGATATAGATTAATGTATAAAAATTGAAAAGTTTTTATTTTAAGATCTTAATGAAATCAGGCATGTGCATGAAGTATTGAAAATCTAAAATTTGATTTTTCTTTTTTTTTCTAATTTGTACTTCTACATAACTATGCATGAACTTTTTTGTGCTTGAAGTTGTAACATATAAATATCTGCATTTGTAATTTTGAAATTCGAGAATAAAAAATTATAGTTTTTATGAGTTCATAAAATATTTACTTATATCTTAGGTTTAACTTTAATAAGAATGTAGACTCGCTGCATGAATTGATAATATACAGACACAATGTCATTTGATTTTTTGAGCTAACTACAGTATAAGAAAATAGTTTTTTTTTTCTTTCATTATCGCGCCATCTATTGTAACTTCTAGTATTATCAAACTAATAGTCTAAAATTTGAAAAACTTTATTAACTCAATAGTAAAAAAAAAAGAATTTGAAGATAGGTATCAAATACTTAACTACATTGATTCCAGCTTTGAATCTCACGTACTTTTTATAAAGACAAATGCCAGAAACTAGTCTGGAGATGTGATGTGATGCACTGTGACCTCTCCTTACACAGTCAGGAATCTCTCAACAACTATGCCCAGAGAAACCTGTTAGCCACTTTACCTTTTCTTTCCATTCTCCACCCTAAGTTTTCCCATAATCTGCTCCATCCCATTTCCACAACATAATCTTTGTCCCCCTTTTCTCAAACCCAGCATAAAAACCAATAACTCACTTTCTGTATACACTTTGTTCATATTTATTCTTCCATAACTTCATTATTTGTACCCTTTCTGCTTCCAAGCATTTACATTGAAGTAACAGATGCCTAATATTGTCTATGCCTTCCTTACACAACTTGCAGACTAAATCACCCATATTTTTCCCATTTATGTGTATATTCCCTTGTCGCTAAAGATCCCGTTCAAGTCTTAAACAATAAACTACTTTCCTTACTATTTTCATAAATTAACTCCTCTAACAAGTACTGATTACTCAAATTAGATGTTGACGGAGTAGTGGTAGGAGGAAGACTGTTCTAATCTGGATCCGTAACACACGGATGATTTTAGTAGGCTTCAGTTTTATTCATTTTATTTTTTTTAATACAAGAATCCACTGGTCAGCAGGATAGTATATTTATACTTAGTTTTTCACTCGTCAGATATATTTTTGATTATATTTGGAAAATTTGAATTTTACAGATAATTTTTTTATTTAACTTTATTATCACTAAATTACATGCTCTCAAACTCAGGACTTCAAAAACCAAATGTAAATCATGAATATGCTACGGAAATAAATTTTATATTTTGAATTGAACACTACCATCAACCAATAAACAAATCATCTTGCCTGCATAAATAGCTTATTTTGTACATCTTTTCAAATTAACACAATAAATATCTTAAAAGAATTTAGTGAATTCAATAATCTTTTTTTCATAAATTATAAGTATCTTTTTTATCATTTTTCAGATGGTAGTTATTTAAAAATACATGATGTATTATTATTGTTATTTTAATTTAATCTTTTTGACGAGTTCAATTTTTCACAAAATCACAATGTAGATGTGCAACTTATATGTCTATAAGGGTTCGTTAAAATTTATAATGTAGTTCTAAAATTTTGGCGCTAGAATAAATTTGCCTTAAGAGGTGTCAAACAATAATAAACTATCACCAATAATATTGTCAAGTGTTGTTAGCCGAGAGATCATCGCAGCCGCCTTGCAAGCAAGTAGTTGGTTGCACACAGTTGTGGGTTCACGTCCCGGCCGATGCTATGACATATGAAAAAAAAAAAAGATCAAATAGTATCGTTTTGTTATAATATTCTGTTGCCTAGTTGCTAGATGGACAAACAGCTTAACATGTATATTGTGTATGACCGCTAAACATCACGTGATCACTATTTCTTATGCTAGCACATAACTTATTAAAACTGGCAAAACTCTCCGTACAATAGTGCCACTCAGTGCCAACCAGAGTAATCTAGGTGCAGTGCTCTCAAATCCAAAGCTCCTCACTGACGAAGGCCACAAGCCAGAAACTAGTCTGGGGATATTGGATGAGTAGGCACTAGATGGGGATTTTATGCACAAGCCTTCTGTCATCCATTGATTACTCTAGTTGGCACTGAGTGGTACTACGGTATGGAGAGTTTTGCCTGTTTATATTGTGCATGCAAATTAAATTTAATTAATTTAAACTTTTATGAATAGTTACAGATTAGACTATTTTCATCATCTAATAGAAAAATCCAAATGTTATTTATAAATTTTTGCAAATACATTTAAATGTTAGTAATGACAAATTTTCTCATGTGGTATTTTTTCCTTCTCTCCAAATGACAATCTAGTATAAGAATTAAACTGCTGGTCTTTAGACTTGTGAATTGATTAATGTATTATTTAATCAAACATATATCTATGAGATTATTTGCTCATAGATAAGGTCTCCGTAATTCATTAGCAATAAGGAGTAAAAGTATATTATGATGGTATCTCATAATGTGTATTCACAATGAAGGATGAGAGAGGTAATCACAAATCCACCATCATATAGAAAAAAGTGTTTTCAGACTATCAGTTGAGATTTGAAGCTAATTTCATTGTCTATTTCTATGCATAAAGATGGCCTTAAACTTGGCTCACAAAAGTAATTAATAAACTTTTGAAAATAATTATCATGGCACTACCGTAGGTAATGGCGATCACATGATATGTAATGGTTTAGTCCTAAATTACTAAAACAATAATTAATTAAAGCAGAATTCCTTCAGAAGTGTTTGGATCAATATATTATGCAAAATATAAACTTACCATTAGTTTAATGAGTTTATTAATCAAATCTTTCTACCAATATTATGAAATGCAAGTATCACCCATCAAAGAATCTAAATAAAGTGGATGTCAGAGCCAAGTTTGAGTCCATCTACATCATACTATACATGAAGTAATTTCTGCTGTGTGTATATATATATAAATTTCTAAGATTTTATATTCTCAGTCTTCATAATATAATGTTTTAGTGTTCCGATCTACACTTTATTAGCATGATGGATCAGATTAGTATTATCTTTTTGGAGACCCCCCCAGGTATTAGTGAAAACTTTGACTATATAATATCTGAATTTCTACACTACTTCAGATAGCATTGTTTGTCATGCGATCTTGAAGATGTGAAATTTCAGCGATTTACCCGATAACACAAATTGTCAGGTATAGCATGAAGCGTGACTCTTTCACAGGATATGTCTTTTAGAAACTTAAGGTTTTTAATCAGCTAATTTGTTACTCTTTCACCAATTAGTCCAGATATGCTTGTCAGTATATGTAAGTACTTGAGAAGAGAACGGCATTGCAAAGGACTTTGTCGGGGTTTTTTTTTTTCAAACATACATGTGGAGTTTTGCAATCATCTCCAGGATCAGTATTTGCTGAGTTTGGATAAGAAAATTGATCATCAGGCTTTTAATTGCTTTTCAATAGGCCTATGATGGCACTGCCCATAGTTGGAAATCTTGTAGACGTATTAGAAATATTTTTGTTGATTGGTCCAAGAGAAAAATTTGACCAAATTTTAGAAGCTTTTGTTAATTTTTGGGTGTGATTTGACACACTTTATTATTAATCAGATAATTTATAAAGATAACTAGAATTGTTATGTCAACTTCTAGCGTAAATATTACAAATTAGTTCAATTTTTAAATTTTATTAAGGTAGAAAATATATACATTGCAATTATAATGAAATGCCTAGTATACAAATTTCATCTGTGGTTGCCATGGGGATGTGATTCATGAATATGCAGATGGCTGAAATATTAATTAATCATTTTTTAAATTTGCGATGCTTCCTTTAACTATTATGCTTCCCCGTTATTGCTTTCCAATATTGAGATTATGTTAGCTCTTAAATTAATCTGCTAAGAGGGCTGTCATTACATTTGTCAGACTCCTGTTAGTGACCATGATCTTGCCTGTTTATTAACAAACTTATCACGATCTACCATAATAATTTAGATGATATTTGTCACTTGGGCTGGACCAGTGCTTTTTGGGACATTGCTAGCTATCGTTTCTGGTGTCCATGATTATTTTGCAGTTACTGGTCAGGCTATTGTCAACTATTCTGAGAACAGCGAGCTACTTTAAATAAAGAATGTAACAGGAAGTTCTTGCGAAAGTGTTTTTGATATGGAGATGAATGTAGGAATTTTCATTGGTGTCTTAATCACTTTAACGGTGTTCTGTTTTCTCTATTATATGTACAAAGGCGTATCCTAAGGAGTTTTTCTGTCATGCTGATGCTGATTTAAGGCACATTATATTTTCAATAGTGTATAAAGAAAATACATCAGGAGGACATGTTTGCATTTTGATGAAATGTTGATATCTATTTTTCATTTCAATAAATTCTGCTTTGATGCATACTATATGTACGTGATAGACTAATTCTACTTACGAAACTTTAATGTAAATAAATACTTACAACACATATACTGAGAAAATCTTGTTTAATAATTTAAAAATAAAATGCTAATTATTAAACAAGCTTTTCTCAGTATACGTGTTATATATATATATATATTTATTTACATTGAATTACAGTTACATATAGGCAAAACTCTCAATACAGTAATGCCACTCGGTGCAAGCCAGAGTAATCAATGGATGCAGTTGTTTTGAGAAAATTTTAATCGCTTGGAATTATGAAACTTTGGTATATTCTGGCTTCGATATTATAAACATCATAATTTGCTGCATAGAGATGTTTTGTATAATTTAATTTTCTAAGGATATATGTTTGGCCTTTGCTCAAAACCCATTGTAATGAACCTCAGTTACGAGAACCGAGTCTGAACTATCATAAATTTGTTAATGAATAGGCAGTTTTTCTGATCTTTCTTATTGAAATTATTAGAATCAAACTGATTCTAATTACTACTTATTTATGCCATATATAGTTTGGTAAAATATATTTTTTTCGTTTTTGGTATAATAATTATTCTATTAAAAATTTATTGGTTTACGTTTATATAATTCACAGATAAAGTACTATTTTGACACTGCAAATTATCATTTCAAATGTACAATAAAGTGTATATAAATAAATATTTTTAGTTTATAATTTAGACAAATATTTTTGAATAAATAAATTATCTATATTTTATTATGTTTATATTAATAATATATATATATATATTAATTTAGATTTTGGATGAAATTTTAAATGTTATGAAATATGTGAAAACAGTGCCATCTATAAGACGTGCTTATAAAGTAACTGATGAATTGTTTGATTTAACCACCATGGCCATGGAATATTTTAAAGAACAAATCGAACCCTCACTTCCTGAAATAAACTATTTCAGTAGTGATTTCACAGAAATCAATACACTACCTAGTAAGTAATTTGAATTGAGTTTTATTTAAACTTTTTCAATATCCAATCATTTAATGTTTTAAAATCCTCATGTGAAAATATTGATATTTATATCTTTTTTTTCAAGTGCAGAGAAAGAAGTGAAAAAATACCTAAACTTATCTTAATTCTTGATACTTGGCTGACCTAATAATGACCTATTTATTGTTACTCTCTGGGGACCTAATTTATCTCTACGGTGAAGCCTCGAACTACACTGTTTTGTTCAAAAATTCATTTAACATAATTTTTCTTTTCAAATCTTTGTTTATTTTAGGAACTTTTTTTATTTATTTCAATTTTCCTCTAACATTTCCACCATATTATATGATTATTGTCAAGGATTATTCCTATAATGTATATTTATAAATATATGTTTACAAAGAATTTCCAAAATGACATAATAAAATATATATTAACTTATTTTTTACTTACTTTCATATGTGTTTATATCCTTGTACGTGTTAATTTTTTTTTTGATTTACATTTTTATTTAAAATACCCTTCAATCATTATAATTATTCTTTTATAATTGCACTATATTTCTAACACTTTCTATTAAAAACTGGTTTTGTCATTTTTATATATAAACTTCCTTTAACTAATCTTTTTTTTAGAGTTGTAATTATATTTTATTGAGCGCACAGGAAGTATATGTAAATACTTAAACACGCTTTAACCTGTAACGAATGCACCTTAAAATTTCTAATAGTCAAGCAATATTATTTTGTCACTAGAGGGACCTCACAAACCATAACACAAGATAGCGACTTTTATAAAGATAAGAGCGGCCGTCGTATCTTTAATCTAAATTTCTACTTATATAGGCCAATCTGAAGCATCCCAATTTGGATGCGTGAAGTTGTTATTCTCTTCACTGTTTAAGTCCATTATTTCCTTCGCTAATTAACCATCGCGAAATCTTGTGATTTAGAGCAAGTTAATGTTGCAATTTTAATACTGGAATATCTATAAACTTTTGTAGAGTTGTGATTATATTTTATTGAGCACACAGGAAGTATATGTAAATACTTAAACAGGCTTTATCTTTTTTTATAAGATCTCACATTTTCCAACATCTTTATTTCAAAATTTAAATGTTTAGATTCTTTCGTATATAGGTATAAATTAGAATTTTTATCTATTTAATTTAGTTTTCAATTTATTTTTCATTGTTTGTATATATGAAACATTTTTATTATTTCTCTTACAGTCTAAGCAATTTATATTATAAATGCCATTCATATTTTCCAATCCATCCTTTTTTGGCTAATATTTATTAATGTGTTTAAATTTATCTTATTTTTATATACTGGTTTAATTTTGTTACAAGCCCTTTTGCATACAAATATGTATAGCATATAATATCTCTGGTTTTATTGATAAACATTGATTAGAATAACATATGTATTGTTTATTGAACTTATCAACACAAAAATATATAACATAAATGCTTTTTTATATGTATAATATGCATATATAAATTAAGATTATAATATAAACAAAATTTTAAAAAAATAATAATGTGCTTATTAATTAAATTATAAATTAAGGTGACACATTTATGTTTATTTTATTATGTCACTCAATTACAGACGTAACTAGAATAAGAAAGAAAAACTATCGTATGTTATTTTTAAAATAAAGTAAATAGCGAAATGTCTAACTTTCATTGCTGGTTGATATTCTTTTTTCTTTTTTTTCAATAACTTTTCTTTTATAGAAACATAATAATTGCTTTGTTATTAAGAAATTATGCTCTCTATAATTGATTTAATTTTAAACCGCTATTAACTTTTAGTATACACCTGGGTCTCGTTTTACACGATGGATAGGTTCCTCAGAAAACATGCGCAAACGAAACCGCGCAAAAATAGACGTAACTTACCTTGAAAAAGGGGGTATACAGACTGTGATTTTTCAAAAATCGCGTAAAAGCAAAGCACCAACGTAAAATTACTTTAAAATTCGCGCAAAAAAAAATAAGGAAATAAAATATGACTAATAAAAAATTTCAAATTTGAAAAAAATTGATACAAGACAAACTTTTTTTAACTATAATATTTAATTTTATTCAAAACAATATATTTTTATGCAAAATTTACAGTAATTTACATTTTTTTATACGCATTTTAATTATTATTGCCATTTGCCGATAAACAGGTTCGTTTGCAAACTGGTAAAAAAATCAGATTCTTCACAAGAGGAAATACAACTAGCGCCAACGTCACTCTCATGTTGTGTTAATGGTTTTCTGGTGACAACGTAATTAGTAATTAATCTAACAACTAAAAATTAAATTCTTATTTTTGTCTTTAATTTTTAATTTTCAATTTTAATTGTGCCCACTGCTATTACTCACCTTTTAAAAATAAACTTGCGGACACTAAATGATTAATAATTGATTACATTCTTTTTTAAAAAGCAAAAACAGAATGTGATTTAAAATGCAAAATTAACACGCACAATGTTTGAACAAATTTACATTATAATCTTGTAAAATTTAATGTGTGTATACATAAAATGTGGAAATCATGATTTTAATTTCACATTGAATCATATAACAATAAGATGCTACAAAGGGTGTCAAACGAACATTGAATCATATAGAGTACCATATTGAAATTACTAAGATGAAAGTCGAATTCCAATTATGTTCTATTACTTTTAATATGACGTAAGTGCGCGAAATTTATTATTCAAAGTAATAGCGCATTATCGGAGTTCGACTTCCTGAGAAACGTGAATCGCGTAACTTCAAAATCGCGTTAAATAAATCTGCGTAAAAAGAGACCCAGGTGTATTTTCAAATTTTGTAAAACTTTTAGCGTTACACTCAGAAAATATTTTATTATGCAAAATAATGCACATCAAATTTCAAAAAGATAATAAAGGAAGAATAAAATGTATGTGCTTTCAGTGTAAACTGAAGACATTTTAATAATATATATAATCATGGGTGGCATTCTGAGATAGAAAAACAGTTACTGGTGTTTATTATAAAATTTATTTACAAATTTTCATTATTTTTTTCCCAAACGTTATCACATATGATACTCAGAGAAAGAAAAATGGCTGCTCGAATATCATAAAATTTGCAAATTTTATTGTTTTTTGTTTGTTTGTTTACATGTTTCTTTGGATTGCTTATAAATGTGAAGTCATGTAGTTAGATACAGTGTAGTTCATGGTTCCACTGTGTCTATATTAAACCATAAATGCATATTAATAATTGGTTATCATATGTTAATCATATCATTTAGTTAATGCTTCAAATTAATCAATAGAATATTAGTAATTGTTGTCAAGGCAACACTGAAATAATAAATAGAAAGTAAATCATATCATTCCATCCAATGCTTAAAATTAATCCATTACGCATCTAATTGACAAGGCAGCAGTCAGATAATAAACGGAAGTCCGTTTATTATTTGGTTCTAAGATTTTAAATGGCCTTGAGTGACAGCAATTAATTTAGACTGATTGAGATTAAAACTTTCTAGAAATTATAAATAAATTACATTAAACAGGCCACAATAAACAATTCATTAAGTGCTGAGAGCTGATTGTTTATCGTATGTAAATCATATCCTTAAAAAATTCCATTAAATAGGCCACAGTGCCCACAGCCGATTGTTTGTCATATATAAATCATGTCCTTACAGCCAATGCTTAAAATAAACTAAGAGAATTCTAGTTAGGGTCATGACAACAATCAGATAATAAATAGAATATAAACCTCATCATCACAGTCTATTTTGAAAATAACCAATAGAATATCAGCAATCTGTTGTCAAGCCAACACTCAGATAATAAATGAAATGAGGTGATGTGATTTATATCTATACACTCATATGTGATCCTTATTTACATTTTAACCTTACCAGCCATTCTTTTGGGAATATAGATTTATTTTAATGAAATCATTGTTAGATAGAGACTGTGTGTTTATTAATTTTTTATGATAGTTATAAAAAATAATATAGAAATATGTATAGAGGTTGATTAATTCGATTTTTTTTGTTGTCAAAATTGAGTTTATTTAATTCTCTGTTGGGTGATTCAATTTTAAACCATTTCTGCTAGCAGGCAAAATAAATGATTAACTGATCCATTTTATTTGCAAAAGTAATAGTAAGAAATTTGTCAAAAATTTTCCCCAGATAGTAGAAAGGAAATTATAGAATATAAATAATGAGTTTTAAACAATCATTCTGTGTAAGATATCAATTTTGTTTCATATAATGTCAAGACCTGCTTAAAATTATAACAGAAATCACTGAAGATTAAATTATTGAAAGCAGCATTATGAAAGTTAGAAATATTTTAATCTTTTAGTCCTTGTAAGTAAAAACTATAATATTTTCAAAAAAATGATGTTTATAGTGTATATATTGAATTCGTAACGTATAAAAGTGATATTATTTTCATATTCCTTTCAGCTATGTTTTGTATTAAAAAGAAGTAGTAATGACCTCCTGTCTATTATGCTGGAAAAGTATTTTTGCATACATTTGATCATTGTCACATTGCTTGATAGAAAAATGTAGTATGTAAGGGTGTAATATTTTATAGATGCAGGAAAATATATCTAATGGAAATACCATAAGAATATAGAAGACTATCTTTGATATTATTACTTTAGATCTCTAATTACTCAGATAGGGCAATTATTATACAATCATTCAGTTATTTATAGAAAAATTAGGCAATGGAACATAGTATTTTAAAATGTGCTTTAAACTTTCTTCTAAATTTTGCACCTTTTTTCTAATTTATGCGTGCAAATGTGAATTGTATGTAAGCATTATACATAGATATCATTGTAATCTTTGATAATTTTATAAATTTAAATACTACAATTAAGACTGACAATTATTACACATTGTAATATAGCAATTTTATAGCCGTCCGGAATAACTTTAAATGCTCGGATCTGCTACTGCGTTAGACAAGAGGCAATATTATTGTAGCAAAAAAATTATCTGAAATCTAAATCATCAGTGAGATAATAAAAAACATAATCTTTTATGCAGTATGGATAATCATCATTAATTTGTTCCTCAAATCAGATAATTATTGATTTGATATAAACTGGTTTTTCTTTAAATGGAGTCTGAAATTTCTGGAAAGGCTATATGTTCATAAACCCTTTTAGCCAAAGTAAACATGCCCTTCTTCCAAAATTCTTGTATACCACAATAAACTCTTATGCAGTATGGATAATCATCATTAATTTGTTTCTTAAATCAGATAGTTGTTGATTTGATATAAAATGATTTCTTTAAATGAAGCCAGAAATTTCTGTGAAAGGCTATATGTTCGTAAACCCTTTTTGTCAAAGTAAACATGCCCTTCTTCCAAAATTCTTGTATACCACAATAAACTCATCTACTTTTTGCTTTTTATTACCCAATTATTTTTCTAATCCTTGTAAATTTCTTTTTCTCTTACTCCATTTTAGTAAAGGCTGTTTTATTAGTTTTAGAATCCTATCATCTTAATCTACAATTTGTTGTTAAGATTTAAATAAAATATCATAAAATATTTATCTTTTTCACTTTCACTGCCTTTAAATTTATCCCATTCTTTACACAATTTATCCTACTTTCTTTCAACATCCACAAATAAATGTTTCTCTATTCTACCTAAACTAAAATCAAGCCAAATCCTTGTTCTTTTTATATTTTCTTTTTCTGATATATGCACATTTTTCTAATTAAAACTTGTAATATATTCTCTACACATATATTCCATTACTTAGATAAATATATGGAAATAAATTGCACATCTATTAACTTCGCATAGTGTGAAACGTTTGTCCAACATTGACAAGTACACCTCATAATCCATTTGAATCTATTTTCATTCATATTTTTTTAGTTTTCCAAACATTTTCAATTTACTTTTAATTTTCACTATTTAAAAAATAAAAGAAGTTTACTCTGTTTCACCTTGAACAGTTTTATTAGTTGTCCATAATTCATCTTTAATGCATATCTAACTACTTTTTTTTGGTATTCGAACTAAAAAATTTTGAGTTTGCTTGACAATCCATAGCACATCAATTCCATTTGGTTTGCATTTCTTCTCAATTGTCTTAATAATTCCCATTTTCATTTAACAAAATATCTGAATACCTAAATCACTTTTTCAAAACATATCTCGCATTTATCCATTTTAGCTTTCCTGTTAAATACTAGGATCTTAGATTTTTCTTCATCGTTTTTAATTTTCATATATCTTTCTGTCTCTCTACACTTCTTTAATACCAGTCTATATTTTCTAGAAGTATTAGCAAAAAATATCATTTATGGAAAAAACATTACATATTCTAATCCCTATATCTAATTTTTCTATCTCAATTTGCAGTTTTCTAAGAAATAAAATAAGTAATGAAGATGCTAATGGACATCCCTGTTCAATTTCATTGCAGTTCCACTGATTCTTTTTCCATGGATTGGTACTTATGAAAATTATCCTTGTACAGATCATTCATTTTCAACAATTCTAAGTCTGTTATCAACCTGTTTTTAATCTACTTTATCAGAAACCTTTTTTATACCTAAAAACATAATAAAATGGTTTATTTTTCTTAATAGAACATCTAGAAACAGTCTTTAGATCAATAGGAACCTAACAGAAATATAAGTTGTTGTTTTTTTTTTGGATAATAAGAATTAACAAATGAGTTATCCTCAGTTAAATTTAGATTGTATTTTTATTCAAAGTGCAAATGATGGGATCAAAAATAATTTATTTTGACTATATTGTTAGAAGTGGTTCATGATAGGTAATTTTGAATATAAAAAAAGTAAGATGGTCAATGAAAAGATTAGCTAATCACAAAATATATAATTGAATAGCTTTATTGTTTAAGAATTTGTAAGAACTTTGAGCGCAAGAGGTGCCAGAATTGATATTAATCCAAGAACCTCATGCTTCAGAATCTATATTACAATACGGTCTTAACGGGAAGCCTCAAGGCCTAAATAAAAAATATCTTCTAAAGTCTTTAACATTATGTAGTTACAATTAAATTGTTTGTGATTTTTTTTTAATACTTTTTTTTTGGCCATGTTTGGTTGTATAAATTTATCAAAGAAATGTTTGATTAAATTTTGTTATTCAAATTATGGCAGTTTTTTTTATGGGTAGTAATTTTGAAAATTAAGTAAGAATAAAATTTTGCCGAACAGAATCAGTAAAAACAACTCGCACTTTAACAAAAAAATCATTACAAAAGTGACTTTGATGTATTTATAAATATTTAATTTTTTTTGCTCTGAAGAAAATTGTTGTACAGTCGAAACTGTAAGGAAATAAAAATATTATGTTTGCATTGTATAAAATGGAAAAAGAAACATGGTATTAATTATAATTAATTCTGATGTTGATTTTAACAATATTTTTAAACTAATTCAAGAAATAGACATTGTATATACTGTATACCAAAAAGACAAATGATCTTTTTTTAGCTAATTTTTTATGAGACTTTTTTAATGAATCAAAAGAGCAAATTTTGTGTCACACCATTAACAAAAAAAAACAATGAAACCATTGATGACTTTTAAATTATTGAGCATAATGTTATTAAAAAGGATTTGAACCCAGACTTTCAAGCTCCCTTCCGTCATTCACTCTATCCAATATAATCAATACATTTTAGATTAAGTATATATACTATACTGATATTTAAATGAACATAATGTTGTAAATAAAGAACAAACATTTTTAAATGCCCAGGAAATTGCAACATGCATTGTTAGATAAATAATTATGTAATTAAGAATAAAATATACTGTTATGCCATACCCACAATTTGAACCTAAATTTGCTTTATCAGTTAAATCATCATTATCATCAACCATTATCAATCCACTGCAGAATGAAGGTCTCTCCAAGTTGAATCCATCTTCTCCGATCTTTAGCTTCTCTTCTCCACATCACCCCTGCACACTTTCTTATTTCATCCATCCATCTCACATGTGGTCTCTTTCTGGGTCTTTTACAATCTCTTGTGACCCGGTTTAAGATTTCAGTTGTTCATCTATTATCATCTCTTCTAGCAATATGTCCAACCCAACTCCAGTTAATATATGCCAAGACGATATAACTTGTGATTTGCAGGTCTTTGGAAAATAAAGGTTTGAGTTACTGAATGTGTATTTAAAAACACAACAAACAGATATTTCTCAGACAAAATTTATCAAACTGTTAGGCGATTTTCCAGGACATATCATTATTTATACAACTTCCGAGGCTTTGCAAAATTAAAGACATATTGGAGAATTAGTTTTAATTCTCCAGAGTTTATGCACACCAGTATTAATTTAATGTTATAGTATAGATGAAAGTGATGCATGATTACTATTCTTATCCTGACATTGCAGAATACGTAGAAAGGTTAGATAAATTGCATGTGCTCAACATGGATCAGTATTATGAATATTTTTGTAAAGGCTTTTGCAATGCACAATGTTATTCAAAAATGCAGCATGTAACAATTGAATCACTCATTGAATAATAAACATTTTTATGCATGTACGAATAAATGCGAACTCATTAGTTTATGGACATGTAAGTAATATTGCAATAAAGAAACTTTGATAAAACTGATAAGCAATTCATCTGTGTTTATCACCTGTCCTCATGAACTAATGCAGAAATACTCTACCATGTAATTCATTTAACAATAAGAAGCTACAAAGGATGGCAAACGAACATTAAATTTTATAACAATAAGATACTACAAAGGATGTCAAACGAACATTGAATCATATAACAATAAGATACTACAAAGGATGTCAAACGAACATTGAATCATATAACAATAAGATACTACAAAGGATGTCAAACGAACATTGAATCATATAACAATAAGATGCTACAAAGGGTGTCAAACGAACATTGAATCATATAGAGTACCATGTTTTGGGCCAGTGGAGTAATGTAATCTAAAACTAAAGATTCTTAAATCAAAGCCCAACTCCGTCACTTCTAGTGCTTTAACATCGCACGATGTTACACCTGCTTGATATTTGCTTACATAGAGTAATAATTACTTATGGTATCTGATACAATTATAATTAAAAGGTTGGAGCCTGTTGATTTAATTAGGATCTCGTAGGACATATTAGTGCCAAAAGTGTAAGAATTGTTTCCATTTTGATAGACTTGCCATTACTAATATTTTGAATTATAAGAAGAGTTGGATTGAAATTGGTAATCCCATGCTCCATACAATTGAAATGAATTGAGCAAATTAATTTTCTTGTTAATTTGAATGTTTAACAAATCATTAAGTCACACTAGATGATAACATTTTAAAACACAATGATAATTTGCTAGCTACAAAATTATTGGAATTTTTTTTTGAAGTATGTGCATCCTCAATGTATATTTCTATGCTAGTAAGACATAACCTTTGCTTATATCCTATTAATCATAAGCGTAATCTTCTATTCTTACTGCCATATGTCATCTAGTGCCATTTCAATAATCAATAGATGTCAGATGATAGCGCATAGTGGTGTCCTATCCAAATAGTCCTAGACTAATTTATAGCATATGGCTTTCATCATTGAGCAGCTTTTGGGTGATTTTTTAACAGAGTACTTGGATTTTTGGATCTAATGCATTATTCCTTTTTTAGTATCTTAATTGTATAACATAAAAGATAAAAAAAAAAAAAAGGCTTCTAAAGGTTCCAAAAACTCCTTGCTGATGAAAGCCGTAAGCTAGAAACTAGTCAGTATATACGAATAGGATAGAAATTTATTAAGCACTAGCATCTGTTGATTACTAAAACTTACACTAGGTGGTGTAAGAGTGATAAGATTATAAAAATATGTTTGCTGTGCTAATTTTTGTGGGATATCATTATTGACTACAGCTTTAAAAATATTTTCAAGGATTTTATTGAGTTTTGCTTCCAGGGACATATACAAACAGTTACCAAACATTTGGTACAGTTACAGGTAGTCAAGAAGCATTATTAACAATTTTTTTGTTGCCAACTAAAACAAGAAAAATGTAGTGGACCGAGATATGATTTGCAAATTGTTTATTTAAAAAATAAGATTTGTGGCAAAGTTAGAAATTAGCTAGTTTTTCCACTGAAATTTATTTACACAGTTTCTATGTGGGAGTATGAGAGAAAGCGTTTTTATTGCTGATGGAAAATCAGATTCTCTAAAATTTCATACGATGTAACAGAAACGTATAGCAACTCCAACTTGTTTTTTTTTTACTTTTATGATAACTGTCTTGGAAATTATGGATTATACTGCTTCATGAGGCTGATATCAAATTGTAAATTAGGTTTAATGGTGGAGTTTTCATTTTTAATTGATTAAAAGCGCAAGTGGAAACTTCATGGCAATATGCTTTGTTTGTGTTATTCTTACTAATCCAAAGGATGATTTACTAAATAGTATTAATGTTTTTTGAATGTGACCATGGGCCAACAATGGAAGAAAAATCATCATCAATTTTTCACTTGGATGGTTATCTAGCCAATTTAAATATTACGAGAGTTTTTTAATAAAAAATAATAATAATAATTGAATGGTTTATTAATCAGGAATTCATAAGAAGTTCAAGGATTTGAAATGACAGAGCTGGGCTGTGATGCATTGATTTTGAGCTTCAATGTCTGCCGCTCTGTCACTGCAGCAAAGCATGCTGGGAACTCAGAAGTTCATAAGAAGTTCAAGCATTGTAAAAGACAGAACTGAGTCACCAGCAGGGATCTTGAAATGGAGGACCTGCCCAATCTACCACTGCAGCAAAGCATGCTGGTAACTCAGAAAATATAGTAACTGAATGGTTTATTCTTCAAAAGTTCATAAGTTCAAGTATCGTGAATGACAGCTGAGTCGCTATCAGGGATCTTGAACTTCAGGATATGCCATTACCATTACACCCAAACAAATGGTCAGCATTTTAGTTAGAAAGGTAGGCTGCCGCTTTTAATAAGTTAAAAGATAGGGTAGGTACTTAAATTAATTGTGCACAATATTGATTGCTTTTGCCAAGGGTAGAATACAGTGATGAGCTACAATTAGGAAAGATGCTGAAAATGTTTGGAAAGGAAAGTTTGCTGCAGAAAAATTAAAAAATAGAATCGTAAAGATGACACGTAATGAAAATTAAAAAAAATAACAATACATCTGATTTATTTACATTTATTGGATCAATTTATGCAGTCATTACAAAATTCAGGTTTAATTTTTTGGTCCCCCCCCGAATTAGAATGGCCGTACTCATTTGCAAATGGCTGCCAATGAACAAATGAAACTTGCATTAAGTAATACTGATATAAACCAATAATAACTTATCCTTGAAATTTTTTAATCGATAAGTTTATCTTATGGTTTTTATCTTAATACACTGATATTTTTAATTTCTTGGGAATTGCTATAAATGAAATTTTTGTCTCTTAAGTGGAACTTTTAATTTATTTAATATTAAATTTAATCATATTTTTGTATTATATTTTTGAAAATATACTATCACAATTATTAATTTAGTGTGTGATTATAGATTTCTTCCATTAGCATTGAGATTCTGTTGAAATTTTATACATTTATGTCTGAATGAGAGCATGAATCTTATTATAAAGTACGATTATATATTACATCAATAACAGTTTTTAAAATTATTTTTCTCTAACTTTTTTAGGTACAGTATCTTCCAAGACTTCCTCATCTTTAGTGATTCCGAGTCCTTCTGATTCTAAAAAGCAATCATCTGATAAGATAATTCAAGACCAGCATGTGAGCAGGTTGAAGCAGAAATTGAAAATGTGCTTATCCGATGTAACCAGTTTAAAAAAGGAACTGAAACTAGCAAAGGAAAAATTAGCAGATCAGCAGAAGCAGTTAATTGAATTTGGATCAAAGTTTGAACTGTACGACAAAAAATATGAGGAAAGTGCATGTCGGTTTTCTTTGATGTTACGAGAGTATCAATCCTGTAAGAAAGAATTTCAAACATTTCGACAAAATTACACTTGCCCTCCTGCCCCTCCATCTCCATCGCATGTTACAGTAAGTATTGAAGAACAAGAATCACCCAATAAATTTGCAAATAAAATGCAACAGTCGATGTCTGATGAACATACTACTGGAATCTCGAACATCATCTCTCTAGAGAAAAAGCCTATTAAATTGCTTAGGAAAAGAAAATTCAGTCAGAATCACAAGGATGTCAATAAAAAGAAGAAAATGTCTTTAAAAACCTGTGAAAAAGTTGATAATCTGTTATAAGAATTTTTACATTATGTGTTTTGCTGAAATCTCAATTCATTAAAATATCATTTTATGATTAGCATTGGGTCATCTGATTTGCGATATAATCTAAATGATTATACGCTTTATTTTCATATTCAATTTTTTTCAGTAATATTTTTATGATTCGCTTTATACTATATTTCACAAAAGACAAATCAAATTCTGTCCCTGTTGAATTTGATTGATGGAAATATGATTAACATATTGCTATATTTAAAAATTGAACCTTTAACACATATCTACTGTGTGTGCATAGATGCACGCACACAAAAATTGTATTCGGGCATACGTAACTAATTTTAATTCAAACTAACATTTCGAAAATGGATATGGCACCATTACTTTTGTGTATATTTTATGTCCATGCTGCTCCAAATTCATATTAAAGCTAGAAGTTTAAAAGTGGATGTGGTCTATTAGAGTAGATTAATAAGTAGAAAATAATTTCATCATGTAAATTTTTGCGGAATTGGGCAAATAATTTGTATGTAAATAATTCTAATGCTTTTGATTTATATAAATAAAATAAATGTTTTACAATTTTATTTTTTAATATATTGGTATAGCTATCTATTAACTATTAAACATCACATGATCACCATTTTTTATGCTTACACAAGATTACACAGAGATTAAACTTTTCATACAGTAACGCCTCCAGTGCAAACCAGAGTAATCAATGAATGCAAGAAGGTTTGTGCATAAAATCCCTATCTAGTGCCTACTCATCCAATATTCCCAGACTAGTTTCTAGTTTGTGGCTTTCAACAGTTAGGGGCCTTGGATCTGATGAAAGCCACAATCTAGAAACCGGTCTGGGGATATTGAATGAGTAGGCAGTAGTAGGAATTTTATGCACAAACCTTCTTGCATTCATTGATTAATCTGGCTTGCACTGATGACGCTACTGTATGGAAAGTTTAACCTCCATGTATATATTAACTATATATATATCTGAGGGTCATTGAAAAAGTAATGATAATATAATAATAAAATTGTTGAGTAGCAATAGTTGGGTAAGTTTTAACCTTTATATACAATATTGTTGAGCAATTGCTATTGATGAGATTTTTCGCAGCCAAAGATCTAAAATTTACAGAAGGATAGTGATAAGTAAATCTATGATTGAGTAAAAAAAAAATCATGCTAAACTTGTTCTGAGAAGGGTAAACATTTTGGAACAAATACTTATTCACAATTGAAACATTGCTAGCAATTACAATTAAAAATGAAATAATCAAGAACAGAAAGTAATATAAAAATAGTGCGGAATTAATTAGGTGTAATTCAAAAGCAAAGTTAATCAGCTTTGAGGATTATTTATAATTAAACTCGGTTGAAAAATAAATTTACAAAAATAAATAAATCATTATCCAGAAGAAATATTGCATACAGAAAAAAAAATTAATTAATGCAAATTTATATCTACAGAAGTTGAGATCTTCTAAGAATTGTAGTTCAAAGGAGCAGAAAAATCCAATAAGGAAACATCTTTTCCCTGGAACTCTATTCTTGTAAGTCAGAAAGCCCTTGAGGAATTGTAACAAGTGGTATCAATTTTCATTATTTATTTATTTTGAGCTTTGAGAACTAATAAACTGTAACTGAATAAACTATATAGAACCACTAAACATCATATGTTTACCATTCTTTATGCTTATACAAGCTGTTAACTCAGAGGCAAAACTTCATACAGTAGCGCCACTCAGTGCAAGCCAGAGTAAACAATGAATGCAAAAAGATTGTGCATAAAATTCCTATCTAGTGTACTCATCCAATATCTCCAGACTAGTTTCTAGTTTATTGCTTGCATCAGTGAGGAGCCTTGAATTTGAGAGTACTGCACCTAAATCTTAGATGCAGTGCTCTTAGATCCAAGAATCTTTGCTGATGAAGGCCACAAATTAGAAACTAGTCTGGGGATATTGGATGAGTAGACACTAGATAAGGATTTTATTCACAAACCTTTTTGCATCCCATGATTACTCTGGCTTACACTGAGTGGCGTTACTGTATAGGTAGTAAGGAATTACAATTGCAGCTTATAGTGAGATGTGTGTATATATTGTGTATAGTGTATTTCTGAAATTAGTATTTATAAAGTTTATTTGTGTTATTATGTGTAAATTACTTTAGTGAATTATTTATTTGTTAGTCTGACTCCTAGAATATTTAACTTTCTTAATAGGGAATAGGTAGATCAGTTATAACAAAGTGATGTGGTCTAATTTTGAATCATGTGGAAAACGAAAGAGCGGCCCATAGAAAAATTAATAATTAAATTTGAACTATGTGCAAAAAGACTGCCTATAACAGAATTGGCATAGGTAAACTGATGTAGAGAAATGGCATCATTTCGGCAAATATTACCAAGTGTGATGTAAGCAATGTTGCTTAGTAGCTATTATATATAATGCAAATCAATTTTTTTAAGCTGAATGCAATTAATGACAGTAAATATAAATTAGCGGCACTCTTACTTTTCAGGTACAACAGTTATTGAAATAGAAAGCAAACTATAAGTTGCTTTACCAGATGATGTATATTATAAGGAAATAATAAGGAAGTTGAATGAATATTTTAGCCCTTACTCATTTCATGAGATTAGTTCTCCTAAACGTAAGAGATGGGAGGCAAGTGAAGGGGAAGAAAATTAAAAAATATAACAGCCCTTGGGATTTGGCTAAAGACTGTCAATATGGGAATTTTATAGAGGTAATTCTCATCAATCAGCTGCTGTGGGTTACGTCTGATGATAGATTCAGACAGCAACTTTTGATTGAGTCCGATTTCAAAAGAATGGATTAGAAGCTAATACTAGAACAAGTGCATACTTTTCAACATAAAGCAGACAATAGCTAAAATACAAGAAGTTATAAAACAAATAGGCAAATAATTAAAAGAAAACTATACTCATAACTGATGAAAAATTCATTTGTCATTCACTATTGGGAAATAATATGTTTCAGATGTGGACTTAAAAGAACATTTGTCCTGTATATTTCAGAAAACTGGGAGTGACGGACAAAAATCCAATCACACTGAAATAATAGGAGAAAATAAATTTGATCAACAGTTTGTAAAAAACATGGAAGTTACTGGAGCAAAGCAATTTATGATGGAATTGCAAATCTGCAGGAATAATATTAATCCGGAAATAGCCAATGACTCAGGGATGACTGAAAAAGATTGCATTACACTGCTAGCTAACTACACTAAGATTCCACTAGAGAAAACTAATGTTAAAGTTCATGATATGAAAGGACACATAGCAAAATTAATTGGTTAAGTATAAGCACAGCAAAACATAGCAGGAAAATAATTCACTTATCTTTGTATATGATAAACAGAAAATTAGTTCTCTAATTGATAGAGAATGGTTTCAAATGATAGGAATTCACATTAGTAGTGTGGAAAAAATTTCATTGGAACAGGAAATTCAAAAGAAATATCTAGATTTATTTAACGAAAAACCAAATACAATTTTAACACAGTACGAATTTCTTGAAAATGCATATCTAGTGATTTGCAAAACATGCAAAGTTCCATTCACACAGAAAGTTCAAGGGTTGGTTGCTAAGGGCATACTTAGGCTGTTTGAAACATCAGAATGGGTCATATCTGGATATGTGATGATTATAGACCATGCTTAGGAAGGGGAAATATCCAGTGCTGAATATGAGTAGCATTAACATGTCTCCAAAAAGCATCACACTTGGCCAAAATGGATTTTAAATCCATTTTCATTAACTATTCACAGACAGGTCAGTGGAAATATTTGTCCTGACACCCCTGGTTGGATTATTTAAATATAACAAGTACTATTGGCAATAACATTTTTCGGGCAAAGATTAATGCTTTATTGCATGAATTAGATAGTGTAATAATGTATTTTGATGACAGTTCCAAGGTAACATTGCATTAATGACTGTTTAAGATATGCGATAAACTAGAAATAATTTGATGAAATTGAATATGCCAAAAAGTGTATGGAACACAAAGGAATTTATATTTTCAGGATATAATTTCAGACAAGGCTAAACAACCATTTCCAGACAAAGTGTAAGCAATAAAAAATTTGATAAGACCTAGAAATTATTAAAGAGCTCCAGGCATTTTTTGGTCTGATAAATTACTTTGAAGGGGTTTACAGAATAAGGCCAAAATCGTGAAATCACTACAAATTATTGAAAAAAAAATCAAATGTGGAATTGGTCACAAATCCCTGAAGAGGCATTTATACAAACAAAAGCACTGCTTTTATTTAAAAAAGTACTGATTAATTTCGACAATAGTTTAAAACTATGATTAATGACAGAATGGTGATTGGGAATTACAATGGTGAATGACCTACAGTTTACACATCAGGAACCCCTTCAAAAGTTGAGAAAAATTATAGCCAGATTGGCCTAGAGCATTGGTTATTAAAAGTAGGCACTTCCTGATTGGTTAGTAGATTTTTAGTTAATTTTGTTTTAAAAGCAAATATTTTTAAATAGAAGCATAACATATACATCACATACTGGGAAACATTTAATTTTATAAAAATAATTGAAATATATTTGTGTGTTTTAATTTCACAAAAGCTGATGGCAAGTATCTTTCATAAATGCTGTATTTGGATCTCCTTGAATTGATCTTTAAAGATGCTGACATCTAGGTACTTTAATTAGAACTAATATCAATGTAATAAATTCAAAAACATAAAATGAACACTACAGATAGCAAAAATAAAGCGCTTTGCCTGATTGCAGTGCCAATACAATGTAGATCATAGATAGTGAAAGTGTTGATAGTTATAGTAACTCGTCTGCTTTTTTTATTATTTTTCTCCATTATCAATAGCTTTTTTTTATCGAACACATTCTTAGTTTTGATGCTGCATGAATTTTTGCAACTGATGAATGTTCAATGCTAGTTCAAAAATTCTGCGCTTATGAATTAAGCCAATAAACATCACACGATCACTATTTTTTATGCTTGCTCTTAACTGTTATTAAAACAGGCAAAACTCTATACGTAGCCACAAGCCAGAAACTAGTCAAGATATTGGATGAGTAGGCACTAGATGGGATTTTATGCACAAGCCTTCTGGCATCCATTGATTACTCTGGCTTGCACTGAGTGGCAATACGTATAGAGAGTTTGCCTGTTTTATCACTTACGAATTAGTATATTCATTCAACTATTTTTAAAAATTGGAACTAATCTTCCAACTGTTGGAAAATTGTTCATATTAATTTATTATCCAAAAATGTAATGAATTAATTTTATTTATCACCCTTTTGAATCTATTTTTTAGGTAATGGAAATCTTTAAGGGTCATGCCTTAAATGACATTTCAATCTTAGGAAAAATAATTCAATTGTTAATTGCTTAGGAATTCATGATATTCAAGTACTAAGGTGACCAATCAAGGAACCTTTGGCACTTAAGTTCATCACTATTGCGATACCAAATTGAAAATACTTTAGCCATCATAACTCATTTAAACTTCATACATAAAGTTCAGAAAAAACAGTTGTTAAGTCGAATATTGGCAATGTTTAATTGAGTTTATCACAGAGTTTTGTTTTCATGGTTTTTAAATAAATTTGATTTTCTATTTAGAATCAAAATCATATGGGAGAGAAGTAAATGTCTTGTCTTGTACATATTAAGTCCATGTAGATTCTTTATTCGTGAATTTTTTTATGTTTAGATAATGTATACTTTTTATTTTTATCCAAGATTAAGTATTTGATTAATTAGAGTTAGATATTATTTTTCTGACTTCATCTTTTTTTTACATGTAGTATCATCATCAATGTTTATATCAACTTTTTCATATTTTTTAAATCTAATCATCTTATTCTATGTCCTCTATTATTTAATTTGATGCATATTGTAAATGTTAATTTCACTTTTGCCTTTTATTTTAATCTACTTCTTGATTGGTAAATTCTACTTTTGTTGATAGAACTTTGGACTTGTATTAGTCAAATGATCAAATTATTATAAAGGATTAATAAGTACAAGTTGCCATTTTGCTTTGGATTTATGAAATTAAATAAGCAATTGCTTAAATGCATTCTGCTGTGATTAAAGTTTTGGAACATTATAGTGTAAATCCAAGATATTGTTAAATTCTGAAGAATATTAAAACACAATAAGAATGAAAACTCTACACTGAAAACAATATGTGCTATATCAATATACATTTCTTCAATTATATACTATTTTTTAAAAAATGTAAATAAATAAAAGCATTAAAATTCATAAATTTTACGATACATCGGCAGCCATTTTTTCATCTCATAGTGCCATATGCATTCACATTTATTGATAACATTTCTTGGAAGTTATGTTGAAAACACTTTATTTCCCAAAAAAATTGATAAGGTATAATACTTCATATAGTAAAATGTTTACTGAGCATAAAACTAGTGGCTTTACTAAATATAAGAAAATTCATAAAGCCATAAAATGAAAGTTTGTACCAAGAGTTTACCTGAAAATATGAAATGGAAATGGATAACTGCAGTAGGGGTAACTATAGATTCCAAAGACAATACAGATTTAAAAGCATCAAAACAATTAGACCATGTCTGCCAATAACAAGACTAATTATTACATTTTCATATAGAAAAAAAGTTATTGAAGAAAAAGGATATTCAAAGCATGTCTAATTGCAATGAAATTAGGTTGATATGTCAATTGTTTAAGAAGGATTAAGTGTATTTTATATATATAAATAAAGATATAGTAAGTTTATTTTTTGAATAAATGTGGATAGTGGATACATATACAGTAAATATATATGTGTGTGTGTATTTTCAATTATTAATATTTTTTAAAAATTTTGTTTGATACTTCGTGAGTTTTCTGGTAAACCAAGATGGCAGCCTGTATTTTTGATAAAGGTATAGTTTTAGGAGTCCGTAAAATGTCTACAAAATGCTATATTTAATATTAGCTTATTAACAGAAAATGAATAAAGAAAAATTGAAATAAAGATTTTTAATGAAATTTATAGGAATTTAATACTTTTTTTTTTAATTTAACGAAAGAAAAGAAAAAAATTAAGCGTAAATATTATAATTTTGTCATAATTTCTTTTTTAAAAAAATAACAGTAATAATAATAAATACATTTTGTAAACATTCTATTGGCCCCTTAAACCGTATCAAAAATATAGACTGCAATCTTGATTTATCGGAAAACTTGCAAGTACTTTTTGTTTTTACTATAATTTAAATTTATATATGCATTCTATACACATAAAAAAGTATCTTATATATGTGTGTTTTACTGTACATTTACAATAAACAATATGGTAACCAAAGCTTATTAATAAAATGTGAATATTTGGAATAAAATATAATGGCTATTGCACATTAAGATTAACCTTAATAGAGTGTATGACTATCGTCTCTCTAAAATGTTCTATCACAGTTGTGTGGGAAGTATTTTTGTTATTAAAATACAAAGCAATAGGGAATTAAAGTAAATGATTCATCAAGTCATCCAGATTTTGTTTTTACAAATGTTTTTTAGAGATGCAGGAAATATTACAAAAGCTGTCAGATGAAAAATGAAAACAAGACTAATAACAAATATAAAAAAAATTAACTCTTCATTGGTTTGCAAGAAAAGAGAAAATCGAGATGCTGGTAATGAATTAGAAGTCTGATTCGCTCTCCAAACTGCAGTATTATCTCTGAACCAATACGCATGTTATGTAATGATATACTTTTGCTATTCATCACAAAAAAGTTTAGACACTTGCATGTCTGGATCATGAGTTGTGTCATGTGACTATGTTTCATAGTTTAACTCATGATTGAACAACATGGAAACGTTAAATTTTGTTCTAAATTGATCAACCTGCTACGGAAGTGTTTGAATTGATTCAAATGGAGTACAGTAGTGAAGCCATGAGTCGCAAGAATGTTTTCATTGTTTTGAAGATTTAGGAATGGCAGGGAGAGCATTGAAAATGATTGATTGGGATACAAAATACACATTTCTTGTCATAATCCATGATCCAGACGTTAGCGCTTAAAAATTTTTGTGGTGAATCAATAAACTATATAGCTACATAACACATGCATTGATTCAGATATGGTACTGCAGACAGTTTGGACATAGAACCAATCGTCTTTTCAATGAGGTAGATTATATTTTGGATTAAATTAATCATTTGTCTTTAAAATGAAAGTTTTGAGCAAATGTATTTTGCCAATATTTTTTAAAAGATCTGATGCTTGAATAGTCAACCCCATTCTCTAAAGTTTGTAAGATATTAACAATGAGCATTGCCAATTGCTCAACAAGCTTTATGATAAATGCTTAGACTATTTATAGTCTCTGCTTCAAGTCTTATGCGATGTAATATTGCTAAGACTACTAATATATGGTTTGGCTGAATATCTCTCAGTCTATATAGCTATTTGAATTGGATAGCTGGGTTTGAAGACATGTAGGTGTCTGAAAATTTCAGATTTTCCACTCGATAGATAACTTTTAGATAAATGCTGGCTTTGGGTTGGTATTTTTAAATCTAGTGTCTGAAGCTATCCTAGCGCCTCTCTGAAAAGTGCCAAAGCACGAACCCATGGTCAGAGGTTGGGGGGGGAGGTTTCTGACAAATATTTTAAATGCTTTCTCTGGCTAAGCATTTGTCACAAATCTTGTTGAGCAATTGGCAATGCTCACTGTTTTTAATTACATAATCAACTAGCAGGGATCATTAGCAACATTAAAAGAATTAAGAGACTGAAATGAATTCATCCAGTGCATTTTGCTAAAAAAAGATATGTGAAGTGATGAACAATGGATTCAGAGAAATCATGAGATAAAGAAATTTTTTGGAGTAACATTATCTATAGGAAAAACTGAATTAAACTAGAAGGAATCTCTATTCTACAATAGAGTGACAATTGCAAAAAAAATATTGAAAATAGCAATATAATTTATTCTTCTTGTGGCTTGTAAGATATTTTTAATGTCTGTGGTCTCTTTTCACTTTGATTTTTATTAATAATGAGAGTTTTTTCTGTTCTAAATACTTAGAAATATTAATATACAATTTTTTAATGGCCACATAGTAAGCTAATCAAAGTAATGCACTATCTTTGTTTATGTCGTTTGCATAATTACCCAATTTTCAATTGATTAACAATTTAATCAAATAATTTAACATGCTTCTAAAACAAAATTACTTTTTACAAGTGAAAACTGCCTTCAGATTATCAGGGTTGAAAAGATAATTTGAAGAAGTAAATCGTTAGAGCAGAAATATATTAATTAATAAGCATGGTTGAACTCAAATCATTTCTCAGTATATTTTAACCACACTTGATGTTTAAAAATACCTGCTGCTTACTAAATCTGTAAGTTGATTTTTATAATTTAACCATTTCGTTATATATATATTTGAAAACGTTAATTATTGAGTAACAAGAAAAGATTGATTGAAACTTTTATAAAAGAAAAAACAAGAGTAGGGATTTGCATAAAATTTGAATATAGGATGTAAACAGGGGGTGCAGCATTTTTTTTTTTGATTGTATGTATATCGTTGGCAATATGTCGGGCCTCTTTAACTTTAATTCATTTAAATTAACTAATTTATATCCTATATTCAAATTTTATGCAAATCCTCACTCTTGTTTTTTAAAATTCACAAACTAATTGGACAACAATGGCTATGAATTTAACTATCAGTTACCAAACTTTTCTTTATATACTCTTTGTATGTATTTATTTTGAATTACAGTTAATGTGTGATATAAATCTTAATATGAATGTCTTTGATAACACACAATAATAATCATTGTCACTTGCTTGGTAGGGCAATTGACATTTGAATAGCAAAGTAATAGATTGAGCTCAGCAATTGCCACTCCATTAATCAAACTTAAGACTTTATTCTTACTTTTCCATACCTGGGACTCAATCCAGGAACCATTAGCTCCTTGGATTTGCCTCTGATACTTTGCTCATACATGGACTCCGAAGTCAGAAACATTCTGAACTTAATTATAAAGTTGCATACATAATTTTAAAAAAAAAGGTCCATTGAAAAATAAATGAATTATATTCGTAACTTAATTGTCTAATAACTGTTGCAAATATTTTAACTAAATTAATCTTTATTATATTATAAAATGATTTAGCCTTGAGCATTATTACACTTATTATTTAAGAAGTACTTTGGGTGCAATTTGAAAATTATAATTGCAGTTTGTAATGTTATAATTGACTATTAGTCTGAATTCAAAGCAGGTTATATTTACCTGTTTAAAGATGTTTATTTAAACTTATTTGTATCAATAATTTCAATCTCTGTGGACAAATTGCAATCTTTAGTTTCTATATAAGCATATTGGTCCATTAATAAAGGTGGGATTCCACCTTTATTGCTAAAAGGTTACCTTGACAACAGTTTGAAATAGATGATTGTTATTGATATTGGGATTGTCTAAATGTTGACTGGATTCTAATGATTCATAATTATATGGGTGGAAATGCATTAATCCTGATTTATATAAAATGAGTTATAATAGCGTATTCACTATTGGTCCTTGACTTTCTGAAATAGTGAAATATTTCTGGTTATAAAAATATTTTGAAGAGTACCAAAATCGATAATATAAGAGTAAGTCAAAAATTATCTGCACCCCAGTTATATTAAAACTTCCGTTGGCTGCATTCCCTGTTGTGCCATTTTGAATATGATACATCAGTTTAAATGTGTCTTTGGTGCAAGAAACAATGACTGTACCACTTAGATTTGCATGAAAGAAAGCAGCACAGTGATTTTTTTAATGATCTGAGGGTGTGTCTGCCAATTTTCATACATAATCAAAGACTCATTCGATATACTTCCATCAAAGTTACGAATGTTATAAGATAAATAGGAGTACATATTTTTTAGTCATTCATGTTATAAAATAGACAGCATGAATACAATCAGATCCCTTAGTTTATTAGTCAATATTTAATTTATTCTATATACTGATCTCCCAAATGATTATAAAGAATGTAAATAGTTTGGTTTTTTTCGCTATAATAATTGACATAAATTATTTAATATTCAAGATAACCGAGAAATAACATTTACAAACTAAGCATTCTACGATGATGAAATGTTGACAGTGCTATTAATGTCATTCAAAATATTTTTAATGAAATATAAGTTCAGTCGAAGAGTAAACTCTTTGTAGTACATCACCTTCTAGATATTGAACCAGAAGATGCAAAGTTTTAACTAAAGAAACTATGGAACCGATTTGAAATATCTGGAAAATACCTTCATCAGAAGTCCCTAGAAACAAACTACTACATATTAATTAAAGTTTTATGGTGTTTGTATTTTATGGAGAAAGCTACGATTTGTACTTCTGCATTAAATCTTATTCACTACAGTATGCTGATTCTTAATGTACAATGTTTTTAAAAAGCCCTAAAGTAAAACTAGTGAATACTGTTAGACAGAATATAACAACATTCACATTCAACATGTGAAAATCAATAACACATCACATAACTAACAAAATGTCACATGGCCCTAGCTTAGACATTGCTAACTCATTAGAGAATTCTTCTCACTTTATGCCCTCTGGTGTAAGATTTTGTAATCAGTAGATGCCATATGGTAGTTATTAATAACTCCTTATCCAATACTGTCCAAATATCCCCAGACTAGTTTTTAGCTTAAAATCATGTAATGACATTTTTCTGTACCAATTCTAGCCATATGTATAAAGGTGCATTAGGTTATAAGAAAACAACTATGGTCAACTTAAACTGGCTTCAGTTCTATATAACTATATAAGCTTAGAATGAAAAAGTTGATAAGTTTTTCCATTTGCTGGTAACTTGATAGTATAAAAATGGTGGCTAGAGGGGAAATGCATTAGATGTCCAAGTGTACTGGACAAAAAAAAATCCAAAAAGCTCCTTACTGATGAAAGTCAAAAGCTAGAAAGTAGTCTGAGGATATTAGCACTGAATAATTATTTATTAAGCGTTACCATCTAGTCTGAAGATAATTGAGTAAGACAGAATTTGGTAAAGATTTATTAACATTACCATCTAACATTTATTGATTACTAAACTTATACTAGATGGCGTAAAAGTAGTTAATATATATATATAAATTATTCCCATGAGGCCATTCTACATATTCACTGCATTTGAAAGTAATAAAAGTATTTTGTTAAACCATGCAATACCTCAAAATTACATTATATCAACTGGTCAAAATAATGAAAGACTATAGCATCTAGTTGCTAATAAAAAACATATCCTGTTAAACAATTTTCTTGCAACAGCTCAAGTATTGTTGAAAAAACTTAGAGACGATTTCAACTCTGGTGATTATTATCACAATGTATCTTCATTACGATATGCAAATAATAAACTTTCCCTACAGGAGTGCCACCCAGCATAATCAATGGATGTAAGAAGGTTTGTATATGAAATTCCTGTCTAGTGCCTACTAATACAATATCTCCAGACTAGTTTCTAGCCTGTGGCTTTTATCAGTGAGGAGCCTTGGGTCTGAGAACATCCCCCTAGATCTTAGGATCTAATGCAACCCTCCAGCAGCCACCTTTTATATTTTTAGTTAACTATACATTTTTGAGTCCAAAATGAAAACACGTTTTCAATTCAAGATCATTTGGTATAGTCATATAGATCTGAACTCAGTTCAGCATCTATACATTTTGGTGACTTTTGTTCTTTAATAACCACAGTCACCATAATCCTGTTGAGTAGGTATTAAGCACATGATCATCATTTTTCATGCTTACACAAGCTGATAACGGAGGCAAAATTCTCCATACAATAGTGCTACTCAGTGCAAGCCAGAGTAAACAATGGATGCAGAAAGGTTTGTGCATAAAATCCCTATCTACTGTCTACTCATCTAATATTCCAAGACTAGTTTTTAGTTTGTGGCTTTCATCAATGAGAAACTTTGGATCTGAAAGTACTGCGTCTAGATCTTAGGATAGGAGCTATTGTATGGAGACTTTGCTACTGTTTTGACAGCTTGTGTGAGCATAGGTAAAGATGATCATGTGATATTGAAAAATTCTTAGTTTATCTATATTCTTTTATTTGTCCTTTTCTATTCGTCTTTTTACCTATGTGCTTTAGTGCATTAGCAGAATGGTGACTATGGAGCTCAAGGTCAATCAGTCATGGTTCTGTTCTTTCACCTCCAAAAAAATTCAAGAATGAATTCCCAAGTCACTCTTTATTTTACTCAATCATTCAGTATTTTTTTATTAAAAAATTCCCAAAGTTTTCTTATAAGTTCTATCATTGTATGTTTATCTATTGCTGAATTTTCCCATCATGGCCATAATTCAAAAAATAATTAGAGACCTTAGAGAAGAGTAACATTATTATTTATGTCTCATATGATCATACTTGAAGATTTGTGGAACTGCATAATGGCAGATAACAGCCTATGTAAACATCTACATGCCCCCCCCCCATATACACTTTTCTCAACTAAGAACTGATTCAAAAACATTTTGCTCTTTAGTGAATCGGTCTTACTACTTCTTGAAATAATCAATAAAAGTTCATTTATGAAAGTACTCCCATTGAAGATAACTACCCCCCTCCCTCACTTTACATAAAAATTAACTCTTTCATTATATAAAATTTATCTTTGTTAAAATAATAATAGAATTTGATTCTAATTATGAAGTCTGTACTCATATACCCCATACATTGCATATATTATACAGGTATATAATAAGCCTGTATTTCAGTTATAACTAATGTAAAAGTAAAATTATTAAGAAAAAGAAAATTCTTAGCATTTAAAAAATTTATTCAGAAAGAAAGATAACCTATCAAGTTATTATTCCGTAGGTGCAATTGTTTACAAATTTAGAAACAATTTGTTTGTCCTTCAAAGCATCTTGTTTATTCATAGATCCGTAGGTGAAATTTCCATACTGAGGGGGAGTCACATTCCAGACCTCCTTAGCCAAAGTATAAAAATAATTTCTTTCGAAAACATTTTATCAAATAGAAAGTTTAAACGTTGAATATTATGAACTTGGTTACTCTGTTTATTTACAATTTCTATTATAAATTTTGAATCAGCTGCCAGGTATTATGGGGTGTGGCTGCTTATTTTGTATATGACAAAAGATGTGTCCATGTCAATAATAAAAATGTGAAAACAAAGATTATATGTTTGGAGGATTTTCTGTGTTTTCAGCAATACGATATACTTTAAATACATTTAATTAATCTGTTAATCATTGATAAAATTTTATTTTAACAATATGTATGAAAATAATATGTGTTTATTAACACATTCATTTAATTAAATGAAAGCAATATAATTAATAAAGATTGGGGTGTAGACTATACTATATATCATTCTCATAGCAATAAATAAAAAGGGAATAGTATGTGTTGGAGATTATGATCTGGTCCAACTGATGAGTATTGGTTCAACACAAAATATGTTTTGTTGGGGGTCATGTATTTTTTTCATATGTGTGTGTGGTCATGTGCATTGGTTGTTTGAAATGGAATAGAGGTCAAATATAGACTGAAAATCCTGAGTTCAAATCCCTATATTTACTATAGTAATATTCAGTATACTGAATAAATATAGGTTAATTACATATTGCCTTGGAAATAGGTTACACCATAGTATAAATTCAGCCCATCCCTCTCTTATTAATATAAATGGATATGTAATGGTATAATTTTGAGGGGATAGATTGATGAAATGTCTACATGGGTATGTCTACAATATCAAATCCACCAAGGGCTTTGAGATTCTATCATTAGTTTTTCAATTAAAAGAATGGTTGAATTGTTGGAAGGGTGAGAATATTGAAGCCTGTCCATTAAAGTTTAAGGAATTGCTATCTTAATATAAACCGAGCATTGATTGTATATATGTGTGGGAGATTATTATCTGGTCCAAGTAATGAATGCTGATTCAGCATGAAGTATGGATATTAGAGATCATTTATCTTTTCCACATGGGTGTAGTCACGTGTATCAGTTATTTGGGACGGAGTGGAGGGTGAACATAAACTGAAAATCCTAAGTTCGGGAATACTGAATGAGTAGTTAATTAAAAGGGAATAATAATATTAGCTGTAAAATTTTCAGAATAGAATGGCAAGATCATAAAACTAATCAATATGTTCTCTAATTAACTTGATGGAGAAAACCACTAAACATCACATGATCACCATCGATTACTCTGTTTGGCACAGGGTGGCACTACTGTATGGAGAGTTTTGCCTGTTTGATGGAGATGATGTAATAGAATCTACTATTATAAAAAAACACCTTTGTTGAATTGGATGTGTAAAACTAATAAATAACGTAAGACTTAATTGAAGGAGTGTTTTATGATAGATGTGGTATGTTGGACTATTACTATCATCTAGGAGTGAATGTTGAATGTATAGAAAACTAAACTTTCCAAATACAAACAACTTAGTAATAACACAAATAGACAACACAGGTTAGTAATTAGACAATGTTTCCAGTAGTATTATTCTCCACTCTTTTTCAGGCATCACTGGCCTAGATGCCCAGTGACAATATTCACTTAGAAGTTGAACTCACACCTTTAGATTCTTGAATATCAAATTTAAGGCAAACGCTCTACCAAATGAGCTATTCTGGCAAAGAATATAAGCATAATTTTCATGGGAGAGATAGACCCTGCCTACATTATGAGGATTTGCAATGTCAATTGTTTCTAGTGGGTGGATATGCCAGAGAATAGAATTCACAGGGGAGTTATAATTAGATATGGCCTTGAAGTCTTTCAGGGAGAAAAGTTTTCTGCTGAAGAAATTAAAAGGCATCATAAAATATCAAGTAAACAGAAAATGGAAGAGTATGTTCTGGATGTGGACATTACAGTTCATAGATTGGTTTATATAGTCATCGCAAAATTCATTTCTGGAATAGTGTTTTTCTCTCTTTTCTTTTTTTGAGTTGAAATGGTCATACTCATGTTCAAAACAAAGCAAAACTCTCCACATAGTAGTGCCATCTTGTGCTAGTATGAGATAGTGATCATGTGATGTTTAGTGGGCATACTCATGTACTGTTTATTATTATTATTATTATTGATTTGAAATTCAACCCAAAGAATTATATTATAACTAGACACTGGTATCTTTTTACATATATAAAGAGTTAACTTTGTTTAAGTAAGTGCATAAGTAAAAATGAATAATATGAATAAATCTATGGGAAAATATCAGCTTTCTTTAAGATTTAAATCTATAATCTTATATCTTAATCAGCTCAACAAACATACTTATAAAATCCCATCTCCCATTCAACTACTGCCTTTTTATTCTTCTTTATGTAGTAGTAAAAACGTGGATTTATTTCTCAGAAGTTCACTGGAAGTGACAGAATCAGGTATGACCTATGAACCCCAAGGTTCAGAGTTTGCCATTCTACCCCTGCACCTAACTCCACGGGATATTTACTATTACTCATGCTAAAGGAAGAAAGTTCGGATTTCATTAAACCTACAATCCCATCTATTAAATCATATATAAAAAATTCTTTTCATTTTATTTCTGTTTTAAAAAAATTAAAAATTAATGCTAATGACATTCTGGTCAGTTTTGATGTCGTGTCTTTGTTTACAACATTCCAATTGATGAAGCTTTAAATATAATTTCACAACATTGCAATTTACCAGACCACATTATTGCTTTGATTAAACATTGTCTCTTGAACGCATATTTTGTATACAATGGACAGCATTACAGACAAGTTTTTGGTACTCCTATGGGCTTGCCTATCTCAAGAGTAATAGCTGATTTATTCATGGAAAATATAGAAACTCGTGCTTTAAAATCGTCATCTTTAAAACCTCTCATTTGGCTCAGATACATAGATAACACTTTTGTCATATGGCAACATGGAAAAAATAAATTAGATGATTTTTTCTTACATTTAAATAATATGCATCCTCATATTAAATTTACAATGGAGAAAGAGTCTGATGGAAAACTCCCTTTTCATGATGTTTTAGTCACCAGAACACCAAATAGTTTATCTTTTTCGATTTACAGAAAGAATACACACACGGACAGATATTTACATTCTCATCATCACCCAACTCAGATATTTTCTGTAGCCAAAACTCTTTTAAATAAAGCAATTAACCTTTCAGATAAGTCACATCTGAAAGAAGAAATAAATCATATTAATAGTGTTTTGTTAGCAAAAGTTATAATTATAAATTTATATTAAAAAAGCCTTATTTCAAGCCCAAAATGGACAAAATAGGAAACAAAAAGATGATAAATGAGCTGTTAGGATGTGTTCCATATGTAAAAGGAACTACAGACAGTATTGGACTACATTAAAACACTATAATATAGATACAGCATTTTCTACTCATCAAAAGATCAGCAACATAATAACCAAGCCTAAGGATTCAATCCCTCTTGAATCTCATGGTGTTTATCAAATCTCATGTGAAAATTGTAAAGCTTCTTACATAGGTATGAGTAATTTTCACATCAGTGTTAAGAGAGATGAGCATGCTAATGCAGTTGAACACTCATCATCATCAGCACTCTCACTCCGTACTATAGACTCAGGTCATAAAATTGATTTTTCTAGTACCAGGATCATATCCAGATGTGATAATCTCTACCAGTGCAAAATTAGAGAAGCCATTGAGATAGTTAAAAGGCCAGATTGTATCAATAAGCGAGATGATACATGCAAACTTCCTTCTATTTGGAAAGATTTTTTTAAAAAACAGTCTTAATTTAACATTTTTGCTATTGGTGGAACTTTAACGGGTTTTTTTTTAAATCAGTGATTGTAGCGCCTCTACAACCATTTTTCTACCTTTTATCACCCAGTGGATGACTTTGTGTGATCAAGTTGAAATGTCAGTATATCAATATTTAAATTTTTTAACACAGATGAACCCGCAAAATATGTCTTTTACAAATGCAATCTGTGAAAATCTTTGTATCAACATATACATATTGTAACAATACAAAGTCAGGGGTAAACATGGGTAACATCATGGGTAACATATTGGGGAAATGGGAAACAATCATCATCCTCATAAAATAAATCGCAACTAAATGGCATGAGAGATTAAATCATCAAATATAGAAGGAATGAATGAGCATGAGAGATTAGCAAAAAATAAAACTAACAATAAGTTCATCCAGAATTAAACAAAAGTAATCAAATCGTCATCGTCATAAACAATCAACAATAAGAAATCAAAAAAATCAAAATTGTGAATTCAATAATCAGCTTTGTGACTGAACTTGATAAGTGGTACCCTATAGACAAGCTAACACTGCCAAACTTAGGGCAGAAATACAACACAGAACTCTGGATGCACATATCTAAGTTTGGCAGTGAATAGATAATTAGTCTGCCTATAGTGGACTTCTTTCAAATCTAGTCACCTGGTTGACTGATTTCATAATCTTGATTTTTTTTTTATTCTTTGTGGTTGATTGTTCATGATGATGAATGATTTGATCACTTTTGTTTATTTCTATATATCACTCGTGATCATTCATTTCTTTAATATTTGATGATTTAGTTTCTCATGCCAATCAAGGGTGATTGATTCCATGGGGATGATGGTAATTTCCCATCTCGCCATATTTTTTTCATGTTACCCCATGTTAATCCTGCTGACTCCATACCGTTATAAATGGTAACCCAACTGTGAGTGTGATGATGATTAGATTCTGTTGCTCAGCATATAAAGTGACCATGTGATTTAAATCTCAGAATTACACCTTTAAAAGAAAACTGTACTTTGAAGCAGAATTATGTTTAAAATGTATTATGTAATATGTGACAAGATTATAGAGGATGATAAAGTTATAATTAAATTACAAATTATAAAATAGTAATATTAATGTATATTTAAGGAGTTCGTATTTAAAATTGAACAGAAAATCAAAGTGTGATTTGGCAGATTGGATTGGGTTTTTGACTGATTGACTGTTGGAGTTTGCTTAGATGTGCTTTCCATTTTGATGGTGGATGTTTTTGTCATTGGCTTGAGGATACAGTGTCTTTATGCAACTCTGCGGAGTGTTCTATCACAGGCACTACAACTTATTTTCATGTTTTTATTAGTCCTGTCATGATACCCAGCCTCTATGTCTCCAAAAAAAGAGCAAGGCATAGTTCTGTATTTATCAACTCTGAGGCTCAAAGGAGCAGGGCTTTGCAAAGATTTTTGCATTATTATTTCTATTTTGGATGGGATGCAGCTTATAGTGTCTGAAATGAGATAGACCTTCTGGTGTTTATGCTGCATTGCATATATATATTCCAATGGTTGGATTCAGTATCTATCCCGGGATTACAGATCTCTATGCATTCTTTTGCTGTCAGATTTTCATCAGATCTTTGAGAAAGGTTTTGATAAATGGTTTGCTAATAAACTCATTTTTGTACATGCATATGTACTTAAAATAAAAATTAATAATAATAATATTAATCAAGGCAAAACTCTCCATACAGTAGTGCCACCCTGTGCCAACCAGAGTAATCAGTGGATGCTCTTCACTGATGAAGGCCACAAGCCAGAAACTAGTCTGGGGATATTGGACAAATAGGCATTAGATAAGAATTTTATACACAAGCCTTCTGGCATCCATTGATTACTCTGTTTGGCATGGGGTGGCATTACTGTATGGAGAGTTTTGCCTTGTTTAATAACAATTATGTGCTAGTATAAGAGATGGTGATCATGTGATATTTAGTGGTTTAATAAAAATATTAGTGAATTGGAAATCAGTCAGACACACTTAAGCAGTATAGAAATAGAGAATAAAGTACAAGAAATAAATAAATTAGATAAATAAAACCAGGTATTGAGTTAGTAAGGTTTAGGGAAAGGCATATTAGGAGTAATAATAATATTACTAGTACTAGTTAAGATGAAAGGTTGCAAGGAAGAGGAGGTGATGTTAAGCTTATTTTATGAAATATTTTTAAAAGTTCTTATTTGTATTTCCAGTATGTAAAAATAATTTTAACACAGTTTTCTTAAAGATTAAAAGTTCTATATATATGTCAACAGATGGCATTCTACCAAAAACACCATCAAGCGTATGTTTTCACAAACGTCAGAGTATGCATTCACTATCTCTAACTTTAATTCCACTTTCAGATCATGATTTCAAGCTATTTGCTATCATCAGTGAAAGACAGGAATTTTAGAAACTAGATCTAAACACAAAACTCTGAGCGTTTATGAAACAGTTTCTATTCAACTTGCAAGCACGAATCTTTTAGACACGTAATGTCTTCAAAATCAGCATAGCAAGCCAGATAGCTACCTGGTTCTGATCCCGTTTCAGCATCACCACACAGTAGAAGCCTCTGCAATATATATCATTGCTAGAGAGACCTCAAAGGTACATTTATGAAAAACAAAAAACAAGTTAAAAACTTGCTAACGCTTGTATTTATGTCAACAGATGGCGTACTGGTGTTTTTGGTAGAACGCCATCTGTTGACATAAATACAAGCATTAGCAAGTTTTTAACTTGTTTTTTGTTTTTCATAAATGTACCTTTGAGGTCTTTCTAGCAATGATATGTTTTTGGTAGAACGTCATCTGTTGACATAAATACAAGCGTTAGCAAGTTTTTAACTTGTTTTTTGTTTTTCATAAATGTACCTTTGAGATCTTTCTAGCAATGATATGTTTTTGGTAGAACGCCATCTGTTGACATAAATACAAGCATTAGCAAGTTTTTAACTTGTTTTTTGTTTTTCATAAATGTACCTTTGAGGTCTTTCTAGCAATGATATATATTGCAGAGGCTTCTACTATGTGGTGATGCTGAACTGAGATCAGACCCATGTAGCTATCTGGCTTGCTATGCTGATTTTGAAGACATTACGTGTCTAAAAGATTTGTGCTTGCAAGTTGAATAGAAACTGTTTCATAAACGCTCAGAGTTTTGTGATTAGATCTAGTTTCTAAAATTCCTGTCTTTCACTGATGATAGCAAATAGCTTGAAATCATGATCTGAAAGTGGAATTAAAGTTAGAGATAGTAAATGCATACTCTGACGTTTATGGAAACATACGCTTGATGGTGTTTTTGGTAGAACGCCATCTGTTGACATAAATACAAGCGTTAGCAAGTTTTTAACTTGTTTTTTGTTTTTCATATATATATAAACAAATGTTGACAAGAGGAAAATTGAAAAAGATGGAGAAAGAACATGATTATGAAAAAGATCAGAGACCAATAGAAGGAGCCCAAAGAATAAAGGAGACAACCATATCAGCCCAGTTAGTACAAATGTTTATGGACAATCAAAAAAGATTTGAAGAATGCCAAAGAAGATCAGAAGAAATCTTCAAAAAATGAATCAACAAAAAGAAAAACAAATAGAAGAAAATAATGAAAAGAGAGAAGATAATAACAAAAGAAATGAACAAAGAGAAGATAATAAAAAGGTATGTCAAGAAAAAGAAGAGAATAATAAAATGAAAGAAGAACAAAGTAGAAAAAGAAACTCAAATGCTGCCACAGAAAATAAAAATTGAAATGGATGAAAACAATGGCTAATCAAATAGCAGAATGAAACAAACAAGTCAGAGAGGAAATTATGAACAAAGTTAAGCAAAATATAGAGAAACATCACATGAAAATAAACCAGATACAAGAAGTAATGGATATCAGAATAAGCCAAGTACTGAATAAGCCAAGTGCTGGATGCCATAGAGTCTGTAAATAATGAGTCAAAGAAACCTGGAATCTGTACAAGAGCAAATATGGGACATGAATAGTCAAATTAATTTCCTACAAGTAAGAGATGATATAGAATCATGAAAAAAGTGAAAGTTGGACAACCATAATCAAAGTGACAAAAATAGCCATGACCCAGCTGCTGAAGTGGATATTACAAAAAGTCTTGACCTATTTGTTAAAGAGAACAGTAGGAAAAAAAGTCTTGATCCAGCTGCCGAAGAAGACATTAGAAGAAAACAAATTCTTGACTTTATTGCTAAGAAAAAAAGCAGGTCTTAAACAATTTCTTGTATATAACAGAAGTTTTAAACAAGCTATTAGCACACTATAATTGTAGTTATAAAATGTTTTTTATAATGAAAATTGTATGCTAAGTTAGCCAAAAGCTAGACATCATCTTCCCCCATATAATTTGCTCCTCTAGAAAATGTAAAGCTACCCCTAACCTTATCTCCAACCAAGAACATGAGATTCTTTGAATGTTAGCCTTTCTAGGAAATTTTATTGGAAAGAAAATGGATAAATTTCTTCTGTTTGCTAACCTAAAATACTGCATATTAAAAAGGGATAAATTAATTATGTACTTTGTTTAGAAACCTTCAAGAAAAAAAATTACTTGAAAAAAAATGGAAGTTATAACTGCCAAAGAAAAACTCCAAAGAATAAAACCATGATTAAAGATAACTTTTATGTGCACATTGTATTTTCACTTATAAAAAAATGATTTTTCATAAAATAATTTTATAAAACTAATAATTGTTAATTGTGAAAATTTCATTAATTTAATATTTTTTGTGAAACATTTTTAAAAGTCCATTTAATTTTTCTCTTCAAAATTATAGTTTGTTTAGAAAATTTAATTTTATTAAATTTAAAATTTTCTTTTGAAAAATGTTTTTATACATTTATTTTTGCCTCCAAAACTTAAACGATTAATTGATCTAATTTAAAGATTATCTCTGATTTTGGAAATTTCACTTTTGTTATTTAAAAAAATAACTTAATAAAAGTAAAAGTTATTTAAAGGATTAAAAATCAACTGTTTAATTAATTGTTTTTTATGTAATATATATATTTTTGATAAAATGTATAAATTTAAATTTTCACATTTTACTTGTTTAAATTTCTATCTATTATTAATCAGTTAGTTTATTAAATAATTATTTTAAAAATATTCTAGTGTTAATGATTTTATTCCTTCAACTATTTGTTACATTAATTGGCAGTGTATGTGACTTGGTTTCAATACAGCTTAGTGTTTTAAGGATTTTTAATTATCCTAGTAAAGATATTTAATTATAGAAGAGTAGGCATAAATTATTTTAAAATTATTTAGAATAAGTTATATAATATACTATTATATTTATTTATCTCTTGATCACAATAATAGTTTATTTAAATTTATTTGGAGTAGTTTGTTATATTTATTTATTTTTTATCTCAGTAACAGTTCAGAGTTCTTGCTTCCTGAGCTAGATTAAAGCATAATGGTGAGTTATAGAGATTAGAGTTTTACATTGATGTTTGGACATTCAGATAATAACCCTGGATGCTGAAAATTATCACCTTTAAAATCCATGTACTACATTTTATTTTATATTTTATTAGAAATTAAATTTATAGGTGGCCAGTATATTAATAGTATTATGTGGCCAATCTATTGATGATGATCAGCATGTTTCAGTATCTCAGCACTATTTGATTTTTTTATATTTTGATGGATTATCACTTAAATATGTGCATCCATATAATTGTGTTGTATTTCTGCCCTAAGTTTGGAAGTGGCTAGATAATTAACCTATCTACTGTAAACCCCTTTCAAATCTAGTCTCAAGGTTTATTGTTGATTGCTGACTGTTGTTGATTGTTCATGATGAATTTTCCTCTCTATAATGCTTATATCACAACTTATGTTTTGTTCATGCTGACTCTCTGCTCTTATTCACTGTATTCCTTTTATATTTAATTATGATTATTAAATGGGGATAATGATGGTTTTCCATTTCCCGATATTCTCTCCTTTTTTCATATTGTTACAACATATATACCATAATGCTTACAACATATATGTTGTAAAAACACACATATATATGCATTACATATGTTTTAATAATTTAAAAAAAATATGAAAAAAAAAGCTTAAAAATAGATTTTAAGAATGAAATTTTTAAAAAATATAGCATCATATTTGTTTTAATAGATTTGTTTTTATTAAGAATAAAGGTGGGGAAAGAGAATCTTGTTAGATAAAGATTCAAGATCTGCTTTCTTCTTTTTATAATAAAAAAAAAGTAGTAAATGTTATAATGAAAAAAATGGGGGGGGAATAAATGTTAAAAGATTTTAAAATAAAACTTTCAATAAACAATAATAACTGAAACACACAAGCTTATTACATACTTGTGTCTATATATGTAATATATAAGGTATATGAGCCCATAAGAAAGTAATCTTGTAAACTATCTCATTGGCAGGCATGCAATTAAATTTTAGAAAGATTCCTGGCTAGTAATATAGTAGATGAATCTATGAAAAATTAGATAAATGAATGTAAATTTAATTAAAAACTAAAATTAAAATTTTGATAAAAGTGGACAATGGGAGAGATTGGATATAAATGTGGCAGCTTGTCTATTGTTATCATTATTACTCTAATTTTTGTGTTTGGCATAGTCAATAAGATCCTTAGAGAATCAGTTATTTTTAACTATCTAAAAATCAAAAAGTAAAAGCAATGACATGCATTGCTAAAGGACTTCAGAAGTGTTCATCTATGCTTTGTGCCCCAAATCCACAGAACCATAAGCTTCTCTCACCTGTGATCAATGTCTTGACCATAGTATAGACTCTGCCACATAATCTCTCCTATTGTCTGTGAGAGGCATGGGAAGAAATCAAGGAAAGTCCTTGCAGAAGACCCAATGGCTAGCTATAAGGAGAACCATGGAAAGCAAACATACTAACTGCCAAAAATGATGTCATCTCCCCATTAAGAAAAACTAGGTACATATAACATTTTAACTTGTAAATTAAGTGTCTAGACATTCTTAAGAGAAAATGGACTCTGAAAATGAAGGACAATTAATGATATTGAAATGCTGATAATTATTGTATAGTTATTTATATTGGGTTTTTACTGTATTGAATATTTAATTGATTATAAGCAAAGCAAAACTCTCCATACAGTATTGCCACCCTGTGCCAACCAGAGTAATCAATGAATGCCAGAGGCTTGTGCATAAAATCCCTATTTAATGCCTACTCATCCAATATCCCCAGACCTGTTCCTGGCTTTGGATCTGAAAATACTGCACCTAGATCTTAGGATCTAATGCAAACCTCCAGCACCCACCTTTTACCTCTACTTAACTACAAAACTTTGAGAATGAAATTGGAAAACACAAAAATATTTTCAATTTAAGTTCAATAGCTTATATAGTCATATGGGTCTGAACTCAGTTCTGCACCCTTACATTTTGGTGTCTTTGGCTCTTTAACAACCATGGCCACCACTATCCTATTAGGCAGGATTGGTGTTAAACCATTAAACATCACATGATCACTATCTTATACTAGCACATAATTGTTTATAAACAAAGCAAAACTCTCCATACAGTATTGCCACACTGTGCCAAACAGACACCAAAATGTATGGGTGCTGAACTGAATTCAGACCATATGACTATATAAGCTATTGAGCTTAGATTTCATTCTCATAGTTTTGTAGTTAGGTAGAGGTAAAAGGTGGGTGCTGGATGGTTGCATTAGATCCTAAGATCTAGGTGCAGTGCTCTCAGATCCACATCTCCTCACTGATGATGGCCATAAGCCAGAAACTAGTCTGGGGATATTGGGTGAGTAGGCATTAGATAGGGATTTTATGCACAAGCCTTCTGGCATTTCATTGATTACTCTGGTTGGCACAGGGTGGCAATACTGTATGGAGAGTTTTGCTTTGTTTATAAACAATTATGTGCTAGTATAAGATAGTGATCATGTGATGTTTAATGGTTTAATTTAATTGATTGTGTGTCCATGAATAAAAAGTGTTTATTTAAATGCTGATTGGTCTATCTTCTCTCTTTAAATTGCACCACCATGATTATAATTATTCCCAGGTACTTAGTAATGCTGCTGGGTCCCTGTTCAAGATGTTGAGAACTAGCCTGGATAATCTTTGAGTGCTGAGTTTGTTTGCCTGTCATCCAGGCATTCTGGCTGCCAGCTATATATTTACATGGTTGGACGGTGTCTGAGATTTCTCAAAACAAATAAAGTGCCATGGATGATGGGTATTGTCCTAGCAGTATGGAGAGGTGCTAATATCAGAAAAAATAGCCAGGGCTATACAATTGGGTAGCCTCAATCTGATCATAGGTGTCATTAATGATTAATGGATCGATATATTCTAACCCTCTGTTTGAATGTGCAATCACTGTGGTAAGGATGTGTATTTAAATATGAAGAGAAATCATAATAATATTTTAGATATTAAGTAGTATATGATGCTAATTGTCGAAATGTTAACAGTACAATACATTGATAAAGATAGGTAGTCAGTTAGCAAATGTAGACAGGTCATTTAATAAATCCAATCATAATAATCTACAGTAAAATAATAAATATAATAAATAATAATTAGTTAAGGAATAAGCTTTTTTAATAAAGATATAGATATATATCCTTGCAAAACCCACAGGATCATTACAAATTGAACTAAGACAGGAGAAACAAAAGAAAATAGTAAATTTATGCTGGGTGATAGAATTGTGATAAGGGTTAGCCCGTACGCCACCCTGAAAAGCATAGCTACAAAAAGTTCCAACAGATTTTTAAGGGTCTATATATTATAGTGCACCAATACAACAATATATTTGTCATTTCAAAGGACAATGTGGAGAAAGGGGCTTACAATGTTTGGTGCTAAAATTAATTAAAAGAAAAAGGGAACCATCTGACAAAACATAAGTGAGTCAAGATAATTGGATAGGTGATGAAAAGGGAAAGAAAATAATATTGTCCTCAAACCATAGGCTGGAAAAATATTTTAAAAGTGATAGTGAAAAAATAAATCCTAAAATTAAATATAGAGCTAAAATAGGTTAAACTGATACATTTTCCCTCTCAAACCGAGGGGGGGGGCTAATGTAAATTATGAGGGAAAAATAAAAAATAGCTTAAAAATAATTTCAAGAATGAAGTAATAAAAAAACCATATTGCATCATATTTTTTAAATAGATTTGTTTTTATTAATTAAGAATAAGAGTGGGGAAAGATAATCCTATTAGTTAAAGATTCAGAACACACTCTCTTCTTCTTATAATTGAAGAAAAAAGTAGTAAATGTTATAATGAAAAGGGGGGGGGGATAAATGTTAAAAGATTTTAAAATAAAACTTTCAATTAACAATAAAATTAATTAAGAAAAGTAATCTTGTAAATTATCTCATCAGCAGAAATGCACTTAAATTTTGGAAAGATTCCTGGCCAATAAGATGGATGAATCTAAAAAAGAGATAAATGAATAAATTAAATTAAAAAGCAAAATTAATATTTTGATAAAAGTGGACAATGGGAGAGGTAAGTATAAAATTGTGGCTTGTCTATTTTTATTATTATTACTCCAGTTTTTGGGTGTGGCGTAGTCAATGAGATCCTCAGAGAATATTTCTAACTGCATAAAATCTAAAAGTAATAGCTGTAAAAGCAATGGCATGGGTTGGACTTCAGAAGTGTTCGGGCTTAGTTCCTCAGGTCTCCAGCACCATAAGTTTCTCTCACCTGTATTCAAGGCCTCAATCATAGTATAGACTCTGCTGCGTACTCTCTCTCTCTTCTATTGTCTACCAGAAACATGGAAAGAAACTAAGGAAAGTCCTCATTGGAAGACCAAATGATCAGTTATGAGAAGAACTATGGAAAGGAAACATAAGCGCTGCTTGGTCTATCTAGATTATAATTATTTCCTATGTACTCATTAGTAATAAGCTAGGTCCCCTGTTCAAGATGTTGGACCTAACCTGGGTAAACTTCATGTGCTGTGTTCATTTACCTAACATCTGGGCATGCTGTCTATATAGGGTTTATAGGGCTGGATGGTGCCTGCGACTCATCTCAAAACAAATAAAGTGCCTTGGATGATGGGTGTTGAACCAGCAGTATGGAGGGGTGCTATGGTCATGAAAAATGTTTAGAGTTGTGCATTCATGTAGCCTCGATCTGTCTATAGGTGTCATTTATGGTTAATCTATCAATGATATTCTATCCCTCTGAATGCACAATCACTGAGGTAAGGAGGCAGCATATAAATATGAAGATAAATCATGTTTGTAGTTGTTAAGTGGTAAAGATATGTAGTCAGTTAGCAAATGTAGACAGGTAATTTAATAAATCCAATCATAATAATCTACAGTAAAATAATAAATATAATTAATAATTATAGTTAATGAATAAGCTTGTTTAATAAAGAAATATATATATTTTTTTTTCCTTATAAACCCATGAGATCATTACAATACATATCTGCAGAAAGGAATTTGCTGTTCACTGAAAGCAAAGAAATCAAGTAGAGCAAATTCCTAATGTTCACTCCATATAATCTTATCGTAGCAATTATTATTATTATTATTATTATGGGATTCATAGAGTAAATTTAACATGATTGGACTTGTTACAATCTGCATCAACAAGCATAGTGTGTTTATTAGTTTTTTATCTCTTGAGTTTTAGATTAAGAAATGATCTTTTTCTTTTTAGTTGTCTGGTGGCTTTTAGTTTAAATATAAAGATTTCTTGAAGACAGGATGTGTGTGTGTGAGAGAGAAAATACTTGTTTTTAAATAGATATTTACAATCATGACAGGTAAGAGTAAATTATAACTCTTATTCCCAATAGGCTGTAAGGTTGTCATCCAAGGCAATGTTTGGTGGCCAATAGTAGAGATGTACTAAAAATCCCCTAATTATAGATGTCTGTCATTCAATGACTACCTTTTATTAAGTTGCTTACAACTGCAGATCACTTTATAGTCAAAGAAGATTGCAAGAATTAAAAGAATTGTCTAATATTAAATAGAACATTATTCAATGTTGATACCTTAGAACAAGTCAGTCGAATTAAGTGGACACATATCTTATTACAGAGGAATAAATATTGGAAGCATATATAAAGTGGGATTCATTATAAACAAAAAGTGGAAAAACAACATTGTGGAAATTGATGGTATATCAGACAAAATGGCAGCAGTAGTTATCAACTTAATGGAAGAGACCAAATGTAGGTAATTTGTGTTTATGCTATCGTAATGAAGTAGAAGATTTTAATATGGAAATACAAAATGCTTTTGGTCAGACCAAACATTTTAAAATGTATAAAATAATTTTTATATATGCAATTTATTATTTTTAATTCAGATAACTGAAATTTTTGATAAAATGGAAAATTATATTCAAATATAGTATTCATTAAAAACCAGTCAATACTTAGACAATCGCAATAATCAGCAATTTCTACCTATTGTCAAGCAACCTTCTTTTAACAATAAGGGTGGAATTCCATCCTTATTAATGGTCTAATGTACTTATATAGACAGTAAAGATTGCAACTTGACCAGAGAGATTGAAATTATTTATACATAGAAATTTAAATAAATTTCTTTAAACAGGTAAATAAAACCTATTCTGAATGCAGATTAATAAAGAGTCAATTATAACATTACAAACTGCAATTATACATTACAAATTGTACCCAAAGTATTACACTTATATATAATATATACAAAAGTTAGTTTTTAGGATTTTTTTTTATCCCCAAGGTATACCACAGGTAGTTGTTAAAGTTATTTTTGAAAATTTATATATATTCAGATACTGTAAATATTTTTTTTTCTTAAACAAAATTGTTAATTTTTTATGTAACATTATTTTTTAATCTATTTATATTATTAAATTAAAATAATAGTTATGTAGAAATGTCACATAATTGTTTCTTTTTACATTATTGAAAAAAGTTGTTAAAAGGTTGACAAATTACCTTAAATCTTTGTTCAGAATTCATAGAAGCTAAACTCTCCATACAGTAGCATGCAAAGAAAAAGTAATCAATGGATACAAGAAGGTTTGTCCATAAAGTCCTTATCTAGTGCCTACTCATCCAATATCCCCAGACTAGTTTCTAACTTGTGGCTTTCATCAAACAGGAGCCTTGGATCTGAGAGCACTACACCTAGATCTTAGGATCTAATGTAATCCTCCAGCAGCCATCTTTTACCTTATTAGCTAACTATAAAGCTTTGAGTTCAAAATGAAAAGACAATAATGCTTTCAATTCAAGCTCATTAGCTTGTGTAAATATAAATAATAGTGATCATGTGATGTTTAGTGGTTTAATACCAATCCTGGCCAATAGGATTATGTTGACTGTGGTTATTAAAGAACCAAAGACACCAAAAAGTACGGATGCTAAACTGATTTCAGATTTATATGACTATACAAGCTAATGAGTTTGAATTGAATTGGACTCAAAGCTTTATAGTTAGGCAATATAAAAAGTGGCTGTTGGAGGGTTGCATTAGATCCCAAGATTTAGGTGCAGTGCTCTCAGATCCAAGAACTCCTTACTGATAAAAGCCACAAGCTAGAAACTAGTCTGGGGATATTGCATGAGAAGACACTAGATAAGGATTTTATGCACAACCCTTCTTGCATCCATTGATTCTTCTGTCTTGCATTGAGGGGCATTATAGTATGGAGAGTTAGCCTCTGTGTAAACAGATTGTGCATGCATAAAAAATAGCGATCATGTGATGTTTGCTGATTCAGAATTTATTGTATATATATTTCAAAAACAAATTTGCCAGATCAATTTGGAAATAAGTACACAATTCCTTATTAACAACATACAATTAAGAAAGATTAGACAAGTCACGTGGTGCAGCCATCTTCTTTTTTGTAAAACAAAAACTTTCTAAAAAAAGTTGCGATATGAAATGATATTTGTGAATTTTTGATAAGTTTTAAAGTAAAAAAACAAACAAACAATAATATGAATATCTCATTAAAAATAATTTATTTAATTAGTTTTTCAAAAATTATTATGGGCTATATCTACAAACATTTGGAGTATTGTGAGCCAGTGACGTACATAAATATTTGCCACTTAGTGCGACGAGAAGTAACTAACTCCAATGATTCATCAATCAAAAATTAGCGCAATAAAGTTATAATCATTGATAGCAATTATTTCGCTAGCAAAAAAAATTATTTCGCTCCGTTTATCGCTTGGGGGGAGGGGCGTAAATGTCACATGATTCGAACTTCTCGTGGTGTGTTATATGTACATATATAATTGTGTTAAATTAAATATAATTAAAGATTATCGTGATTTGAAACCTAGCGTTACTTTTTAATCTACGTATGAGCCTTGTAATTATTTGTGATTTAACAAATTTTATTAATACAAATTACCAATACTGTACATAATTGATAAAGACATTCTCCCTAGTTTTTTATTCAGTTCTATTGATAGACGTATTGTTAACACTATAATTGTTCACGATAAGAAATGTCTTGGAATAAATCATTCTTCTCTCCGCAAACAAATGCCTCAAGATTAAATCTCTCAAGTATTGCTTTCGGTTTTTTACTTTGTCTATGGAAAACTTTAAAAAAATACAAGCGTTGTTGGCCGAGTGGTCAGCACAGCAGCCTTACAAGCAGTTGTTCCGGGTTTGCGGGTTCGCTTCCCGGCCGATGCTTTGATACATAAAAAAAAAAAAAAAATTAAAAGAAGTGAGGGAAATTTAAGTTATAAAATAAAAGTTCAATTTTTTAAGATTTCTAATTTCAGTATTATTTTTTTAAATCAAAATATATCTTTTCATTTAATTAAGTTTAAACGTGTTAAAGTATGAAAATTATTTAAAACATTCGAAATACGCAAATTATATCATCAAAGTCAAATATTTTACACTCCTTTGATATATTTATATGAAATATGTCTACATCTGTATCCCCCTCCTCCGATCACGTGTATTTATTACTGCATACGGGTTTTCTAGTAATGGATAGTAAAATGTTCACGAAATGATATATGTGGTAACAGGAGTGTGTGTATATATACATAGATTATCATTTATTATTAAATATCCAAGTTGAAACTCAATTTACCATTATTTTATTAGGAATCCTACTTTCACCATTCTTAAATACTTTTTATCAAGGCACACACATAATAATGAAACAAAACTGTATAAATATTAGTCGCGGATTTATACAGGGAGAGTCAACTAATTTTATCATGTGAGATAGCTTTAAAAAGTGTATCTCTTAAAATAGTTTATAAGGATTTTATGGTGCAAAGATCACACATTTGTCTATTAATCCAGATCATATTATTTATTTTTTTAAAGAAACTTGGAGATTTTTTTTCTCACGAAGCTAATTATCTAACATTAGTCAGAAAATGAGTATCTAGTTCTTAGATACTCAAACCCTAAACAGCCAGCAATATGAAAACCTGATGAGGTACTTTTCTCTTCTTCGCAATCCCTCTACGAGAGGTGTTGGAGAGATCCTTCTCTTACAATGAGTTAGTTTTTAAAAAGACTACTTTCTATTTATTTAAAGTAATTTATTGAAAAAATTTAGTAAAAATGTAATGTGAGGAAGGGAAGGATGTACTGAATAAAAATAAGTATGTTTATTTAAAAAGACACAAATTATAAAACTAGAAAAAATGAAATAAAATATTAAAAAAACCTTACAACATTAAAAATAATAATCATAACACATTAAATCATTATTTGAGCTTTAGTTATAACAGATACCATCATAGCTTTATTATAACTTCTTACTTTACTTACAGATTTTCCTATATTAAAATTATTACTAGATCATTTAATTGATTTTGGAAAGTTGTTCATAAATATAGTTAAAATTTTCCAATTTGGGAAAATTATTTTTGTTGATATCACACTTTTGGACAATTTGGGTAGAATTCTTTGGACCACTACAACGATTTTCAATTGTGGCAAAACTTCATATAGTAATGCCACCCAGTGCAAGCCAGAATGACAGTCATAGATGTGAGAAGGTTTGTGCATAAAATCCCTATCTAGTGCATACTCACCTAGATTTTTGGATCTAATGCAATCCTCCAGAGACAACCTTTTACTTTTTTTAATTAACTATAAATCTATGAGTCCAAAATGAAAACAATAATGTTTTTTAAATTCAAACTCATTTATTTGTATAGTCATATAGATCTGAATCCAGTTCAATATCTTTATATTTTGGTGTCTGTAAATGCACTGCTCTCAAATCTAAGGCTCCTCACAGACGGCCGCATGCTAAAAATTAGTCTGGAAATGGTGAGTGAGTAGGCATTAGATAGGAATTTTATGCACAAACGTTCTTGCATGCATTATTATTCTGGCTTGCACTAGATTGCACTACTGTGTGAAGAGTTTTGCCTCTGGTTTAACAGCTTGTATAAGCATAGGAAATGATGCTGTGAATTTTCAACTGATATAAGCCAATGGTGTGTGTGTATATATATAAGGAATATGAAAATATTTGAAAATATTCCATGAAGAAGAACTGAATAGCTGTAATTCTGTAAAGTGGTATAAAAGAATAATAATATAAGTAGTATAACTGAATTGGCAAGGCAAGGTATAGAAGAGAAAAGGCTCAAAAGTGTAAAATAACATTGGAAAGAAAGAAAAGATGAAACTATTATAATAAAAAACAATGATGTCTTGAAAGGCATAGAAGAGTTTACAAAGAATTATATAATAACAAAGAACAAAAAACAAAGTTGACTTTTAAAACAAGCAAAACTCTTCATGCAGTAGTGCTACTCAGTGTAAGCCAGAGTAATCAATGGATGCCAGAAGGATTATGCATAAAATCCCTATCTAGTGCCTATTCATCCAATATCCCCAGACTAGTTTCTAGCTTGTGGCTTTTGTCAGTGAGGAGTCCTGTATCTGAGAGCACTGCACCTAGATCTTATGATCTAATGCAACCCTCCTGCAGCCACCTTTTATCTCTACTTAACTACAAAACTATGAGAATAAAATTGAAAACACAATATTTTCAATCCAAGATCATTAGCTTATACAGTCATATAGGTCTGAACTCAGTTCAGTACCCATACATTTTGATGTCTTTGGTTCTTTAATAACCACAGCCACCACTATCCTATTAGGCAGGATTGGTATTAAATCACTAAACATCATATGATCACCATTTCTTACCCTAATTAGTCTTACTTGCACTGAGTGGCACTACTGTGTGGAGAGTTTTGTCTGTTTTAATAACAATTATGAGCAAGCATAAGAAATAGTGATCATGTGATGTTTAGTGGTTTAAAGTTAACTTTACCGTTAGATCTTATAAACTGCCAAGAAGAGGTGAGATATGCAATTAAATCTGAAGAAGAAAAAAGCTCCATGAAATGATGGAATTATTATTGATAAGTTTAACAGAAGCTGATAAAGAAATTGACAAATGGTTCAAAATTAATAAAGATGTGTTAGATGTGATGATTAGAAGCATACAAAAAATGCACATGATTTTAATGCTCAGGAGTTTATTTACCGAATCGATCTTGGAATTCCCTGATTCAAACTCATACTCTACCACATGCGCAGAGTGACAATAGTGATACTAATAATTAAAGAAAAGTTATAAAAAATATTAGAAATTACAGGCTTATCAATAATTTTTATTAGTCATTAATTAGGCTAGAGACTATCCAATAATGAATAATATTTCTGTAGTGTAATTTTCCCTACACCACTCTCATGCAGGATATGGACTAGTTTCTATCCACTTTTAACACCTTGTGGAGGGATGTAATCATAAAAATATGATCAAAGATGTGAAAAAGATCTATTTCTTTTATGCAAGATCTTTACTAAAATAATTACAACTTATTTACAGTTCATTTTAAATTCGACCTATTCAAAAGAACAAACTGCATCTAAAAATGATTACAGCACAGTGGATCACAAGTTAGAAATTGGATAAAGTTGTAGAAAGAAACAATTATGCTATGGATTTGTGGAATATGAAAAGACATTTGATTCTGTTTGCATTTCCACAATATTTAAAGCTTCGAAAAATCATTATTCTGCCATATTCTGAAGTTATCATAATACAAGAGAAATGATTAAATCACATGATCATGCAATACTATTTATGAATATATATGATAGAGTAATTCCATATTCATAATTTTTCTTACAACAGTTTTACTAAGTATTTTGTGAATAAAACTGTGAAGCTAAGAGAATAAATATATACAAATCTTTTTCCTGTCACCTAAATGTTGAAAATGTATGATTAATGTTTGATTAAATACGAAGTTTATATACCTGGCATAGACTTTCAAGCTTCTTTCAGCTATCCAATCTATCTCATACAAAGAGGTAAACTCTTGATGCAGTGGCACCACTCAATGCAAGTCAAGAGTTCATTCTCATAGTTTTGTAGTTAAGTAGAGATAAAAGGTGGGTGCTTGAGGGTTGCATTAGATCCTAAGATCTAGGTGCAGTGCTCTCAGATCCAAAGCTCCTCACTGACGATGGCTCATTGATGATGGCCACAAGCCAGAAACTAGTCTGGGAATATTGGATGAGTAGGCATTAGATAGGGATTTTATGCACAAGTGTTCTGACATTCATTGATTACTCTGTTTGGCACAGGGTGGCACTACTGTATGGAGAGTTTTGCTTTGTTTAAGAGGGTCTGTGCATAAAATCACTATCTAATGCTTAGTCATCCAATATCCCCAGACTTGTTTCCAGATTGTGGCTTTCATAAGTGAGGAGCCTTGGATCTAAGAGCACTGAACCTAGATTTTAGTATATAATGCAACTCTTTGGTAGTCTATTTTTACCTTTTTAGTTAACTGTAAAGCTATAAGTCCCAAATGAAAACACAATAATGTTTTCAATCCAATCTCAACTTGTGTAAGCATAGAAAATGGTGAAGGTAAAAGATTTCTTCTAAAGGGTTGCATTAGATCCTAAGATCTAAGTGCAGTGCTCTCAAATTCAAGGCTCCTCACTGATGAAAGCCACAAGTTAGAAACTAATCTGGGGATATTGGTTGAGTAGGCACTGAATAGGGATTTTATGCACAAACCACTGATTAATCTGGGTTGTACTAGTTGGTACTACTATATGAAGTGTTTTGCCTGTAATCTAACAGCTTTTGTGACCATAGGAAATGGTAATCATATGAACTCTATTTGTAAATATCTTGAAAACAATTATTTATTAACTACATCCCTCCAAGACATTAAAGAATTGCAATATTTAAATATTTTAAATTTGCTTCGCCTTTCAATAAATAGAACAAAAAAAAAAAGCTTGCATGTGATACATCACGTGGATAATTTGTTCTCATTAAAATGGAATTTTCAGAGGATCGATCACTTTATAGTTATTTTTTTGTTTGTTTCATTATTTGTTTTTTTTTTAGTAAATGTTATATTTAAAATATATATAAAACTAAACGGAGAATTCACATATGGGTTTTAAAATAAATTGATAGATAAACTCTGTTCAACATTAATAATTATTTCTTTTTTACGATATCAAAATGAATTGGCGGTATAAGCTACTTTAATTTTATTCTTCAGGAAGTAAAACAATTTAATTATAAAGATAAAATTAAAATAAAATTTAACAATACAAGATTAATAATTACATTTTTAATATTAGTTTGCAAAAAGAAATTGATAAATATACACACTCTATATATTTACTAATTAAAATAATTTTTTGTTATAATCAATGTAACACAATATATATCTGCATTAGATTAAATTATATTTGTGATGCAAATTTATTCACCTTACTTTGAATACTTTTTAACAATTTTTTTCAAAATTATATATATGTGCATACAATCTTATGTTTCGACTGACCTGCAATCTTCTTCAAAGCTATGATATAATGGCAAATAAAGTAAACAACTATATAAATAATACCATAAAAATGTAAACAATAAAATAATAAAAATAATAACATAACATAAGCTTCCATAGCATAAGCTTATGGTTAAGACCTGTAGAGGTCCCTACCTTCGCATTTTCAAGGCATATAACAAGATGGGTGAGAAAGGTAATGTGGTATGCAAAAGATTTGGATAAAGAATTTATATCAGTATATTTGTACAAAAGATGGGATGATTGTGTTAAGAGGATTGTTGAGTGTTGTAGTAGTAAGGAATGGGATAAAAGAATAGATTTATTAATAAAGGATAGGGAGTTAGAGAGATGGAGAAATAGTATGGAGAGTAAAAAGAATTTAAATATATATAGAAATAAACAGAATATTAGGTGTGAGTTAATATATGATAATAGTAAGGAAAGTAGTTTATTATTTAAGGCTCGAACGGGATCTTTAGCTACAAGAAAATATACATGTAAATGGAAAAAAAATTGGTGATTTATTTTGTAAATTATGTAAGGAAGGAATAGAAAATATTAGGCATTTTTTAATTGAATGTAAATGCTTGAAAACAGAAAGGGTATATATAATGAAGTTATGGAAGAATAAATATGAAAAAAGTGATTATACAGAAAGTGAATTATTGTTTTTTATGCTGGGTTTGGGAAAAGATTTAGATATAAAGGTTATAGAGTTGACAAAGATTATGTTGTGGAAATGGGATGGAGCAGAATATGGGAAAATTTAGAGTGGGGAATGGAAAATAAAGTGGCTAACAGGTTTATCTGGGCATAATTGCTGAGATATTCTTGACTTCATTTAAGGAGAAGCCACAATACATCACATCACATCTTGAGGTTACAACCTTAGTAAATATTACTTAATATAATAATGTGCGTTTAAATAAATTTATAATTACAACATTGAATATAATAAAACATAAAACTGAAGTAAATATAATCAAAGCCAAATAAAATATTCCAGATTTTGATTATATTTATTTCAGTTTTATTATGTTTTGTTATACTTTATTATATTTTATGTTATTTTTTAAATTATTTCATTAATTTTATTGTTTACTTTTTTTTATGGTATTATTTATATAATAATTTATTTTATTTGACATTATATTATAACTCTGAAGAAGATTGCAAGACAGTTGAAAAATAAGATTGTGTGTACATATATACAATATTTTATTTTTTGCTTAAAAGTATTCAAAGTAAGATGGATAGATTGCATTTACATTACAACAAAATAAAGGAAATGAACTTAGTAATGCTTACATTTGTATTTTATGTTAAATTTATGACTCCCTTTGTTTAAGCATATATAGATACATATGCATATATTTTGTTACATTCTATAATAGATATGTGCAAGTATGTATAAATTGGCCAAATTGATTTAGTATTATAGATTTACTTTTTGTTTAATTAATAAGTACTTGAAAATAAATTATTAGATCTAATTAATTTAAACTCTAATATAAAAGTCCCTATTTTAAAATTTACAATTTACGAATAAATTTAAAATTAATAATTTTAAAAATGTTTGAATTCTTTATTTTTATTTTACAATAATTATTACATTTTTTCAGCATATAATATTTCAAATTTTTTTTTGTGTAATATAATATTGTTACAAAACTGATGTCTTCTACTCAAACCATAAAAACATCACATGATCACCATTTTTTATGCTTGCTCATAACTGTTATTAAAACAGACAAAACTCTCCATACAGTAGTGCCACTCAGTGCAAGCTAGAGTAACCAATGGATGCCAGAAGGCTTGTGCATAAAATCCCTATCTAGGGCCTACTCACTTAGATTAAAAATATTGTTTTCAATTTTATTCTTATAGTTTTGTAGTTAAGTAGAGATAAAAGGTGGCTGGTGGAAGGTTGCATTAGATCCTAAGATATAGGTGCAGTGCTTTCAGATCCACGGCTCCTCACTGATGAAGGCCGCAAGCCAGAAACTAGTCTGGGGATATTGGATGAGTAGGTACTAGATAGGGATTTTATGCAAAAACCTTCTGGCATCCATTGATTACTCTGGCTTGCACTAAGTAGCACTACTGTGTGGAGAGTTTTGCCTGTTTCAAATCCTAAAAGCTGATGTGGCATATCAGTAGTCAACAGATTATTAAATTAAAATATTTTAATCATAGCAAATATATTTTTAATTTAAGCCATTTAATGTGAAAAAAATTATTTTCTCTTTAAAGTTTATTTCATCTGCAAATAATGTTTTATCATTATCTAAAGGTTTACACTTGTGCATATTTAGCGACAAACGTTTTCGGAAATACATATTAGTAAGAATAAACATGAATTTTTGTCAAAAATGAATAATGATTAAGATCAGATATTGTTTGATGATGTTCCCTCAATGGACTATCAAATAGAAAATATTTGCAAATAAAAGAATGTCATTAGAAAATGTCCTGTTTATTTTCATTTTCCTGTTCTTTAATGACTTCACTTTCTGTTGCATATCTTCAGCACATTGTGATGGCACTGTAGTTTTTCTTCATTCTCTTGCATGCATCCTATAATGCTATTTTATTGGTTTTAGAAACTGGAAAGAAAATTGATTTAATAGTTTAAAAATATATAAAGATGTCAGTATCATGTAATATTGAAAATTCAAATAATATTAAAACAGTGACAAACTTTCCAATACAATAATGCCATTTATTGCATGCCATAGCAATCAATATATGCAAGATTTATGCATAAAGTCCCTATTCATCCAATATCCCCAGACTAGTGTCTAGTTTGTGGCTTTTATCAATGAGGAGACTTTGATTTGAGAGTACTGCTCCTAGATCTTAGAATCTCACTAATTAAAGCCACAAGCTAGAAACCTGAGAATATTAAATGACTATGTACTAAATAGACTTTATGCATAAATCTTCTTGCATCCATTAATTAATATGGCTTACAATAGGTGGCACTACTATATTGGAGAATTTGTTACTGTTTTAATAGCTTGTTTAAGCATAAGAAATTGTGCTCATCTGATATTCAGTGGTTTAAATTCAAAGAAGCCAACAATATCAATAATTGGTAGTATCATAATATAATAAAACTGATTAATAGATTCTTTATTCTCACGTCTTGAGATTGAGTATTTTTTGTTTCTTCGGGAAGAAAAATTTTATATTTTCCATAGTTTATTTACATATTTATGATTATTTATGCAATATAATTGTAAAATATTTATTTTAAGGTAAAAATATATTATTTGCCTAAAGACTTGTGATAATGGTGTTTTACGTGTGATAATATGCTGGACTATTTCCATAAATCTATCATTAAATGTGGATTATCTAGAAAATTTAAAATTTTTCAAATACAAACAACTGTTAGGAATAATACACAAATAAGACAATGCAGGTTAGTAGATTATACATTTCAAAGGGTACTATTCTCCACACTTCTTCAGAGATTGCTGAACTATAATTCAATTGATTAGAGCTTTGCCTTAAAATTCAATCTTCAAGAATCTAAAGGTGTAAGTGTGCTGATGCTGTCACTAATCAGATCGGTAATACCCGAAGAAGAGTAGATAACAATACCATTTAAAATGTTTTATAAACTACTAACCTATGTTATCTATTTGTGTATTGTTACTAATAGTTGTCCGTATTTGAAAAGTTTAAATAAAGTTAAAATTTTCTAGACATTCAACATTTTGTGATAGATGGTGGAAATAGCCCAACATATATATATATATATATATATATATATTGTAACATAATTAAAGTAGTCCAAAACATATATATAAGAATTATAAACAAATTATGAGCAAATTATTAATAACAAGTATTAATAACAAGTATTATGGAAATCACGTAAAGGTAAGTACACTAGTAATTCAATAAAATATAACTCAGGTATACAGGCAATAGGTTTTATCCACTTTCATTTCTTGGTTTGATGTTAAGTGCATGTTTACACAAATACTAAGTGAATATGGTCTAGCAGGGCGCCACTAGATTATCTGAATCTAGACATGGTTATATCTAATAACCTTTCACATGTACCAGGTTTGAATCCCCTTTTTGGGTACTTTATTTCTAATAAAATGGGAGATTTTGCTTTTTGAGCCATATCACTATATGCACTAATATTTAGGTAAAAGTAAAACATCTATAAACCAAAGTGGAGTATACTAGACATAAATCATTTCTCAGATCTTAACATAACAAATGTGTTTCAATATTTTTATAAGTTCACTAGCTCAGATTATATATAACTAATTTAGGATGGCAATTCACTCATCCTTGCATGAAATAGATGATGGGATGTGGTTATAATAATACTAAGAAATCACTAAATATTATAAAATCAATATTTATTTATGGCCTTTAAACAGTTAAACAGCTCATTAATTAAAACGTTGATGACGATGATGATGACGATAATAATAACAATAATGACAAGGGTTTCAACTACAGCTCTAGGACTAAGCCTAAACATAAAACTAAATTTTATGAAGAAATTCATAATTATTGCTTAATTTTAGCATATTTACTTATATCTTAAATAACTAATATTCAACCATTGATGATGATGAATAATCACACTTAACAAAGACTACACTTAATGAAATATATACGCCTCGTTTAATAAAACAAACTAATATTTATTACTACATTTCTAACATATACATAAAAATTTCTAGATAAATATGAAAATTGACATGAATAATAATAATAATAATAATTGATTATATAACAATCCTCAGATTAATTTTAAGTTCTTCCCCCTTTCCCTTCAAATGTATTTTGTATTAAGTTGGACGTCACATTGACCATGATTTTCACTCCAGAGAAAAGTATTTCAAAAAAAAAAAAATATTATCTGCTCATTAGCACACATACTTTAAAAATCTAACATGTAAATAGAATGTAAAAAAAAATGTTAGTAGAATTGAAAGAGCAAGTTTTAGAAAAGAGTTTTAAATCATTATCTCCCCCTCCCTTCCAAGCGCTGAAATCTATACTTAACTTGAAACAAAATAATCTAATATTCTAATACTACTCATTATTTCACATTCAGTCGCAATTATACACATATAAAAATACCATTATGTATGTGCGTGTTTTATCCCATAATAACAAAATATTATTCAAAACCAAAATAATAATAATATATTAGTTAAAACTAAAATCATAATACCATAAAAAAAATTGTTTTACACATTAATATTTTTCATAACTGTAAAATTAATAAACAAATAATTTTCATACATTCAAGATAATTTATGAAACTCAAAGTTATTATTAGTAAGACATTCTTGTTTTTAATCGATCTGAATAGTCTTTAAAAGTTCTTTAAATAAAATATATCACTTTATTGCTAAAATGTTTATTAAGACTGATATCATAAAGAAAATAAATATAAAAAGTCATATTACCGATCTTTTGTTTGTGGCGAATTTCCAAGGGTTCAAACTTGTCTTGTATAATGTCTATATTTCTGCAGCTACCATTTCCGTTTTACGTGGGAACAATCTCTTTCCTGAGGTGTATAACTACTTGATGATGATGACTCTATTGAGGTTATTTGCTTTAGTGGACAATTTGAAAATCTTTATATTAATTTTTTTTCTTCTCTTCCTGTCAAGCATGTGGATGAAATACAGCAGTTGTTTTCACATTTATAAATTTTCTTGAGTTTAAAATCAGTTGTTGTAACAATTAATTGGACTTGATGATTAATATTTATCAGTAGATTAATTCATCTTCTTTGAATGCAGGTGAATGCTTTCTTCCTTCTATTAAAAACATCTTATTTCTCTGGTCAGTTGAAAGGTGTAGAATATTATTTTAGACACATCTTTTCTTTCCTATATGATGTGCAGCTTCCTCCAGATGGTCGGGAAAAGATGGGACATACATATAATTTTTCTAGCCAGCCATTTCTTATATTTTCAACATTCAATTTAATAGTTTAATAATCTGAATCAATCTCACCAAAAATAATAATTCCAGACACTTTTTATATCCAATTTTTAGCTAACTTAACCAATCAGAGATAGCGTCACTTGCTATTTTTGGACAAATTTGTTTTAATTAGATCTCTAATTTATTTTCAACTAAATTATTTTTCAACTGAAAAGTTTAATCCTTTTTCCAGACACTTTTGTTTTAAAAAAATAGACTTAATCCTTATTTCCTTTCTTTTCTCTTTTTTTTTTAACATCCAGGTAACATTTCAAATCTTTGAGCTTCCTTCTTTAGATCTTGAGATAAGACAATTTCAAAATTAGAGCTCTCACCCATTATAAGCTCCCAAAGTGAAAAAACAATTATTTAAAAAAAACAAAATTGCTACAAAGATAGATATCTGATTAAACAATTTCCTCTTTTAACATAAAATTGTACAAAAAAAATAATTTGACAGATTTAATCCTTCCTTTTCTTTCAATATTTAGGAAATGTAAATTTCTGTATGTAATGTACACACATCCTTCATTCTTTCAAATCATTCATAAACTAACATTAAATAATATAATTGCTAGCTTAGTAATTATAACCCAATTATTTAATTAAATCTGTAACTTTTAAATCCCACTTATAATTAAAGAAAAGCAAAATAGAAGCATAGAACAAGACATTAAAATTGATCAAGCATAGGTTAGTTTTAAAGAAAGTTAAAATGTTGAATATTTGAAATATAAAACAATTAAATAGCTTACACATACACTGCCTATACGTATGCATTATAACTTTGCTTTTTAACAGAAAATTTAAAATTTTAAATATTAAATGTGTGTACTGCTCTTTTGAGCTTTATTAACACACAAACAAGTAAAGCATATAATTGTTGTCCCACTCTCTCTGTTTAAAGCTTTTAGAACTGGACCTTGTAGGGTTTAAACTTGGATACCCTACAACTTCTTTTATGGTTCTATAAAAATGTGATGATGATTTTTGGTTTACCTTTTCTACATGCACATTACTATAAATTTGGCTAGTGACCAAATTGTAATGGCACAATATATTTAAATGTCATAGCATCGGCCAGGACACGAACCCGCAAACCGGGCAACTTCCTGCAAGTGCAAGGCAGTCGCGCTGACCTCTCGACCACCAATGCAAGACTAGCCCAACATATTTTGACTTATAAAAATATTCATAATTACAATTAGATTTTATTTGAAAAGGTTTGTTTTCAAGAAAGAATCAAATGAGAACGTTGAAGTTGGGATCGATCTTCTGAGAATAAACACTTTTAGAAATATCAGTGCAGACATTTTTTAATATTTTAATATTTATATGTGCAATTTTAAAGCAGAATTTTATTACTTTATAATGTTAGAACAAGAATTTGTTGATTTTAGAAAAAAAAAGATTTCAAATAAGAAGGAATTCACTTAATATTTCTTTAAATCAGCAAAGGCAATCATCCAATCAGAATAAAGATGTTCTTCATATTAAATACGTCACTTTAGAATTTTTTTTCTATATTTATAAAGTTAAAACATTATTTTTTAGAATATTTTTATTTGTAAACTTGTATTTATAATAAATAATGTAAAGATTATCAAAATATGATATAACAGTTTAATTGTAAAAATAAAAATTTCACAAATACAACTGAAATTGCCACCCAAGAGTTGTCAAAATGAAGCTGGTAGTGAATGAGTTAAAGCAAAATAGATTAACAGTTAATTTACCATCACAAATCTATTTATATAATATTAATATGATCTATGTTCTTTATTACTTTTTACAATGCTTTTTTTACAAGACACTATTGACAGTTTTGATTGCCTCGGCAATCTTCTTCAGAACTATAATAAGCACAATACAAATATTTATGAACACATGTTCATGTATATTTGTATTCATGTTTTTGTATTGCGTTTGTTAAAGTTCTGAAGAAGATTGCTAGGGCAATCGAAACTGTCAATAGTGGGTTGTAAAAAAGCATTGTAAAATGTAATAAAGAACATAGATGATATTAGTATTATACGGATTTGGCAATGCAATAAGAAAGATAAAATTGAATCTATTTATAAAGATTCTGAAAATAATTACTTATTTAAATTAAAACGTAGCTAACATATTTTTAATTTAGAATGTTTAAATGTGAAAGAAATTATTTTTAATTTGAAGTTTCTTTCATCTGCAGGTATTTACAGCCCAGGCGATTTTTTTCCAAATCCAAACTATGGAGATCCAATCAAATCAAAGCTAGAATAAGACTTTTTTATCTTTTAAGAAACGTTATTCATATTATCACTTATTAGTTTCAGAATAATTACACTTACTTCATAATTAAGTATTAAAAAAGCAAATTCCTGAAATCTTCAGTTTAAACATATACTTGTTTCATTAAAAAAATTAGGAAAATTTAAGAGGTGAACTATTTGTGATTGAGAGTGGGGGGTCAGCATTTGCATTAAAAATACCTCTAACCCTTTTTTATTTTGATTTTATTAATGTATTTTTTTGCTACTAATTTAAATATTTGAAAATCAGGCACTCTTCACAAACCTGGAGCTTTAATTGTAAATATAGTGGATTTGAACTCAGACTTTCAAGCACCCACTATCTATCCACTATCTTATACAACTGATACACATGACCACACACATGTAAAAAAGATAAATAATCACCAGTATATGTATTTCATACTAAACCAGCACTCATCAGTAGGTCCAGATTATCATCTCCCACACACATATATATAACCAGTGCTCAGTTTATATTAAGATAGCAAATCTTTACACTTTAATGGACAGGCTTTAATCCACTCCAACTTCCAACTTTTCAGCCATCCATATCATTAAAAATCTGATAATGGAAAGCCAAATCCCATATTGATGCCATCATTATTGCCAAGCCCATGTTGATCTGAAGACACTCTGACCCCTCATGTATAGGACAGTATCCATTTAAATGCATAGGAGAGGGATGGGTAGGATACAAGCTTATATATAAATATTTAAAAACCAGGCACTCTTCACAAACCTGGAGCTTTAATTGTAAATATAGGAGATTTGAACTTAGACTTTCAAGCACCCACTATCTATACACTATCTCATATAACTGATACACATAACCACACACACATAGAAAAGATTAATAATCACCAATATATGTATTTCATGTGTAAATATAGGGGATTTGAACTCAGACTTTCAAGCACCCACTATCTATACACTATCTCATACAACTGATACACATAACCACACACATGTAGAAAAGATTAATAATCACCAATATATGTATTTCATGCTAAATCAGCACTCATCAGTTGGTCCAGATTATCATCTCCCACATATATATATAATCAGTGCTCAGTTTATATTAAGACAGCAAATCTTCACATTTTAATGGACAGGCTTCAATCCACTCCAACCTAAAGTCTGAGTTCAAATCCCCTGTATTTACAATTAAAGCTCCAGGTTGGTGAAAAGTGCCTGGTTTTCCAAATATTTACATATAAGCTTGTATCCTGCCCATCCCTCTTCTATGTATTTAAATGGATACTGTCCTATACATGAGGGGTCAAAGTGACTTTCGGAACAACATGGGCTTGGCAATAATGATGGCATCAGTATGGGATTTGGCTTTCCATTATCAGATTTTCAATGATATGGATGGCTGAAAAGTTGGAGGTTGGAGTGGATTAAAGCCTGTCCATTAAAGTGTGAAGATTTGCTATCTTAATATAAACTGAGCACTGATTATATATATGTGTGTGGGAGATGATAATCTGGACCAACTGATGAGTGCTGGTTTAGCATGAAATATGTATATTGGTGATTATTTATCTTTTCTACATGTGTGTGGTCATGAGTATCAATTATATGAGATAGTGGATAGATAAGTGGGTGCTTGAAAGTCTGAGTCCAAATCCTCTATATCTACTAATTAGTAAAAAAAAATATTTTTTTAATATTTCAGTATCTCTCATTTTAGCACCTGATATAATCATCTCTTTACCTCCACTATCTTATTAGCTATGGATTTATGGTCAAAAATATATTTACAATTAATTTTCAGAAGTTAATGTTACTTTAAAAGTTGCTTAAAATTGTTATTGTGTTCTAATTGATTTTTTTTAAAAGTACATATTACCAAATTCACCACTTTCTTTATTTTGCTGTAATATCTTGTATAAATACAATTTATTCACTACTTTGAACACTTTTTAGCAAAAACCTTTTATTGACTTATATTCATGCATAATCTTATGTTTCAACAGTCCTGCAGTCTTCTTCAGAGCCACTTATTTTAATATTGCTCTGAAGAAGACTGCAGGACAGTTGAAATGTAAGATTGTGCATAAATATAGGTTAATAAAAGGTTTTTGCTAAGAAGTATTCAAAGTAGTGGATCTATTGTATTTATAACACACATTAATATTGATGTTATTTGTACTGAACGTAATGATCAAAAAAGAAAATATAAAGAGGCATTGTTTATGGCAAATAATATCAACACAATAAACAAGAAAGACTTTTGCAGTATCATGTAAATAGCATTTAATTTTAATGTATATATTTATTTTTATATTTTATTATAGTTCTATAATTATAAGTGACCTGGTCGAAAGCAATGCTTAGATATTTATTTTATTAAAAATTTTAAACTTTCCTATACTATTATTATTATACACATTTACATATTATTAAAAAGATACATTTAAAATACATTAGCATATAACTGACAACTATCTATTTTTTGAATAAAAAGAAGATTCTAACATTAGCTTCAAAATTGCCTACGAATTAAGCACAGGTAAAATTCAGTTTTTGAACTCATAGAAGTAATTCAACTATTATGCACTTTATATATAGAGAAATTGGGTGACTAAATCAGCAATATCATGATCAGATGGACACTCACCTATGGTCATAGTAATAAAAGGAACCTATATAGCCACTTGTGAAAAAAAAACACCACCAATAAAAAAGATTCCTGTGTCCCATTATCAAAAAAATGAAACATCTAATTATTTCATTTACATACTATGCTTAATTTACATATTGGATCACGCTAATATAAAGGCATATTTTAACTGTGAATTCTCATTCACTATTATGATCCTGACAATGATCAGCCAAACGCTGGCTCAGAGTATTTAAGACTTTTTTATACTTTAATTAATTTACCTTTTTACATTAACTTGTACATTACAACTTTATTAGCATTACATAAGTGTAATTAGCATATTGGATCCATTGGGCATATAGATAAGGTGATAACCTTTACATCTAAAAAGATCTAGCACTGTAAATACAGATAAACTACCAACTAAGGTATAATAGAGGGCTTTGAATTATAGAAATATATATTTAAATCAACACATGACACAATGAGTTCAGTTTACTCAATGCTGTTTCTGCACCATACTTGGTTTTTTCATCACAGTTTTGTTATTCACTGTAAGCTTTAGTAAATGACAGATGCAGATTAGTGTTTAATAAATCCTTATCCAGTGCTGTCCTATCCAATATACCCAGACCAGTTTCAAGCTTATAGCTTTCATCAGTGAGAAGCTTTGGAATCTTGGAACAATGGATAGAGATTAATTAAGCACTATCATTTGCATGTCATTTGTAAAACTTACAGTACACAACATAGCTGTGGTGAAGTATGCCACAAAAACTGAATTATTAATAATGACAACAACTTCTGGTTGCCTTAGTTACTATTTTCACATTCGTAGTTCAAATTGTGCTGTTTGAAAAACTTATATCCATTTACAGGAAATTACATATTTCTCACAAATCAAGATACATCACAAGACCTATAATTGTTTTTAAATATTATTTATGCATAATCAATCTTTTTTGATTAATCTATAGCCTGCCTTAATATTGTTTTACATATTTTTAAACAGTTTTACCATTTTCCTTCTTTATTTAATTTATTAATTATAAAATGCACTACACAAAATAATGATTGCATCGTAGTATGGGTAAAAACACTGTTCACATATTTACTTGCATAATTTCTTTTATGTCTTCTTATAAGAGTAACTCTCCACTCAAATTTCCATTTAGTATTTTAATCTTACACTAGTTGGCACTCAAGTGGAGAACTGCTCTTGTCTTACCATACTGTTTTAAACGGGATGTTTTGTTATTTATTGCTACTATTATCATTAAACCATTAAACAACATGATCCCTATTTGCTGTTCTTACACAAGCTGTTAAACCCATGAGAAACTCACCATACATTAGTGCCATCTAGTGCAAGCCACAGTAATCAATGGATGCAAGGTTTGTGCATCCACTGATTACTATGACTTGCGATAGGTGGCACTAATGTGTGGAGAGTTTGTCAGTTTTAACAACTTGTATAAACATACAAAATAGTGATCATGTGATGTTTAGTGGCTTAATACCATTCTTGTCCATATATGGTTATTAAAGATCCTATGAACTAGGTTCATATCCATATGAGTATACAACTGAATGAGCTTGGATTGATAACAACTGTTTTAATTTTGCTATCATCACTTTATAATTAAGTAAAAAGGTAAAAGGTGGCTTCTGGAAGGTCATTAGATCTTAAGATCTAAGTGCGCAGTGATCTCAGATCCAAGGTTCCTCATTGATGAAAGACACAAGCTACAAAATATTCTGGAGATATCAGATGAATAGGCATTGGATAGGGATTTTATGTGCAAACCTTCTTGCATCCATTGATTACTAAGGCTTGTACTGTGGGGGCAATACTGTATGGAAAGTTTGTGCACTGTATTATTATTATTTCTAAATAGACAAAATAGGTATTTGCAATTAGTGAAGAATTAAAAATGTAAAGTATTTAGTTATTGAATTTGTTTCAGATCTAGATCAGTTCAAGAAGATTAACAAATTCAAACCTTAGACTGACTTGAATTTTAAGTTTCTAGCTTACCAGATAAAATAAACATGAAGGTAGTTTTAATTCAAACCTAACTTGAAAACTTTGCGTGTGAAAATATATTTGTAATATAATATAGGCGCTATTGCACCTGAACGCAAAGCTACTTTTTACTTAAAAACAAAATAAAATTATACTATTCTGCAAGCGCTTTCAAGAAACGTGCTCTCATCTTCATAGCTTTAAGTGAAGTAATTATATGCAAATATGCATATATTAAAGCTCAGTCAGATCCATCATGCTATTCCATTTTTTGCAATTCATCAGAAACTAACAGGACACCAGTGTGAACCTCAAGATATCAACCTTGTCTGCAAAGAAAGGCACGATGTAAAAAGAAAAGTGAAGGAGGCTGCTTCATTGTGATGGATTGTAACGCCATCAACCACAAAAACACATGCTTCATGATCTCAAAGACATGGAGCAATTAACCTTTGAACTTTGCATAATTTGCATATAATTACTTCACTTAGAGCTATGAAGATGAGAGCATGTCTCTTGAAAGCACTTGCAGAATAGTATAATTTTATTTTGTTTTTAAGTAAAAAGTAGCTTGGTGTTCAGGTGCAATAGCGCCTATATTATTTTACAAATGAAGGTAGTTTCTGGATGCATGCCTGCATTCCTTCCAGCTTTAAATCCCGAGTCTCGTCGTTAAAGATGAAAGTCAGAAACTGATCTGAGATTCGATTTAAATACAATAGATAAAGATTTTATATATTTGATAATCACTTAAACTTACACTAGTATAGAAAGCTGTTCTTCTCTGGGCATAGTTGTTGAGAGATTCCTGACTCCGTTTAAGGAGAAGTCACAGTGTATCACATCACATCACATCTTTCATATTGTTTTAAGTTGCTATATTTGCCAATTCAATGTCTTGCTATATTATTATTCTCGCTACACATACCTAATATTCAACACATATTAAAAACCTCACTTATTAAAATATTACAGAAGCTATTCTCAGTTACATTTTAAATTCTGTACATTTTTATCACTACAAATCTTTTATTGTAAATTTAAACAGTAATTTCAAGGGATTACATGATCACCATTTCCTCTGTTTGCACAAAACAATAGAAAATTTTCATGTCTTTATCAGTTAACTAAATAGGTAAAAGGTGGCTACTGGAAGTCACATTAGATTCTAAGATCTAGGTGCAGTTCTGTCAGATTCAAGACTCTTCACTGATGAAAGGCGCAAGCTAGAAACTATCTGGGGATATTGGATGAATATGCACTAGATAGGAATTTTATGCAAAACTTTTTGCATCCAGTGATTATTAAGGCCTGCACTGGGTGGTACTACTGTATGGAGAGTTTTGCCTCTGTTTAAACAGTTTGTGTAAGCATAGAAAGTAGTGATTATGTGATGTTTAATGGTTTTGTACCAATTTGCCCACAGGAGGATGATGAATGTGGATTTTGAAAAGTGCTAAAATGTATAGATACTGAACTGGGTTCAGATCTATGAGATTATACAAGCGAATAATATTGAATTGAAAATATTATTGTGGTTTCATAATGGGCTTATAGCTTTATAGTTACCTACATATGTAAAAGGTGACTGCTGGAGGATTGCACTACATACTAAGATCTAAGTGTAGTGCGCTCAGATCCAAGCCTTCTCACTGATGAAAGTCATGAATATGCATTATGTAGGGATTTTATGCATAAACCTTCTTGCATCCATCGATTACTAAGGCTTTCACTGGAGAGTTTGATACTGATATAATAATATCAAAGCCAAATTAAAATTAATATATTCTACTTCTTTTTTATATGGCCTTCCTATATTCTCAGCATAATTAAATTCTGATAAATATCTTAGAATTTTATCATATATTATGCTCTCCAAATCTTTAAGAACTAATGTTTGCCACATTTTTTTTTTAAACCTTTTTTTTTTGTTACATATACACGTATTTTTTTTAATACACAAATTCTTCCGATAAAGCTTCGATTTATAACAATTATATAAATCCTCATGACATTCTTAATAACTTCTTTTTCTTTCCCATTACTAACTTTCGCTTTGGGTCACTGTTATTAGTTCCGGTGTGTATCTTTCAATTTTGTCATAAGCAACTATTATTTCATTATAACCCACTCTTAGGCACAATTATCTTTATTCTTTTCTCATAACCAAACCCGAATATTCCGCACATGATTCAGGAGTACGGATCGTTAGGCATTTTTAAAATAGGTCAACAAACTACACAGCAAAACTATATACAATTGAACATCACATCCTTTTTGTTTGATTATACTGTATAGGGAGCAATAGAATGAATGAATGTTTCCTCTCTCTGTATGTGGTCTAGAAGCACTTTTCAGACATTAAAATACTAAAAGAACACTTTAAACACACATTAACATTTATTAACAGGTAAAACTCTCCATACAGTAGTAGCGATCACGTGATGTTTACTATTATTTACTCGTTAGATTTCAAATATAAAACCAGTGCTTAAATTATTTGTCAGAGATTTCTATTATTTAAAAATAATAATTTAACTCACAACTTATAAATCTTGCATTCATTTCATAAAACTATATTTTTTACTCATAACAGGTCTTTGGTCATGTACCGAATGTATGAACATTAATTTCAATAAATGATATTAATAATCACATGTTAAATAAAATAGACTAAATAAATATTGAATGGCTGTTTTAAATACATACTTGGTAATACTAGACGTATATATAGATTCTATTTTCGTCCATGAGTATATATATATGTATGTCTATATACATCTAAATATAGTTTATTATTTCAATAACTTTCATTAAAAGTTTTATGTATTAATGGTGCAAAATATTCATTTTATGTGAATCTAATATAAAGATACATTAAATTCATCACATACGCCCACAAAAACAAATATTTATAGTTTATATATACAGTATGTGTCTTATTTAAACATTCAAAACACCATATGTTCTTATGCACGTGTTTAATTTTATAAAATATCTTTTGATATATATTGTATTAGAAATATATACACTATATGAGTCTATATCCATGATAAACCACCAAACATCACATGATCATCATTTTTTATGTCTACACAAGCTGTTTACATAGAGTCAGGAATCTCTCAGCAACTATGCCCAGAGAAACCTGTTAGCCATTTTACCTTCCCTTTCCATTCCCCACCCTAAGTTTTCACTTAATCTGCTCCATCCCACTTCCACAACATAATTTTTGTCAACTTCATGGCCTTCATATCTAAATCCCCCTTATCTTTTCCCAAACCTAGCATAAAAAACAATAACCCACTTTCTGTATAATCACTTTGTTCATATTCATTCTTCCATAACTTCATTATTTGTACCCTGTCTGCTTTCAAGCATTTACATTCAATTAACAGATGCCTAATATTTTCTATGCCTTCCTTACACAATTTGCAGACTAAATCACCGATGTCTTTCCATTTATGTATACATTCCCTTGTTGCTAAAGATCCCGTTCAAGCCTTAAACAATAAACTACTTTCCTTACTAATTATCATAAATTAACTCACACCCAATGTTCTGGTTACTTCTATATATATATTTAAACTCTTTTTACTCTCCATACTAGTTTTCCATCTCTCCAACTCCCTATTTATTAATGCATCTATTCTTTTATCCCATTTCTTACCACTATAACACCAAACAATCCTCCTAACATAAGCATCCCATCTTTTGTACAAGTATGCTGATATAAATTCTTTATCCAAATCCTCTGCATACCGCATTACCTTTCTCACCCATTTTGTTGCCTCCTCTTTACTCAAAACACAATTAAATACTATTTTGGTTATTCTTTTATTATCCACAAACTGCAACCTACCAAACATTTTCATTTTGCTTTTTGCATCTCTCACATAAAAACTTTAGCATCCCATTTCTCCTTGAATTGCCTCCTTTGCTGTCCACACATATGCATCTAATGCATGTCTTCCTACTTCCCTTTGTGCTTTTTCTAAGTAATCAAATACCCCTTTACTAATACAGAACACATCTTTACCATATGTTAACTCTGCTACTGCAATTCTCTTCCATACAATTCTAGCTATACCATATTTATTATATAAAACACTGTTACTTTCTTTATCAATCCCTTTCTTTTCTTTGCTTCATTTATCAATTTTTTCTCCCAATCATCCAAGCAATTTTTCTGATTACTTAAGATGATTCCCAAATAACTATATCTATCACCACACTTAATCCCCCAATAAAAATTCTACATCTTCTCTTTTCCCAGTATTAACCAACCTTATATTTGATTTTTCTTCACTAAATTTAATCCCCATCTCTTTACCCATCCTTGCGCATATTCTCAGCATAACTTCCATATCGTCTCTTCTTTCTGCACACAAAAAGACATCATCCACACAAAAAAAGGCCCGACAAAATATATACCCTCTTGCCACTTATTAACGATATCTCTATCCCTTTTCCTAGTCTTTCTATTGCTCTCTCCATTTCACTCAAATACAACAAAAACGAAATAGGTGACATAGGGCATCCTTGCTTTAGTCCCACTCCATTTTTAATTTTAACTAATTCTATATTTCCTAATTGATATGTATAGTAATTATTTTCATATAATTTCTTAATAAGAGACAAAATTCTAGGTGGTAGAAGCCAGAGTAATCAATGGATTCAGGGAGTTTTGTGCATGAAATCTCTATCTAGTACCTACTCATCCAATATCCCCAGACTAGTTTCTAGCTTGTGGCTTTTCATCAGTGAGGAGCCTTGTATCTAAGAGCACTGCAACTAGATCTTAAGATCTAATGAAACCCTCCAATAGGATTATGGTGATTGTGGTTATTAAAGAACCAAAGACACCAAAAGTATGGATGGTGAACTGAGTTCAAATCTATATCATTATACAAGCTAATGAGCTTGAATTGGAAACATTATTGTGTTTTCATTTTGAACTCAAACCTTTATAGTTATCTAATAAGGTAAAAGGTGGCTTCTGAAATATTGCATTTAATCCTAAGATCTAGATGCAGTGCTCTCAGATCCAAGGCTCCTCACTGACAAAAGTTTACAAGCTAGAAACTATTCTGGGGATAATGGATGAGTAGGCATTATGTAGGGAGTTTATGCACAAACCTTCATACCTCCATTGATTACTCTGGCTTGCACTGAATGGCGCTACTATATGGAGAGTTTTGCCTCTATATATCCATAAAACATATGGACAAACTGCTTGTTTAACATTAAGTGCATTATGAGATCTTTATCCATCATATAATGTCAATGGAGAAGATAAAATCCACAACCCTGCATAATAAAAAGACATTTAGCTGAAATCTTTGCATCATCACTTTTATTTAGTCTGTGCTCATACCCTGTCTATTACATACATAGACACAGGTATATATAAGCCTGTGTATTTCAGCTATTACATCCATAGTAATCAAGCTCAATTAGACAAATTCTGGAAAATTTATGACTAGCACATGTACAAATTAATGGGAACAAAGATAAATAACACTATATTTAAGGTTATCTATTTCCTTTTTTATTATATTTATTTCTATTAATAATTAGTTATTGTGAAACGGTTATATTTTTTATACATTAATATTAAAATTTGTTAATACCTATCACAATCATATATATATATATGTAAGTATGTATACAATGATATCTATCTATCTATATTGTAGAGTATTAAGTTCAAACACTATATTACAAACCCCATAGACCTCAGAAGGAAAGAGGGAGAAATATTTTTTTCTCTACTCAACTGACTTTTATTAGTCAAAGTGGACAATGTAAATATTTTGAAAAGTTCAATATGTATAATTAAAAATTAAAGATTAAGCACATGTAAATAGTTATATGTAGCTGTAAATTCTATAAATCATTGTCCTAAGTCTACTTAATAACTTTCTATATTTAATTTATATCTAACAAATAATAATGTTCTTTCATTATTAATAATATTTTCAATGCTTTGTCATTGATAATTTATTCTATGACTCTAGTACTAATAATATTAATAATCTGTAGCTTTTTTTTTTTTTTCGTTTAGATTACTTTCAGTAGGCAAGTTTTACAGATATGAGATACGTGTGTATATGTGTGAGTATGTACAAACATTAAAATTTAACATTTATAGATATATCAAAAGGGTTTTAAATAATTTCATATTTTCTGTGTAAAAAGGTTTTCTTTTTTATATTATTTAAATCCAATTTTTATTTATTTAAAAGTGTTAAAACGGAATAAGATGATCAATTCTAAAGACTTCAATCTAGGTTAAAAGTTGAGAGAAGGATAAAGTCGATTTTAAGTAACTTCAGTGAAAGAAAAGTGGGGGTGAAAAAAATAACTCATTAGTAAGCAATTAGAATTGCAAAGAGACAGCAGATCATTTTGGACCACACCAAATAATAAATTTTGAAGAAATATAAAAGTCAAAGAGATTGGTATCCCAGCTGCTTTGATAAGGTATATTTTATGGATAACCAGTAGTCCTGTGACGTCATCAAAAAGCCAGACCATATATAGTCTGAAACAAAAGATTTAGAGGGGAATTAATAAATCTGATTGCTTCTTCGATCCAGTGTATCATGATTATATATATCTTGAAGGTTTCTGCAGCAGAACGGAGGGCTAAAAAAACAATATTTGTTTGGACGGTCCTACCGACTGATCCAAAGAACTCTAGCACATCTGAAGACATCTGAAAAGCAGTTAAAACATTCTATGGCTAATCTCCAAAGACCAAACATGATTCTGAAACTGGTTATTGCTTCACCTATGCTGTTAGTGGACTCCAACCAAGCAAAAGTAAAATGCTAAAAATATATTAAAAGCAGAAAAATATCCATTTGTCCACTAATGTACCCACACCCAGAACAAGAAGAAAGCAGAAATGAAGAACCCATCCAATACTAAAATAGTGTCTTTAAAGAAATGCAATTCGTCAAGCGTCGGCGGTCGACAGGTCAGCATAGCTGCCTTACAAATAGTTGTTCCGGGTTAGCGGGTTCGCTTCTCGGCCGAGGCTATGACACATGAAAAAAAAGAAAAGAAATGCAATTCTCTGCATCGTCATTATCATCGCAGTAAAACAGAAGGAAGAATTACTTTTCCAGTAAAACTGCTATAATTCATATATCTACTTGTATTAAATAATAGTAGGTTGCTGAATTCAAATTTTTAACTTTGAACAAGCTGACTTTAGAATAAAATTCATTAAACTTACTGAAACGGCCTCTACATCTGAAATAGAAGAGGAACATGGTAATACAAATTTTAATTTTATTTTCTCGATGACTATTAACAATTTTCTTTTAAATAAATCCATTTGTCTCTCTCTCTCTCTCTAAGTATTGAAATAATCAATTATTAGAAAGGTTTTTTTTCAATAATGATGAATATCGACTTTATCAATAGATTGTGTGTTATCTGATTATCATTACATGTAACCATTTATCTATGTAATTTTTATCTTAAAGTGATTTTTTATATATTTATTAATTCTGGTATTATGCTAAAAATATTGTTCTTATTATATGTAAGATAAAAGTTAAACATAGAATTTATTAATGGGAAGTAACTCACCCACATACGATATTATCTGTAATATCTGTATGCACAGATAAGTGTCTTGTATGATTTCTCGAATTTTAGAAAGAGAGGATGAGGGTAGATATTTGGTATAGTGAGAAATAGATTTTTGAGTAATTAGCATCTTAGATTAATGGAAATTGAGATTAATAACTAGAAACAGATCTTTCTTTTTTTTTTTAATTCTTATCTTTATAATTCAACTAAACTTTTCTCTGTCGATTTCTCGATTATTGTTTTAAGTTTATAAATATAAAAAATTATGATGTATACAATATGCAAGTATATGTGTGCATCTGGTGTTTATTTATAAAATTAAAATTTCCCATAATATGAGACTTCTATTCATCCACCAGAGATATGAACATAGACATATCACGCTATATGATACTAACGATGGAGTTTAAATTACGTTGGGGGGTATTATATTACTGTATTTGAATGTAACTAATTTTTATTATTAATTATATAAATTTTTCTACTTGTATATTGATGACTAACCAATAATAAAATTTAATTTTTTGATTAAAAGAAGTTTATATGTTTCTTAGAGTTAATTATTGTCTTAGGAAGTTAGTTTAGTCATCGTCATCACTGGTGGATTTCAATCATAAAACATAGTCTAAAAATGTAATAATATCTTTTAGTAAATAATTATCGATTGATGAAAGATATGATTTATGTGGTAAATTAGTTATAAAGCTGTAGTTGGAAGTATCATTGTTATCATTATCATCATCATCATCATCATTTTATTAATTAATAAATAGTCTAAATAAATATATTAAATGGCCATGTAAATGGTGTTTTTCACTTTGTTTGTTTATTGTTGGTGAGCCAGCATAAGAGATACGACTGCCATCTACGATCCATAATATGAGCTAGTAAGATTTATAATATTATTAAATATGAGCTTGAAAGAGTTATAACATTAAATTATGAAATATGAGCTCCTAAAAGTGATGTTAAACTATTAAAAGTCATCTATATGATAATTTGTATAATAATTTATTTGCACACTTATGGAATAATGTCAATGATTTACCATTAACACAGGTGCAAATGATATACTATTCTAAAATGGAAAATCCTACATACTATCATAAATAATGGACCAATTGACGTTCAAACCAGGTACGATTATAAGTAGGTATCCAATGATATTTTATCTAGGTTCGGATAGCCTAATGGTGCCCAGATATATAAGAAAGAATGGAATAGAGAGTAAAACAGTTAGTTGCAGTTTGTCCAATTGGGGTATAAAACTGCTTACGTGGTTATTGGTAAATTGATCTAAAATGACCCATTGCGAATGACTGCCCCAATGAGGAGTGGTACGGAAATAGATTTTATCTAGATTATTCTTTCAGTTACAAAATATAAAGATTATTTTCTTTTCCATTACAAATGGCTGCCCAATGTGGAGCGATAGATATTAGATTATTTTCTTTTCTGTTACAGTATATATATAATCCCTATTTTCTTTATTGTCTGAATGGTGAATATATGTTTGTTTGTAAGGCTGTCATGTATCATATTCCCAAACATTTAAAAAAAAACTATTACATTTGTCTGCATTATTAAGAATTGAAGAATATTTTACATTCCGCTATTAATAGTTGTCCGTAACACTGTCAAATTCACATATCCAAATATAACAGATATATTTTTAAAAATTTAATTTTTAATTTAGAGGCTGAATTTGATTACAAGGATTTTATTCAAAATAAGAAATTCCACAATGCAAAAAAAATAATTGTTAAAGCAACCAATTAAAATCAATTATTACAAAAACGATGGCTGCCGGCTAAAAGTAATACCACCATTAATAAACCATAATACAAAAACAATCATCTTTCAGGCTGGGTATTAAAAAAAAAACAGTGATATTTAAGTACTAATAAATACAACAATTATAAAAGCCCTTTTTTTCAAAAACTATTAATTCTATTAATTAGAATGATTAATATGGGATAAATTGTCATTTTGACATATTTTATAAATAAGTGAATAATTAAAGGATGAACACAGACTTTCAAGCTTCCTTCAGTTATCCACTCCATTCTATATAATTGATATACATGATCTATATATGCAAAAAAGATAAATGATCTCCAATATATGTATTTCATGCTAAATCAGCACTCATCAGTTGGTCCAGATCATCATCTCCCATACACACACACACGCACACACACACACACATATATATATATAATCAGTGCTTGGTTTACATTAAGATAACAAATCTACAAACTTTAATGGACAGACTTTAATCCTCTCAACTCTCCAATTCTTTAGCCATTCATATTATGGAAAATCTGATGATGGAATGCTCAAAGCCCTTTTTGATGCCAATATTGTTGTCATATCCATGTTGGCTTTAAATCATTCTGATCCCTTATATATAAGACCTTAATATGTCCATTTAAATACACAGGAGGAGGATGGGCAGAATTCACACTGAATCTGTAATATTTGAATAAGTAGTATGTATATACTGATTTTAGATGTAATTAGTATATACATTATACGTGTATTCAAATATTACAGATTCAGCATGAATTCTGCCAATCTTTTGTGAATTTAAATGAATATATTAAGGTCCTATATATGAGAGGTCAGAAATGACTTAAGGTCAACATGAGTATGACAACAATATTGGCATCAACAAGGGCTTTGAGATTCCATAATCAGACTTTTAATGATATGGATGGAAGAAAAGTTGGAGAGTGGAGAAGATTGAAGCCTGTCCATTAAAGTATGATGATTTGCTATATTAATATAAACTGAGCATTGATTGCATATGTGTGTGGGAGATGATGATCTGGAAAAATTGATAAGTGCTGGTTTAGGAAAAAATATGTATGTTGGAAATCTTTTTTTTTTGTATTATGTGGTCAGGTATATTGGTTATATAGGATAGAATGGATAGCTCAAGAGAACTTGAAATGTGTGTTCAAACTCTCTCTAATTACATCTTTCAGTATATACATTAGACTTTTATTCAAATAAGTGAATAATAACTCAAATTATATGTAACTGGAAATATCTGAAGCTTCCAGTGAGTTGTATAATGTAAATAAGCTCTTCAAAAGACATATGATAATCTGCCTCTTAGCATTTGTTCATATATATGCTTAGTTTGTTTACATAATTTTGGGAGTGAAATTTGATCTATTGATTATATATATTTATAGAAATGGTAAGAATCATCATTTAAATTTTCCGAGGATCAAAGCAGAGCTTTAATTTAAGCAACCTCTAATTGTGAAATGAAAACACAGTTTTAATATCTGTAAATAGTAAATAACTCAACTGAAGCTTCCAATGAATTACATAATGTAAATAATGTGATGTGATATTCTCCTTATTTGAAGTCAGGAATCTTTCAGTCATTATTCCCAGAGAAACTTGTTAGCCAACTTCCCTTCCCATTCCCCACCCTAAGTTTTTCCCATATTCTTTTCTATCCTGCCCCATGTCATTGCCACAACATAATCTTCATCAACTCTATGGCCTTTATATCTAAATTCACCTTATCTTTTCCCAAACCCAGCATAAAAACCAAGAACCCACTTTCTGTATAATCCCTTTATTTATATTTATTTTTCTACAACTTCATTATTTGAACCATTAACAGATACCTAATATTTTCCATGTCTTCCTTACAAAAATTGCTGATTAAATCACCCATATTTTTCCATTTATATGTATATTCCCTTGTTGCTAAAGATCCCGTTTGAGCCTTAAACAGTAAACTACTTTCCTTGCTATTATCATAAATTAACTCATACACAATATTCTATTTACTTCTCTATATATTTAAACTCTTTTATTATTCTTCATACTAGTTCTCCAACTCCCTATTTTTTATTAATATATCTATTCTTCTATCCCATTCCTTGCTACTATAACAATAAACAATTCTCCTAACACAATCATCCCATCTTTTGTATAAGTATACTGACACAAAATTCTTTATCCAAATCTTCTGTATATTATACTAGCTTTCTCACCCTTCTTGTTGCTTGTCCTTTACTCATAACCCAATTAAATATATTTTGGGCTATTCTCTTATTATCCATAAATTACAATCTAGCAAGCATTAATTCTCCAAAAGACAGATGCTGTCATCTGTGTTTTGAAAAATTTATACTTCCAGCTATAAATAAGTTAATAAAGTTCTTATAGATTTGCATTATGAAATTTTAAGTTAATGAAGCATAAAAATCACTGCGATATTTGATAAATTTTACAAGCACTGTGTTTTAGATTGTAATAAATTATAGAAAGTTATCATCATTTCATCACAAATTCTGTTAAATGGAGATGTTCAATCTCAGTGAGGGTATCCTTACAGATTGAATATTTCTGTTTAACGGTGCATGTGAGGAAAATATGATTACTTTCTATAGTTTATTAAAAATCACTATATGTTTAAATATTTAAAAAAAAGACTATTTGGCTGCTTCTTATTTCTTTTGTTTCCACAAACAATACTATGCTATGTAAGTAGTTTTATGTCTGTTTTCAATCAATTGTAGAGTTGGAGATGAAAATGAATGAGAATTAAACTTGAGATTTGTTCATTGTTAGCAACCTTATGTTTTGATCTTGTTAAAAGCCAAGTTCTGCAATTAGTACAAGCCAATATCAGTTTACATGGATTTTGAAAAATAAGATTTATATAGACAAGCTCTAAATTGTTTGCATTAATACTTTATGTATGTCATCTGCTGTTCAATGAAGTCATTATGTTGATAGTAAAACTAAAAACCCAAAATCTCTACAAAGATCTGGTTATTAAATTAAAAGTTACAGAGGCAAAACTCTCCAAACAGTAGCACCACTCAATGAAAGCCAGAATAATCAATGGATGCAGGAAGGTTTGTTGATAAAATCCCTATATAGTGCCTACTTATCCAATATCCCCAAAAAAGTTTTTTGCTTGTGGCTTTCATCACTGATCTAGGTGCAGTGCTCTCAGATCCAAGACTCCTCACTAATGAAAGCCACAAGCTAGAAACTAGTCTGGGGATATTGAATGAGTAAGCACTAGATAGGGATTTTATGCATAAACCTTCCTGCATCCATTTATTACTCTGGTTTACACTGAGTGGCGCTACTGTATAGAGAGTTTTGCCTCTGTAAAAGCAGCTTGTGTAAGTATAAAGAGTGGTGATCATGTGATGTATGATGATTTAAAATAAAAGTTACATATAACTTTTATGAAGAGTTATCATTAATAGTTTGAACTAAAAGTTGCAAAAAACCTAGCAAAATTAGATCGTGCTAAATATATGTGAAGGATTAATAAACAAAGAGAATATTGTATTAGTAAACCAGCCAGAGAACATGGGTGACAAATGCTGACCTATATCCTCAGGTGGATCCAAGTTTGGTCTGCCAACCTAGGCATGCAAGTTCTTTTGTCCACTTCCCTTGTTTTAGTGAGCAAGCTAATAATAAAATCTTCAACTGAAATTCCTATTGAAGCTTATAAACTGATAGTATTTGATACTATGATCATGTATTTCCTGATTGCTGGAATTGTCATATTTTTTACATATTCATGCTAATTTTAACAATAGTTTGTTTATACATTGTGTAAAAACCTAATTCTACCGAATTATTGTTACTGAGCCGACTCCCTTATTTCCATTCATGTACATATTGTAAACAAGCTTATGACTGTTATCATTGTTCATCTATTCCCGAATTTCTGACTAACAATGTTATCCTTTGGGTCTTAACATTATTCTGTATACTATTATCTTCAGTGTTCTTAATTACTCAATGATTTTTACTAGGTACTTAATTTCATATTACGTTTTGACCTTTTCAGCGATTTTTTTGTTAATGCTTACATTGCTATAATTGTAACACCTTGTTTATATTTATTCCAGTCTGTTAAAATCATTCCAATATGTATGATCTGTAATTATAATTTTTGTAATTGTTGGGACAATATGTCTAAACCCAACTTTGATTTATAATTAATTGCTTTCCTTGCATTATGTCTTGTTTGTGAATAAAGTATATTTTGAAATGAACAAAGAGAATTCCAATATAATAGCATTTTATATACTTTTCTTTATTCAACTTAACAATGCAGCAATTTTTATTTATTCCTTGATAATATTTCCTTATAGTTTCGTCTGACCAGAAGACTTCATCAGAACTACAATATTCAAATATATAATCACATAATTAATATCTTTTAATATATAACTTCTTAGAATTAAATATATAATACATAAGGTAATACTTTTTAATACATACCTACCAGGGACAAACCATCCATATATTGAATGGAATGAGTGCTTCTGTAGAAAAATTCACTACAACTTTCAAAAGCTTTAAAATTCAATTTAAACTATGTACATATTCAACCTCACAAAATTGATCCAACAAGTTGCACATACAATAGTGTAGTAAGAACAATAAGTACATTAGTGTATATAAGCTATTTTGCAAAACATAAAAAAAAAACTCAACTATTTTGCTAAACATAAAAAAAGAAAAAACTATTCCAATTTTTTTTTTTATTGTATGGAATTTCTGTTGACCTTCAACTTTTTTATCAACAGTTGCCTTGTTTTTATATATAGCCAGAAATGAATTTGACCAACTCATTATTGCTTAATTATAAGAAGTTCACGCAATGCTAAAATCTAATTTACAATTAAACCTTTAAGAATGTTTTTATTTGGTAGATAAAAATATATTGATAATGTATTATCTATTTTGTAATGGTCATATTTGTACATTCACATAACAAATCCAGAGTCCAACCACTAATGCTGATTGAAATAAGATGGTAAGATCTGGAGTCCAAACCAAGCTCCAACTTATTCACTAATACTCCATGATTTAACACCATATGAGTGACATTTCTGAGGTTACCCATGAACTTTAATTTTAATCATGAGCCAACTCTGAACAGGGAGAAACATAAGACCCTATGGTTAACCACACATGCGACACATAAAATTGGACTAAACATCTATTAATGGCCATCTGGTAATATAACTAAGAAGTGGATTGGATTGGGATATGATTAAAAAAATAATGAAGACAGGATAAATTTAAATACATTTATTAAAATTATTAGTAATGAAAAACAAAATAAATTAAATTACACTATTTAGGGATCACATTGAGATCATATAGATGCTCACAGGTGTTATACAATGGAATGTGACCAGTTCAGAGTAATACAGTGCTCGGACTCATTAAGTGTATTATCTGACTTTCAGGTTCAGTGAATAATCTATGCATATAAGAATTTAATATGCCAGCATAATATTCATTTAATATCACATTTTGCCAAGTGATAAATAGCAATGCTATCCAGAAATATAATTTAATTACTACTGTAATAATATTGCGACTGTTTATTAAGTTTCTCTAATATTCAAGCCTAATAATGTAGCCTGATAATGATGTGAATCATCATCCATCAAACTAAAGGTTATCTTCATCTTTGGATAAATCCTGAATAACATATAGAGAGAATTGGTCAAACTAGTCCTACATACTTTCAATATAGGCACTTAAAATATGCTATAAAGAGAGAAGGATTATTTAAATATATTAATACCTTTGTTTAATGAACAATTAATTTGCATCTCTAATCAGATTTAATAAAAAGGGAAGGAAAGCATATTTAAGAGAATTGGAATTAATGAAAATAACTAAATATGCCTTAGTAATATCTCCCTGGCCAGAATTCTATTATTAATTAAATAAAATTATGCTTAAAATCATAATTTATCAGTATAACAAAGCAAACCATAATTATATATGAAATCGAATTCAGAGTTGATTTAAATTACTTCAATTATCACAAGGCAATCAGTTATTAATTAATGAATTTTAATTTCGAAATAGGATTCGGATGTAATATAAGTAAGCATTAAATCATAATTACTAAATTGAAGATAGAAATATTAACTTAGGAATAAAATTAATAAAATATATCCGTTCAGTGGTTCAAAATATATTTGGCATATCATCACATATCTAAATGAAATATTAAGTACTTAAATATATAAAGAGCATAGATTTCACCGCAAATACGAGAATAAAACACAATTTAATTAACAAAATAATTATTAAGTTTGTCTCTTTAACAGGTTTGAGATAATAGATTTTACAGTAAGTCAAACGAATCTTGCAACGTTTATTAACTTTAGCATTTGGTACAGACATTGATCCATTAAAGATGATTTTGGAATCATTGCACGAGTTCAAAGCTAGCGATAAGAAATTCTGCCAGAGGTGTTTAACAGACCAAACATGGTCGTTAATATGTGTTGTGGTTTGAAGTTACTCAGATGTAACAAATAGGTTAAATCTATGATTTAGTCTTCAGGAATTGAACAGCCATGTTATAAAAGGAAGTAAAAGTTCAATTTTGATAAGTTTAAAACAAATTATGTATAAATTGAAATTTGTTCATCTAGAGAAAGGAAGATTATATGGATAAGAATTTAATTGGTTTATAATAAAATTTAGTCTAGACGGTTGATATGACCCATAGAGGGAAAACTGAATTTAATATGTTATTAACAGAAAAAACTGTAATTTAAAAAATGTAATAGAAATACTCAATGTTACTTTTATGTAATTCTATCGTTGTGTTATGTATTATGATTGAAATTTTGTAATTGATATGTATATTTTGCAAATCCGTTTGGGTGTGAATAAAGTCCAATTTTGAAAATATCTATTATTGGTTTTACAGGTTGAAGTAAAAGAAAGATTTGAACTATTAGACTTTAAACTGGGTGTTTATTTAAATTTACTATATAGCTATAGTTTTAAAAATTAATACTTAAAGTTCATCTGAGAGCTCTTGCAGTAGTCATAAAGATTATTACCTAAATCCTGGGCAGCAGCTTGTCTCTTGGCTTTGTTCTCTTGATAGGCAGAAGCTTGTTGCAGTAGGTTTCTATCAGGAAGGTATTCCATCATTATGTTGGCTTGTACCATTTTGGCACATAGGATGGAGGAGAAGATCACCAGATTACCGTTCCTAGGGCACGAGGAACAGCACAATCTGCCTAACTATTCAGCCATCCTAAAATTCAAACAGGCATGGATTCAGTTTGCAGACCTTTTAAAAATTTGCCTGAGTCTATATGTAGCAAAAAACTGACCCTATTTGCACTTAATCATGATGAAATTACATTTTTAATAAACAAAATTTTCCCAGTGAAGTTATAATTAGTACCTTTAAAATTTGATTTTTCTAGAGACCAAAATAATTTTTAGCTTTTGTTTTAATCCATGAATAGGATGTTTTCTTATATTTGGCCATTTATTTTAGCAATCAACATGATTGGTTAAATCTTGTTTACAACTTAAAATATATTTCAACAAACATTTATTGTCTTTAATAAAATTTTGATTTTATTATCCCGCCATACTAAACGCAGGTGTGGCATGATATAATTTTTACAGATTATTTTAAAATAATTTAAAAAATAGAAAACGACTAAATAACAAGATGCTATATATATATGATGGTGATACATGAAATATACCTATATATATGGGACTAAGCAAAATAAAGCATAAAATTGATTTATAATTTAAACTAAATCACATTTTAAATTATACACGATCTTTTAAATATGAGAAAATTGTTGTGGCAAGTAAAATAAAAACATTATTAAAAAAAGATGTAGTGTGCTTCCATTCCTAAAAAGTCATGCTTCGTCATTGATAACTACATATAATAAAATATATTATACTCTACTTAAAGTATTATATATTTAATTGTACACAGTTATATAATGAATTATATATTTAATTATATAAACATTAAAAGCATAAAGCTAAACTAGTCAATAAATAATCAAAATTACCCCAAATTTAGATCTCAACTAGATTAACCAAGAAAATAAATTCTAAAACATTACCAAATGGTTTCACTACTACTAGCAGATTTTTCAAGTGTAAAGAACTACAAAATAACACATTTAAATTCAACATTACCCCAATTCCACTTACCTCCCATATACACTTAAATGTTAAAAGAATTTGTAATAATAAAGATTATTTAATTCTTCTTTTTATTTCATTTCTCTCAAAGAAGACAATCAAAAAAAAAGATACAGGCCAGCCTATTAATTTTGATGAAGGTAAGGCTTGTCTTCTTTCAGAGAAATGAAATAAAAAGATTAAAGAATTTTTATTATTAAAAAATTATGATTTTGAAGCAATTAATTTATTTAAAAGCTTTTTTAATATTAAGGGTATATGGGAGATAGGTGGAATTGTGGGTAATATGTAGTATAAATATGTTGTTATTTCATAGTTCTTTACATTTGAGAAGTCTGCTTGTAGCAGTGAAACCATTGGTAGTGTTTTAGAAGTTATTTTCTTGGCTAGTCTGGTTGAGTTCTGAATATGGGGTAATTTTGATTATTTAACTATATATAGTTAGGTATGAAATTTATACTAATTATGTGGTTATATATATTTGAATATTATAGCTCTGAAGAAGACTGTTGGTCAGTTGAAACAGTAAGTAAATATTATCAAGGAGTAAAGTGAATAAAGAAAAGTGTATTAAATACTATTATACTGATATATACAAACAGTGCATAAAAAAATCAAGAAATAAAGAAAGATTATATAGTGGAACCATGAACTAAGCTATGTCTAACTATATGATTTCAATCATACGCTATCCAATAAAAAATATAAACAAACACAAAAAATCCTTAAAATTCACAAGTTTTATAATATCTAGCAATCATGTTTCTTCTCTAAGTGTTGTATATGATACAAATAAAACATTTTCTAAGAATAATGCTAAATTTTACAAAGTTTTGAAACATATTTAAAGTTAAGTAAGATTTTATTTTATTTACTAGTGCAGAGATTATATGTAATTTAAAGAGTAAGGATTTTTCATTCTAACACATGCACTGTGCTGTTTTTTTTTTTAAAAATAATATCTCAACATTGTCAAGTATTGAGAAACCTCTCAAGCTAAGACGCAAGATAGAGACTTTTGAAAAGTAAAGAGTGGTCATCTTACCAGCCATCTTATCTTTAAACCTACTTTCTAATTGTATAGGCCAATCTAAAGCATCTCAGTTTAAGAGCATGAAGATGTCTTACTATTCACTTCCATTGTTTTCTTCCAGCGTATTAACTGTCACAAAATCTTTAGATTTACTACATGTTAATACTCGGAAATATTAGAAATTATGTAATATTTTATTTTATTTACTAGTGCAGAGATAATATGTAATTTAAACAATAAATAAAATCAAATAATACATAATTTCTAATATTTCTGAATATTAATATGTAGTAAATCTAAATATTTCACTAGAGTTAATACGCTGAAAGAAAATAATGAAAGTAAAAAAACACAGAAACATCTTTATACTTTTAAACTGAGATGCTTTTGATTTGCCTATTTAATTAGAAAGTGGGCTTAAAGATAAGGCAGTCACTCATCTTTTCAAAAGTCTCTATCTTGGGTCTTAGTTTGAGATCTTCCTCAATACTTAACAAGACATCATTGAGATGTTATTAAAAAACAATACAGAGCATGTGTTAGGATGAAAAATCCTTATTGTTTAAATTACAAACTTAAAGCTAATAGTGATTGAAAAGCATTAAAATTATTAGAAATATCATAATTTCTTGATAAAGCAACTTATCTATTATATTGTTATAAGAAAAAAGGTTATTGGAAAAAAATGAATATCACTCAAAATGCATTTAATAAGGACTAATGTCATTTTGCTATTTACTTTATTTTAAAAATACAAATACAGGAGTTGTTTTCTTATTCTTATTCCTTCAGTCAATGCATGAATGAACACACACTCAGTAAAATAAAATTAATATCTCTAAAGTTATTATTAATAAGTATATATTTTTTTAATTTTGTTTATAATAAGCTTCTGTTTTACATAAGTGTGCATGTTGAAAAGTTAATGTACACTTGCAGTTCATTAAACAATCCATATTCTATTCTAATGCCTGTTTATCTACAAAATATGAGCTATTGTACACTACATATGTTTGACTGATGGGGGTGAATGATCAAAACAAAATATAGTATAGTTCATGGCTCTACTATACTTGCAAAAGAAAATTCCCATTAACAATATATGTTACATTCCAGAATATTGTAAGCAAACTTGTATTCTAAAGTCAAAAACAAACAGGAGAATATTTATATATAGAATATCTATTCATGTAAGCTCCATTAATTGGAAAATTTACACACAAAATTATTTTATTAAAATCCGGAATAAAATATAAATTCTTTATTTTATATTTTTAAAAAGATTTCTTACATATTTATATTGTAACGCTCGCAAAATATATGTTGTAAAAAATACACATACATATACTTTAATAATTAAAAAAATAAAATAAAAAGAAAATAGCTAAGAAATAGCTTTTAAGAATAAATTAAAAATATTGTGTCTGATTATTTTAAATAGATTTGTTTTATTAATAGTAAGAGGGGGGGTAAGAGAATCCTGTTTAGATAAAGATTCAGAATCTGCTCTCTTCTTTTTATAATTCAAAAGAAAATAAATATTAAAATTAAAAAAAAAAAAGAAAATAAATGTTATAAGTTATAAGGTTTTAAAATAAAACTAAACAATAACATTAAAATAAAGGTAATCTTTGTAAACTATCTTATTGGCAGGAAGGCACTTAAATTTTGGAAAGATCCCTGGCCAATCAGGTAGTTGATGAATCTAAGAGAAAGATAAGATAAATCATTTGAATGTAATTAAAATGCTAAAAGAAAATCAAAAATCTGATTAAGGTTAACAAGACAAGAATTGGATATAAAAGTGGCAGCTTGATAGCTGGGGAGATCTTTTCTTTTGTTATTCACTTTTCATCAGCAAACCCAAGCAGAGAAATCAAAAAAATAGTTTTTCTATTGCATATAAAAATTTTAAAATTATGAGCCAAAAAGCAGCAACATGTGTGGCTAAAGGGACCCAGGATGGTCAATCTGGGCTTCATGCCCTGGTCCCTGGAATCATCTATCATCCTCGCCTTCTATCAATGCCTCACCCATAGTATAAAGACTTTACCACATACACTCCTATTGTTACTGGAAATCCAAGGAAGAAAATCATTGCTGAAGACCGAATGGCCAGCTATGAATAACTAGAAGCTGCAGAAATGGAAAGGACCATGAACCTTGGAAAAAAACTGTGGTAACTGTCAAAAGATGACATCATCTCCCCATTAAGAAAACCTAAGTAAATATGAACACTCAATGTTATTACTGAAAATCTAGAAATTATTAAGATAAAGGACCGTTAATGGTATAAAATGATAATTTGGTCTATTTTCACTCTCCTTTACCTGTGTCACCTTTGATTACATGATTCTTACAATGTACTTATTATTAATGTGCTGGGTTCCCTATTCAAGATGTTGGAACTAGCCTGGGTAAGTCTCAAGTGCTGCATTTGCTGCATTCATTTGTCTTTTATCTGGGCATATCAACTATATAAAGTTTATATGGCTGGATGGCACCTGATATTTGTCTCAATACAAATAAATTGACTTGGATGGTTGATCTTATCCCAGCAGTATGAAGGGATGCTGAGATCAGAAAAAATGGTCAGGGCTATGCCTTTGTGTAACCTCGATCTGGTCATAGGTATCATTGACAGTTAATCTATCAATGATATTCTACTCCTTTGCTTCAATGTGCAATCACCAGGGCAAAGATGTTATGAACTTTCAAATGAATGTAATAATGGTTTAAAGAATTAAAACTTGAATAATTAAATAAATAAGTAAATAATAATGAAGAATAATGTTTGTCATCTGATAGTGAAAGAATACATATAAATAAATATGAATAGAAATAATAATGTTTTTTGTTTTAAACTTTACACAACGTAGAAAATGTCAAAATGTTAACCGTATAATACAATGATAAAGGTACCAAGTCAATTTAACACATGTAGACATCTAATAACAATAATAAAGTAATCAGTTAATGAATAAATGTTAATTAATAATAATTATTGCAAACCAGATCCCTGTGATCATTATATATTTTCATTATCAGCGCATCCTTTACCTCAACTCATCATATCATAAAACCTCTTTAGCACAGAAAATGAGATCATCATACATGCATACTATGAATATTCTTTACTCTTCTCATGCATTGGATGTACCAAACACCTGAATATTACATCCATATTGACAGCTCAGATGTCATTTGTTTCTATTTTTCAACCATTGTAAAGCCAATATTTACTAAATTATCTTATATTTGGTTAACATTATAACTATTAAAGTATTGTTTCAATAGTAGAAATTCTTCATAGAATAGAGCTACATAGTGTAAGCCATAGTAATTAATGGATGCTAGAAGGTTTGTGCATCAAAATCTCTATCTAGTACCTACTCATCCAACATCTCCAGACTAGTTTTTAGCTTACGGATTTCATCAAGGATATGGATACACAAACATTCTAGCATCCATTGATTTCTATGGCTTAAACTATTGTATGGAGAGAATTGCTAATGATTAGACAAATTGTGTAAGCATAAGAAATGGTGGTCATGTGATATTATACATTAGCACCATTCAGTGCAAGCCAGAGTAATTAATGGATGCAGGAAGTTTGTTTTGCACTGAGTGGTGCTACTGTTTGGAGAATTGCCTCTGTAAAAAACTGCTTGTGTAACCATAAAGAATGGTGATCATGTAATTATTGATGTGATATTTTAGTGGTTTAATATTGTTTCAATTAATAGCTTATCTTTATTAGTTATTTTTATAAAGCAAGAGTTTAGTTAGTTTATAAAAATTGGTGAATGAATTAATCAGGGGTGAGAAACTTTTTTTGTCAGCGGGCCAAATGAAATTTTCTTATCATGATGTGGGCCTAAATATATTAAACGATTTAACAAAAATTTCTGAATCTAAAAATGTTAAACTACTTGAATTATCAAATTATTAACATATTTAAAAAATTGTAAATACAAAATTTAATGACTTCAATAGAAGTCGATTACAGATAAAATCTAAAATTTGTAACAAACATTTTTATCGTCATGATAACAAATTGAATACAGAAAATTTATTGTTATAAAAACTTTAATGTGAGGAATTGAATTTTGATAAGTGCTAAGCCAAGCCTAGCACTTATCATTAGATAAGTGATAGGCTTGGCCTGGTATTTTAAATCTAATGCTTGAATATCCTAGCACCTCATTGAGGAATCAAGAAACAGAAACTGATCTGGGATTTAGGATAATCAGAAAAGCTTGTTAAGATCTATTGGCAAGCTCATTAAATAACATTTATAATACAAGCTTGTTAAATTAGGTCATATGATATATGATTTGATTTCTTTGCAATTATATTTTTTGCTATTAAGGCTTTGGCAATTTTATATTGCTAAAGCGATTAATATACGGTATATCTGAACTTAGTTCAGTCCTGTATGGCTATTTAACTTCGATAGTTGGATTTGAAGACATATGGATGTCTGAAATTTTCAGATTTTCTACTTAATAGTTAATCATTAGATAAGTGCTGGACTTGAGGCAGGATATTTTAAATTTAATGTTTGAATATCTTAGCATCTCACTGAAGAAACCAAAAGCAGAAACTGATCTGGGGTTGGGGATATTTCTGAAAAACTTGTTAAGAGCTGTTGGCAAGCTTATTAGATAACATTTGTAATACAAGCCTGTAAAATTAGGTCATGTGATATATGATGTGATTTCTTTGCATATATATATTGTAACGGGAATTACTCTCCTTAAACTTTTATAACTTTTTAAACTTTCTTAAATTTCTATTATTTTATTCTTTTTTACATAACTCATCATATTAATTTACAATTGATTTTTAAGGGACCTGTTACACAAGCAGAGAAGTAAATATGAAAATAATTACATATCAATCATACCCCCAGTCAGACTGTGATTTAATAAAATATTAAACTGCCAGTTACCTTTCCAGACCAAAGTAGCTCCCCAGCTGCATGAAATGTGAAACATCTCATGGGGATATTTATAACGTGTTTAAAACCCAGAGCATCATCCAATACTTACATTTGGAACCCATGAAATGTCATTAACATGTTTCAAGCACTTGACTGGCTATACATTTACTAATGTGAATGGAGGGAAGAGAGAGAGATGGAAAAATGACATTAATTATTAAAACAAATTTATTAAAAGATAATCATTAAAGGTAATATAATAAGAAATAATAAAATACAAACACATTACATAGTATACACTTAACAAATTTTGCATGCTTATTTATGAATTCTATTTCAGATGAAATATAAAAGTTTTAATACTAACATAAAATGATATTTACCTAGGATTTATAACACATCTTTTTAAACTTCTTTGTGGTTTCAACATTATTTTTAATTTTCATAGACTATTCAAATAGTCTTTGGTTTCCATGGTGGGTATGCCCAGTTCTTGGATTTGTATATGGGTATGTACAGTTCTTGTTTATTCTTTGTATGTGAGTGGTTACCCATTTGTCTTCGGATTCAGTTAGTTTCTTGGTCCAGGTATTGGTAACATGAAGGAAGATTCTTGGTGTCTTGTTCTATGGCATATCTGTTTCACTTAATTCAGTAGGCCAGGTTTGAACTTTGGAAGAAGGTGAGTTAGAGTAATTTATTACCCCATTTTGCTAATGGGACATGGGAGAAGAGCGGAGGAAATGACCAAACACCAGCATTCAGTTCTAGCCAATCATTCTCTTTACCAATTCTTTAATTGAATTGAACTCAAACTCAACTAAAACTTAACTCTCTAGAAACTTAACTTCTTAACTGAACACAATAGAGAATGTATGCCTTTTATATTATTCTGATCAACCTTTGCTTGAGTTTCAACCGCATTATCAATACATTTTATCTCTAAAAAAAATTAATTATAATTTACATTTCTTTATTTTCTGTTTTTTAAATTTTAATCACAGAGATTAGAATTAGAGATATATTGTTCAACTAATCAGCTTGGAATTTTAATCCTCAGAGTTTTGTACAAACTATTTTAATTAATCATAAGAAACCTTTTATTATTTTTTTTAATTAAAAACACTTTTTTCTTAAAGAGTATTTTTGATAGATCATAAAATATATAAAAGAAAGACAAGTTATAATTATTACTAATTCCTAACTTATCTCTTAAATTTTTCCTCTATTATTTTTTTTTAAACTATTGAATTATGATTATTCTAAATTTATATTTTTTTATAAAAAAAAACTACAAGTAAGTTATGTAACTCGTATATACACACACACACCTGCACAACATGTGTATATACATACTGTTACAATATATATGCCATTACATTATTTTAAAATTAAAATAAAAACAAGATTGTAAATAAAAATTGATTTTATTAAAATCTAAAAGCCAAAATTAAAAGTTGTGTTTAACGTATATAGATCGCACAGATGGAAAACTTTAAAACTATTTTAAGAAAAAAAGTATTTGAAAATTTTTTTTTTTGTAAAAAAAAAGAGTAAAGATTGATATTTTTGAAAATAGAAATAAATGTTGATTTCTATCATGTTTAATCTTAGTAAATGGAAATGAATGTTGTATTAATTAAATGATTGTTTTACAGCAAAACTAGCCCTTGGGGTGCTTAAATAATTAAAAAGGTCAGATAAGAAAATGAAAAAATTAGATTGACCAATGCAAGCACAGAATGTAAATGGAACATTAGAATGAGTCACATCATGCTAGATCGATCCCTTGGATTTCTGATAAGAGGGCCATAAAATTATAAAAGGCAAAATAATTGTTGTTGCAGCATTCTGACTATTAAGCTATATATGAATGGTAATTGTATTGTAGACTTTACGATGCAGGAGTCTTGCAATAGATTTAATTTCCTTTGCATGCAGCAGCCTAGGCCTCCCGACTACAGTCCCTGACCAAATCAGTAGCTTGTAGCGGTTATGTCTCCAAAGAACTATTAGCAAACAATAAGATCAGTAAGAACTTCCATAAAGTAAATGAAATCTGGAAGAGTCATCAAGATCAAAGGGGAAGTATAAACTTTTACCAATTGAACTTTCTTTTAAATAAATATATCTTCAATAAGTAGTCAATTTGTAAAAAAAAAAAGTAATATTAATAAATGGCCTTATCTGACCAAGAATAGAACTCTAAATCAATTATTATTATTTATTTTTATATAAGTTTGCTATATCATTTCCATTTTTTTTTTTTTGTATTTAACTAAGTTATTTATTTTTATAAGTTAATTAAAATGTATTAAATTTAAGTTGGGTGTAGATTCAGACTCATTAACATTTAGTTTTTTATTTTTATTTTCATATGTGTAAAATATAGATATATCGGCAAATATGACACCTCATGGTGAGTATCCAAACATATTTATTCGTATATCTTTAAGTTATTGTTGTCAATGCGGCACCTTATGATGAGTGCCATTGGATTTACTTTACTGTAAATTTCCCTCTGCAATTCCATCAACAACTTTATATTTTAATCGCTTATGTTTATTTTGAAGGGGTTTAATTTCAGGCTATTTGTTTCATAGTTAGGTCAATGCTGGTGGAGGGATATATGGGTGTTTATATCAATGTAATGTGACACGTGTTTGGCATACAGGGCAAAGCCCAATTGAATGCATGACTCAAAGATGTAGTCATTGTGTTGCAATGGTCGCAGACATATTTCCTGTGACTTTGACCTCTTTTAGCTCTATGGATAGGGACTATAACTCAGCAGATATACCGCTCTCCTCCATATGTAGCATTTATCTTATTATATGCATGATTTTTTTGCCAGACAGTCGCACATTCCTATACTGGATGAAGATCATGTCATTCAGATATCATGCTGCAGAGGCATATTCCTAACAGCATGGTTTTATGCTAGCATCATCATATTGCATTGGTTGCATCTGTATACCAGGAAGCAGGCATTGGGTTGGCTACAAACTTTTAGTCTGAGTTGAACGTTTGTTTTTTGAAAAGTTTTGAAATGACTAATCTATGTAGCTTATCTGTACTCAACATCGTAAAACAAACTTTTGTAAAGTGTCCATCTGTGCAGGCTTACTCCAAATAATTTAAAATTAATATTAAAATCTGAACAAGATAAATTTTATTCCTCAATTTCAAATATTTATGTGCGTTAATAAATGTTTTTTGGGTGTTATTACTAGCAGTGGTTTATTTTATTTTTTTAATATTAAAAATATATTTTTAATAAGTAGATTTTAAATCTCTGCTTCTCTTTGAGCTAGTGGCATGAGCTAACAGTCAATATAAAATAAAGTTGGATCTTAATAGTAAGTATCTTCCTACTATATAAATTTTCCAGGTTCGAATGGCCTGTTTATGCCCTTGCATGGCAGATATGGTAAGACTCCCAACACCAGATACACTCCAACTGTTATAATATATATAAATATTGTAATAGAAACTCTGGTTAATAGAAGCAGAAGTAGCAAAATTTACAAGCAAAATAATATGAGACTAGAAGTTAATTAATTAAAGTTCATTCTTTATACAAATATTCATTTTCTTCAGCTACCATACACTCCAAACATTACACATCAAAGAACATGTTCTCGGAGCAAGGGGGTTATTCTACTGGTAGGGTGTGTGGCATAAATTTGTACATTTTATCAGCAAATGTTATAAGATATAGCAGTATGCTAATTCAGTATAATTAATTAGTGTGTTTTATGAAATTGCAAACTATTACTTACTTTAGTGAATGATAAAATAACAATTGATAAATTTGTAAATAAGGAAAAAATTTATTAATGATAAAATAAAATAATAAGTCAACAATAAATCACTAGAATCTTCTTTGGGAGATTTTCTTTCTTGAGTACTTTTCAGGTCAGAAATTATAATAAAAGTTCAAATGCATTTATCTCTTTATAACTTTACAAGCTAACTTCTCACATAAAAAAAAATATCATTTATATCTAGATAGCTTTTCTGGAAATAATTTCATTTACTTTATTATTAGGAATTATGACATAGTTTGTGTTATAAATAATTCAAGTTCAAATATTATATTCTTATAGTTCCTTCATGAATATAAAAAAAATAATGTCATTTTTGAGAAGTTCCAAAATAGTTTTCATGCTTTAATTTTTTTAAAAGTTCAATATTCTTTTCTTATATTTATCTTGAATTTTTACAAAGAAAAAACAATTGCTTCGCATCTTGATTTTAAACTTATACTTATTATAGATTTTGATGTGCCTTTCAACACTCAAAGAGGCATCATAATTGTTCAACTGGGACAAAGTATGGTCCAATCTAGAATTCTACTGAAGCATTGATCCAGCAATCATGTATGTATTCACTTTTCATTTAGCTATGGTCATTGCTTGTATTCATGTAACCATCATTGTATAAGGTTGTATCAATTGTTTAAATAAATCGTTATTTTTTTTTTAAAAAAAACAACAATATCAAATTATTAAAAATTCTAGCTTTAGAATATCTTACTCCTATGTTGATGTTTTTTTTTCTTTTAAATATTTTTTTCCTTTCAGTATTGTTAGTAAAACATTGAAGGCAATTACGCACTGTGATAGTATTCTAGTTTATTATCTGGCAATACCTATAGCAGTTTTTTTAACTAGTGATAAGGATAATAGATTGGGAAATTGCACTAGGGTCAGAACCAATGAGTTATTTGCATTAAATTAATCCTTCATCTTCCATACAAGCCAGAGTACAAAGAATATTTCCATCACTTTAATTTAATTGAAATATAATTATCTATATTTTACCTTTTATTTGACAGATAATTTATTTTGCCTTTTTTTCCTACTTCAAAAAAAAAGTGGGAGAGAAAAAAAATCTATCTCATTTTAATATTTTTCAACTTCATTTACATATCAAAGCTTTTGTTCTATTTATAAAACTTTTTGGGGTCATCACTATGAATTTGAAGTGTCTTATTTTTAACAAAGGGAAAATGAACTAAATCAATATATCATGTTATTTTGTAAATGTGTAATGATGTAATTTTGGTATTGCCAATATACCTATTACAGTATATATTATACCGGACAAAAGCTTTAGACTCGCATATACTGACCGCTGGGGCGCCACTAGTCCGAAATTTGGAACTAGACATTTAATTTTAAGGGGCTACAAGATATGGGAATCGAATGCACCGGACTAGCTCAATCAAGCAAATGAGATCTATGTTTTGTTCAGTGAGTTGGAAAGGTAGCAACAGAAAACAAAATCAACTAAGTAGATGAATAAATACATAATTTGATTAAAAGTATGATTAAATAAACATAAATCTAAATAATAATCTTTAAAGCACACTTAAAATATGTACTGCACGAATATACGTCAAAATTAAATATTTTATATGGCTTTGAGAGCGATTTTCTGTGCGTGAAAGAGTGCAAAATACTGACAGTAGAAGTATTAGTAAGTATTCCATGATTTCACATAAGAAAAGGGAGGTTAGCTTCCTGCTTATAACCCATAGTTAGAAAAAGGCTGAATCTCCGTATTTGAGATTTATGTAAGCTTATGTCGAAACCGAAGAAATGCGAAAGTAGCTTCCAAAACATTAATAATAATAAAAAGAGTGTTGAAAGTTATTACTTTCAATTGATTGACCTCCCTCTGAGTGAGACAGGCTAGGAGCTCACGATCTACCTATTGAGAGGGTTAAAACAATCGAACGTGCTCCTAATAAACGAATTGCAGCTTGAAGAAATAAAACTAAGAACTATTATAATAAAGTTTCACGACATAAGGAGAACTAATAATAAAATGGATCATGAGCCAGAAGTCAATTAAAATAGTCTGTAATATCCAGACTGCTTTCTATAAAAAAAGAATGTGAGATTATAAATAAACTACTATCTTACTTACTAAGACTTAAATAGGATGGACAGTAATAGGTTTGAAATTAGCACTCGTTAAAAAAAAAAGAAAAAAAAATCAAGCACAAAGAAATCGAATTACATAAGATATAACTTAAAAAAACATTTATATTTAAAAAGGGAACAAATCTAAGATAACATTATTTAAATTGCAAAAATGTAAGGTACCTTAATAATTTATTTCAATGCTAGTGCACTAGACTTCTTAGGTTAGTCCGTTGCTCTGGATTCACTGACGGTAGGCTTGGGCAAGTTGGTTAGTGGTTTCTTTGGAGCCGGTTCTTATGGCATTGTAGGCAGCTAATGGAGACACAGGATGTCTGAACCTGTCCTGGCGAGAAGCTTAGCACATCATGGTAAAGAAAATATTCTTGCTGTAGGTTTAATGTTCATTCTAGGTAGAAATAATTACTGGATCAGCTTTTAGAATATGCAGGAATCGTTCTTTCCAAGTATTTTGGCAGGAATCATGCAATTCTCCTGTCAGAGTTGGTGTCTGTCTCTTTGCGCTGGTGCGAGTATTCTCTCTGATGCCAGTATTGAAAGCTAGTCCAAGATAATCCAATGGCCTGATTCAGCCTGTTATCTCTGAATCATATCTCTTAAACCAATTACCAAACTTTTTCTTTTTAATTAAAATTTAAAAATTCTCGATCTAGATAACAATAGTTATCTAATTAACGAAATAAATTGCCCTTTACAGATCTAGGAATTAACTAATGAAAAATTATTTTCTTTTTGTTTTCTTTCTTTTTAATTAGCCTTATCAATCTAAATCCCCAAATCTGAAAAGCAATCTATTTGTACACTTTACTTTTACATAAATTTAACAAAAAAAAAAAAATCTTAGTTTTCTTTTATTTTCAAAATTAAAATTAAAAACCAAATATAACTGTGGTATTAAAATATAATTCCCACGCACATACATATATATTTGTACAAGCATTAAAAAAAACTTTTAATCAAGTTTTACAAACGAAACCTTATATAAAAATTTATTTTATTTTCTTCACCCCTATAAAACTATAATTTTTGTAATGGTGTCTTAAACATCCATTACAATATATATATATATATATATATATATCTATAAACATCCATTACAATATATATATAGGTGTGTGTGTAAGTCAAACAAAAGTACACAACTTTCATATGACTTATTAATAAGTGACTTTATGCTAACAGACTTTCACTTCATTGGAGAGTTGTTCATTTACATTACATTGATTCCATTCTATTTTTTATCATTTGCATAGAGAGTATTATTTATTCAATTACATAAACCTTAAATTATACTTATCTCATATTTATATATGTACGCATCTTGTAACTATAAAGTTGTGCCTGGTATTATTATCAATGCCCATTTCCTCAATATTACTATCAGCTTAATTTATAGAGGGCGTCACAGTAACAGTAATTATTGCTGACCAATGACCTCACAGGCAAATAACAACTTTCCTTCTGACCTGTTAATATTTAAAAACATTCAAACCAACACTCAATGTATAAATTTGTCATGGCACATCTAAGACATCATTTTATAGCTGTAAGTAATTTTAAGCAATGAATATCCGGAAAGTTATGACAGATGTACATGTGTGCCTCTCTTTGTTGAATAAAGGAAGGCAATGTCACATGTAGTTTTGACAATAAAAACAGAATTTATTACTGTAGTGTTTTAAAAATGGCAGACATGTTTGTGCCCTCCAGAAAAAACTAGAATGTATTCGAGAGGTTGTTTTAGATCGCATGCTGATAACTGTGGAATTTAATTAAGGCATTGACATAATGGCGATCGACTATTTTAAGAGATATTTGCTGATTGCAAATATTTCTGGATAAGAGACGATACCTTATTGGACGGTGTATTGATTGATTGTTGCAGTTATCAGAAAGTGATAAGAAGACTGGGTAACAACTATGCAGTGTAATATAGAGTATAGTAGAGAGCAGTCATTAAGTAGCAAGTAGCAGACAGTATGGAGTGCATCTACAGTAGAGCTACTATTCAATTCCAGTAGATTTTTGACGGCAGTCACAGTGCTTACTATGAAGAGTTTGTGTACAGCTAAACTGGACTAGGGCTGAGGTATGCCCATTGTGAACCGTTTTTGTAGCAGGCAGCCTGAAAGAACATCGTGGGAATTGAACTTTAGCGAATTGTAGCAATAGACTCGTTGCATACCATTCGTTGGAGAGCATCCGCTTGCAGACCATTCATTGGAGAGCAGTCGGTGCAGACCATTCGTTGGAGAGCATCCGTGGCAGAGCATTTGTTGCAGACCATTCGTTTGGAGAGCAGCCATTGCAGAGAATACAGGGTATATTCAGAGCATTCGTTGCAGACCATTCATTGGAGAGCATATGCAGCAGAGCATTAGTTGCAAGAGAACATCGTGGGAATTGAACATAGTTATTTGCTGACTGCACAGTCATACTTGCGGATATAACATTTGCACAGTCAGACTGGTGGATATACCAATTACTATATCAAAATAATAATGTGATAACAAATAAATAAATGTAATTTTTGGTTGTGCCTGCCATAATAAATTTCAGAATCTATTTACCTGACATGCCCTAAAATGAGATACACTCCTTTTTAATGTTATATGGTTATCATAATCAGTACTTCAAATGATCAAATTTGTCCATGATGTTGTCTTTTTTATATATTTAAAATGTCCATGATGTTGTCTTTTTTATATAAAATTTAAAATAATCAATTTAAAACAAAATTGAAACAGACAATGAAATATAAAAAAAAATGTATTTAATATATCAATCTGGCTTTTGTTCCTTATTGGAACCTTATCAATATATTTTTCACATGATAAACTACTCTAGAGCAATTCCACCCAATGAACACTATTTACATTACAATAAATATAATAAAAAAATTAGTTAATACATCAACCTTGCTTTTGTTTTTAATCCAATAAACATCACATGATCACCATTTCTTATGCTTGTTTATAACTGTTATTAAAACAGGCAAAACTTACTATATGTATTGCTACTCACTGCAAGCTAGAGTAATCAATGGATGCCAGAAGGCTTGTGCATAAAAATCCCCATATAGTGCCTACTCATCCAATATCCCCAAACTAGTTTCTGACTTGTGGCCTTCATAAGTGAAGAGCTTTGGATCTGAGAGCACTGCACCTAGATCTTAGGATCTAATACAACCCTCCAGCATCCATCTTTTATATCTATTTAACTACAAAACTAATTCTACCTAATAAAGTAGTGGTGGCTATGGTTATTAAAGAACCAATGACACCAAAATGTATGGGTCCTGAACTCAGTTCGGACCTATATGGCTGTATAAGCTACTGAGCTTGAGTTGAAAATATTATAGTGATTTCAGTTTAAACTCATAGTTTTGTAATTAAGTACGAGATAAAAGGTGGCTGCTAGAGGGTTGGGTTAGATCCTAAGATCTAGGTCCAATGCTCTCAGATCCAAAGCTCCTCACTGACAAAGGCCACAAAACAGAAACTAGTCTGGGGATATTGCATGAGTAGGCACTAGATGTGGATTTTATGGACAAGTCTACTGGCATCTATTGATTACTCTAGCTTGCAGTGAGTGACAATACGTATAGTGAGTTTTGTCTTGCTTTTGTTTCTTAGTAAACTTTATCAAGATGTTTGTGTAAAGTCACATGAGCAATTACAGCCACTCTACCCAATGTACATTACCTTACAGTAAATGTAATTAATAAAATATTTATATCAACATATATATTTTTTATTTATATATTTTACTAATTATATTTACTGCAATGTAATGTAAATAATGTCCATTGGCTGAAGTTGCTGTAGAATAAGTCATGTGATTTTATACAAAAAAAAAATCTTGATAAGTTTCCAATAAGAAACAAACTCCGGATTGATGTATTAAATACATTTTTTATTTATATTTAGTTATCTGTTTCAATTTTGTTTTAAATTGATTTTTTAAAATTATATCTCACTCAACTACATATTTAAATTAAAGGACATTGGGATAATGTTATCCAATAATATCTTTAAATTATTATTCATTCATCGCTTCAAATGCCTATAAATATAGATATCCTAAATCAGGGGCCCCCAACCCTATGCCCGCGGGCACCATGGTGCCCGAAAACCATTTTACGTGTGCCCGCCGCTATCCGAACACGATAAAAAAATATTTATCTGATAGAAATAAATTTAATTTTTAAAATTTCTTATAAATTATTGTATTATATTGTAATCAAATTGTAGGGCATTCTATACTTTTACAGCGTAAAAATATAAACGTTAATTATATGTTAAAATTTTATTTTTGAAATAAATATTTTTTTGTACATTATGTGTATTATTAACAATATCCAACTATAAATTTACATTGAAAAAATAAATGGTGCCTGCCACCTGGCCGGTATTATAGAATGTGCTCTTAAGTGTAAAAAGGTTGGGGAAGCCTGGCCTAAATGGATTTATTTTACAATGACCATAATCGCGTTACAACTTTAAGAATCAAAAAAAATAGTTGTCCTCCAGTAATATTTGTATTTACATTTACCCTAAACACTTAAGTACTGTTATAAATCTACTAAAATAATTCCCATTCAATTATTTACTATTTCATAAGATCATTTTTAGGGTAAGACTTTCTTGTATTTCAAAAGATTTTTATTTAAACTAAAAAACAAGGGTAAAACAAACTGTATACATTGATTTAAATAGACTATTTTAAAAAACCACAGGTATGAACATGGACTGTATTCAAGATATTTTGTCCATCAAAGGAATCTCTTGCCATATTATTAATATTACTGAGAAAATGCGGAAGCCCGTTGTCACAACAGGGCTCACAGTCATGTGATTGCTTTCATATACGAATATGTCAGAATGAAACGCAGTTACGTAAACGCAAAGAAAATGGGTAACTAAATAATAAATTAGTCTTTTGGGTGATCGGTCAGTGCATAGCACCCAGGATGTTAGGACTCCTAGGAAGAAAGTCTATGCATTCGCCTTTACAGTCCTGATTGAATTCTTCATCAGACTATCTTTATTATAAATATAAAATATAAGTAAAAATGTTTTATTTAAATATGATCCATTGAAATAATTATTTGTAATAAAACCAATTTCCAAATAAAGATTTATTTTATTAAACCAACCATTCTATATATTTAACCTTATGAATATCTAAGATTTATCATTTCATTTATATATGTAATCCAAATTTGTGATTATTAATAAAATGTATTCTATGTTTATTTACTCTGCTGAATACACTTTTATTGACTACTTTACAATTTTTTATTTAATTGAACTATTAGTTTTAATACCATGTTTAATGTATATTCCTAAGGAAATAAAATGCAAAATGGATTCACGTGTTTATCTTAATGACTAATTAATTACAGATTCAATCTGAAATGAATTAGGCTAATTTAAAATCTATATGGCAGTAAACACGTAGATCTTAAATATGCATCTTGTTTCGATTCAGTAAAAAAAAAAGAAGAAACATTAAGTTTTGCATTCTCTATCTTGGATATAAATAATAAATGAGTTTAATAACACTTTGATGCTATATTCCATCTGCGTGATAAATTAATTTCATTCTGAATTACTAACAATATTATTAAAGATATGCCACATGTGAATGGATGGATGAGATGAGAAGGTGTGCAGGGGTGTGGAGAAAAGACGCTAAAGATCAGAGAAGATGGATTGAACTTGGAAAGACCTTCATCCTGCAGTGGATTGATAATGGTTGATAATGATGGTTATAAACATCTGTGCACCAAGAATGTGCGATTTATTCTATTCTTGATCCTTTGTTCAACATTTAGAGTGGTTTTAATTCATAGCTTTGGGGGAGAGGGCGATTGTGATTTACTCCCTTTGTTTACATATACATTAAGCTATGTCTAATTTTTTCTTCCTCATGTGTCATAGCATCAGCCGGGAAGCGAACAGCTGTCGCTGATCTCTCGACCACCAATGCTTGACTAAGCTACATTTAATTTAAAAGTTTACATATTTCATATTATTAAATTATTACCACGTTTCTCCAAAAATAAGACCTAATCAAAAAGTAAACCTTAGCATGATTTTTGAGGATACTTATAAGCATATTCCAAATATAAGCCCTAGTTAAGATTGGCAGCTCGATAGACAACTATTGTTTGCTAGTTGAAACATACAATGGGCGTATTGAATTATAAATAAACAATATTATTGCCATTAATAATTTAAATAAATGGCATTATATATTGTTTTTTTTTTTTTTGTATTTTCGCATTGATTATTTTCGACAAACGTAATTCTACCTGTATTGAGAAACAATTTATCGGCCACAAGTCAGTATATTGAATAATTTACAATTTCATTTATATATTTTTAAGTACTTATTTTATAAATAAATAAAACAAAAACTCTGTTAGATAAAGAAAATTATTCTTCAAGTATAAAGTGTGATAAACAGAGTAGCTAAAATTAAAAAACATTAATAGCAAAAAACTTTGCCAAGCGCTTTTAGTACTGTGTACCAGAATCATGGCGACATATTGAACCTGAATGGTTAATATTCCAGTGCATGCTCAGTGGAACACTAATGTTTTGCTGATTGATAACGTTTTTAGACTTCTCAATAAACAAGCCTCTTTCAACTTCCTCTTTCTTTGCTTGATTCATTGCATACAGTACAGATATTTTGAGGATAAAACTCATGTCCACAACTACTTTCATGATTTAAAAAAACAGAATTAACTTTTTAATCACTTTTAGACTTTTTATACTGAAAAACATGCTGTTGCAATCGCATTAAAACATTAGCCTTCATTTCACATTAATAGATAGCATTACAACCAATTTCTTTGCAGGCAAGGGAATAAACCAATTCATACCTATTCATCTCTGCCACCTTATCCTTTGAATTATTTATTACTCTATTTAAACACAAAGGTGATCAGAATCTTATATTATAATCTTTACCAATTATATTTTTAATTCTGTACTTATAGATGGCCCATAAGCCAAAGAAAACACGTTTTGACTGTTTTATTTTTTACGTCCACTTTATATTTAAACTTCACATTATTATAAAATAACCTCAATTGCCTGTGTAATATAGTTTTCTTGTATACACCTATCAAGTCATCAATATTCCTTTTTTTATCTGCTTCAAATTTACAAAGATGCACATTGCAATACAAAAAACCCTTGAATCCAGAAATTTTATAATTCAAAGGAACATTCAATGATGGGTGTATAAAACTCCTTACATTTAATGGTTTAACAAGCATTTTATCACAGCAGCTATATACATTTGCATCTAAATACTTTAAAACACCATCATACTCAAATAGTCCATGACCAACCAGAATGTGATAGAGAATATGTTCAATAAATTAAGTAAAATTTCTGGTTTGTCATGGACTATTGAGTTTGTGTATGATAGTGTTTTAAAGTATTTAGATGTATATGGATGCTGGCATATGTTTGGATATAAAATGCTTTTTTGATAGTAGAGGAGTAAATTGACACTTGAAAATAAAAATGAGACAATTTGCTCTACATAAATACTCTTCATGTAATGAAGATATATATGAGAGATGATGGCCTGGCCCAACTGATGAGTGCTGGTTCAGCACAAAATGCATCTTGGGGGCTATTTGTCTTTTATTGTATCTTTATTTATATGAAATTATTTATGAAATAAAAAAGAATGGAGAAATATGGAAGTTGTCTTTCTATAAAATGCTTGTTAAACCATTAAATGTAAGGGGTTTTATACACCCATCATTGAATGTTCCTTTGAATTATAAAATGGCTGGATTCAAGTGTTTTTTTTTTGTATTGCAATTTGCATCTTTGTAAATTTGAGGCAGATAAAAAAAGAAATATTGTGAGATATATTGATGACTTGATAGGTGTGGGATACAAGAAAACGATATTACATAGACCTTTGAGGTTGTTTTATAATAATGTGAAGTTTAAGCATAAAGTGGATGTAAAAAATAAAACAGCCAAAAAATGTTTTTCTTTGGCTTATGTTTCATCTATAAGGATGAAGTCAAAAAATATAATTGGTAAAGATTATAATATAGGATTTCCATCACCTTTGTGTCTAAATAGACTAATAAATAATTCAAAGGATAGTGTGGAAGAAATGAATAGATATGAAGTGGTTTATTCCATTGACTGCAAAGACATTGGTTGTAATGCTGTCTATTATGGTGAAACAAAGGCTAACGTATTTAGTGATTGCAATAGCATGTTTATCACTATGAAAAATCTAAAAGTGATTCACAAGTTAATTTGGTTTTTCAAATCATGAAAGTTGTTATGGACATGAGTTTTATCTCAAAATATCAGTACTGTGTGCAATGAATTAAACGATAGAAAGAGGGAGTTGAAAGAGTCTTTATTTATTGTGAAGTCTAAAAACATTGTCAATCAGCATAACACTAGTGTGTTCCACTGAGCATGGACTGGAATATTAACCATTCAGGCCAATATGTCACCATGATTCTGGTACATGGTACTGAAAGCACTTGGCAAATAGTTTTTTGTGAGTAATGTTTTTGAATTTTAGCTACTTATATGTAAAGAATAATTTTTGTACTTATTTTATTTATATTTAATACTTAGATAGTAAGGAAGACTAAGTCATACATCACTTGACTTAATAAGCTTGTATTCCAAATGTAATATAATGAACATGCTAATAGCTCTAAGCAAGCTTTTACAATAAATGCACAAGGAAAAGTATTTAAAATCTCTATATCCCCAAACCCAGATTCAAACTAATGGTTTCTCAACGAATATACAGATTAAAAAACACACATGTGTGCTGCATTACATATGTAATCATTTAATAATAAATGAGCAAATTGATGCAAAAGAAAGAAAAGTGATAATGAAATATAAATTATAATATGTTTTTAAAGAGTTTTTTTTTTTAAATGCAAACTTGCAAAAATAAAGTATTGCATCACCTCTTCATTGAAAAATAAAAGAAAGCTTTAATATTAAAGAGTGAGTAGTGGGGGGGGGGATAATTTTAAGTAAAAGTTAGAACAAGCTCTTCTTTTTATATATTTAATGAAAAAACAAAAAAAAATAATGAATGTAAAAATGAAATTAAACTAAAAATATAATTTATAACAAGAAAACTTTTAAAATTTGCAATTCATTAAAGATTACTTGGCTGATAAAAAGAAAAGATAACTTCCATTTGTATTAAAGAAACAAAGGAAAAGATTATGGATATTATCTTATCGAAGTATTAGATTAATCTAAGCAAGAGATTAAATTAACACGGAATGCAAAAAATTAATTAAAGAAATATAAAATTAGTTAAACCAGATTGAAGGATGATAAAGAAACTGAGTAAAAAACATATAAAAGGACCGAGTGATGAGAAATCATCATTCGTTATCATTGTTATTGTCATTCAGATTGTTTCAGATGCAGTAAAATTTTTAGTTAACACTGCTGTATTACTATAAAAATTAAAGAAGAGAAGACAGCAAAAAGCTATCCACATTTCCAGAATGCATGTGACTTCACTTATGTTCACTGAAGGCTGACGTAGCAGCATGCAGTACTAAACAACAACCAAAGTATGCATCTGGCCTTCAATGCCAGTCCTCAGCACCATCATATGTTCTTCACCTTGGATTTATGCCTGCATCATGATTTGTGAACTACCGATAATCTCTCTCTCTCTCTTCATTGCAAACTGAAAAATAAATAAGAAGTCAAAACCATTGATGGAAAGAAAAGGCCAACCAGTTGGTAATCAACAAATAAAGAAAAACAATGAATTGTATCCATGAAAGTGTGACATGCTATCTAAAATCCTAGGTAAATATAATTCTAATTCTCCCATTCTAAAGATTTGCACATATATGTGGAAGAAAGAACTTTAATAATAATTACAGCCAATGTAATCTTTAATATTGCATTTTTATATTCACATTATATATATTCTAACCTCCCCCACCGCTCGTCCTCCACAATTATAATTATACTGTTTAAATTCCGGGTTCTAGCTCAGTTACCAAATAAATTAATGAAATATCCAGCATTAATTAAAAATGATTACTAGCTCTAATTTTTAAAATACAAATACGGTTATATTTTTAAAATGAATTAACAAATATTTACTATTTTCATGAGACATGGAGTGACGACACGGGGAACGAGATAGACTACATTGAGATATCATCCACACGATACTATCTCAATGGCATAAGAACACTATACTCCCTTTTTACTATACCAAATAACTAACTTATAGTATTCTTACGACTTTCTAAGCTCTATTCACTACGATTAAAATAATAAGCATATAGTATATTCTTTATAATAAGAATCTAGCTCAATTAAATAAAATAAAGAAAATAAATAAAATCTCAGGTTCATAAATTGTATTCTAACTGATTTAAAATTACGGTAGTAAACTATGAAAAGGGAATTTTATGTCATAATCTACTACGCATCAACTAACAATAATAAATAATAATAATCACCACAATAGTATAATATAATCTTATTTCTTCCTAAATGAAATAAATAAATACGTACGTGGTAGTATTTTAATAATCTGACAACAAAATACGTGTGGCAACATTAGCATATATTTTAATGTAATATTGTGGCAACCTTCTTATGACCAATAAATAATATAAAATTATGATCTTTTAATTTTAACATACCAATAAATTCTCAAAATTATTATAACACTTTTATGTTTACCTTTTTGTGCAAAACTATATGTCTGTTTTAATTATAAGTGTATCGCGATATCATGCATCCATATGGAGAAATAACAACGAGGACACAAAGCTTTAAAATAAATTTACAACAAAGTTTATTAATAACATAAACAAATAACAATATTTTACATTATGTACATTGGATATCCTTTGCTCTCCTATCTCAAAATTAGTTTACTAGTTTATAAAGAAATGAAAATCAAACTTCTATTTATTTTCTTAGTTAACTCTTATCTTTTAAATGCTTAAGAAAATACAGTATTATTATTATTGGATTTCTTATTATGGTTAGCTTGTTACAAAATGAATTTCTTATCGGATTATCATTAACACTTTGTATCCCTACTATTATTAAAATTATATTTTTACAAAATTACATTCGTAGTAAACATTCTACAAAACAATACAATTCTAGTTTTATATTAGTTATATGGAATCCTACAAATTCAAAAACATTCTTCTACATTCAGTATTAAGTTTCATTGTTCATTATCCGATGTTTATTATTCCTAATCTTCTCATTCAAGCCTTACTTCGGATGATAATTACAATTATTAACATACCATGCACAAATATATGTTTATTACACATTATTGAATTATTTTCTTAATAAATATGCAATATTTATTTTCTAAAATATTATTTAAAAAATTCAAATTTTATTATCACTTAAAAAAAAAACTTTGTTTAGATTTCTCTTTTTTAAAAATCTTATATTCATTTCCGAATTAATTTTAAACTGTATTATATGATTCTTTCTCTCTTTATGATATTTTGGACTTTCAATTTTAAAATTACACAATTCTAAACATTCCAGCAAATAAACTATTCTTACATAAATGATAACATATCTTCAATTCTATTTTATTCATTATTTCTTTGAAAATATCTTTCTGACGATGCAGATTCACGAAATAAGGATAGCGAAGATAGATGCATAGGATCAAATATAACTAGAATATTACTCATCATAAACCTTGACAATAATGGCACAGTGAATTAAAAGACACTATAGAGGAGTGACCTTTACCTGTCTACCAACCTCTATTATAGGAGTGATGCTAAAGCTATTTCTTCAGCTTTATTATAACATCAAAAAGTTTAAAGATACGCAAAAAAACACTGTCCAAACTATATGTGTTCAGTCATAGGGCTTAGTTAGCTATACTGAAATCACACAAACTAACTATGATCTAAATACTTTATTTTTCCTATTTCTTAACAAAAACATCATCTTGGTTTCCTTTCCACTAGTACTACCAAGTCACTATCCGATCTTATTTCTCAAGATTTTTCTATACGGTACATCGACAAATATCTATCTGCATTTCTAACAATAATAAAATTCATTTATTTCAAAACTATTTCGCTGTTCTTTAAGAAAATCTTTTTACTACTTTCCTCGTATATTTTATCATATACAAACTATTTTAAAATATCTGAATACTTTACAACATGAAAGTTCAAAAGAATCACACAATTGTTCTGTCGAATTATATTATTAATATACTTTAAATAACTTATTGCATGCATATTCAGAATTACTCCTATCTCATAATATGTTTTAATGTTGTATAAAATGTGTACATATAAATTAAACTTTCACACATCATTCTTAATCAATAGATGATCTAAAAAAAAATACATTATGCATTATAAATAAATATCAAAATTACCAAACGATCTTTATCTTCTCGATCGCGTTCCGTAGGCTTCACCATCCCATTGATTCTTGTAGATCTAAGACTCCCATACATACACTTTATTTTTAAACAATATATCTATCATTATATCAAGCTATTATATTTAATTTTTTAATATTACTAAATTTATGTTTATATGTTTTCCCTAATCTCACATAACATTTTATATTTTAAAATAAATTAGTAAAAAATATTTAAATTATATTTACGGTACTTCTTCATAAAACTTTCTTGAACCGTTCATATTAAAGCTAAAAAAAAATATATTATTTCTTCTTCAGTCACTTAATGTTCTATTTTAAGGCGAAACAATTATTTCTCTGTTTAATAAATATTCATAGATGACAATCCTTAGTTTTATAATATTTAATACTATTATTAATTCTTGATATCAATTAATCCTGTAAAGAAAAACGTCTCCATATCCTCTTCTAATATTGTCTGCTAATATTTTCCCGCGCGACTTTTACGATGCATCTTCTAGGTATCTTTATTTAAATATTCAGTAAAATTTTTTCGGTTTCCATGGATCCATTTTCACTAAGTAATTTAATTTTATATTTCTCAAATCAAGCATTTCCTCCATTGAATACTTTATAATATTTTTTCTGATTAGATAAAGTTTTTCGGCTCCTTTTCTATAAAACATAATAACTCTTTCATATTATTCTATAACTTTTTCTTTATTTTAAAATCCTGGTACTATATTTTAATAATGTTTTCCTTTAAAAGATAAACATTCTTTCTTCATCATAATTTTTCTTTATAATAAAAACGCATATTAAATTTTTCCATAGAGAAGAATAAAGTAACTTCAAAGTAGCCTTATAAAAATTGGTGCGTCATAATTTTTTCCTGACGGCAGGTAAGTTCTCTTTTAAGTTTTCATATAGCGTCCCAATTATATTTCTTTGAATGACAAAAATAAGTTTCTGGTTGAGCATAAATAAAGCTGTATTAAGACATTTTCCAAATATTTTTCCTTTAGCAATATTTTTAGGTATTTTTCCTTGTACTTCCATTTTACTGTAGGGTTTTTTGGTTAAACTTGAATAAAATATCCTGGTAAGATAACTTTTAAAATTAGCAATCCATATAGAGGCAGTCAAAATATATTATATGTTACAAAAGAACTTTTAAAATAAATACAACATTTTAAATTTATATCACTTTTCTAGCTACGGTGTTATCAGCTAAAAAAATATGTTACTTTCTCTTTCACTTTCACATTACTTCTCCCCCCCCGCTCTGTCTAATTCTTCTATTTTGTCTGCTAATTTACCTCCATTGATTGGTTAATGACTTTTTAGCGCGAACAAATTTACACATTTTAGTTTTATAACAGACTAGACGTTTAAAATAAAGAATTGATGACGTCATGTCTTAAATATTATTTAGACTATATTTTTAAATTCAATTATACTTTTATCAAAATCATTTAAACTTTAAAAACAATTATTAAAACAATATTTAATATTTCCACTTTTACTTTAATGATCGATGGCAATTATATTTAGTTTCAAATTCACAAACTTTATTATTATTTTAACAAGCGTGTGTGTGAAGGTATATAATATACAGTCACGTGTTTACTAACTTTATCAAATGATTTTTTATTTACGTCTCGGTCTAAATTACCAAAACTGATATATTTTATAAAAAATTTGGAAAATAATTTAAACTTGTAGAACTAAATATAACTCTCACCATCCTAAAGTTTAATTTAAAATATACTCTATTAGTTTTGACTATTAAATATAATTATAACACTACATGTAGCATTTATTTAATTTATTAGTTTTAAAATATTATACTCAAATTATTAATATACTTTTAACTATTTATAGCTGTATTATTTTATATGGCCAGCTTTTACAACCATAAGCAAGGATATAATTAAGTTTTAATTAACTGTTTTCTCTTAGAATAATCTATTACAATTTTATATACCAGGTATTTTCAGCTTTAAATTGTACTATAAAATTTAATTATCCTACTATTATTTATATATCATACAAATATAACTTAAAATTTAAAATTTTTAGTAATTGACCATTCTACCTTATTATGACCTACAGATAAGGGCACAATATATATATATGTCATATTATTATTACTATTTGCGGGATATTCCGTGTAGTGAAAAAGCTAAATGCTGACGTTTCAGTACAATATCAAGTACCTTCCTCAGAGCGTCCTCTTTCTCAAATCATAAGAATGCATGTGAGATTTAAAATCGTTTTTATCATTTTCTTTCTCCTCATATTTAAATTCTATTGGTTGAGAAGTTTTAAAATTTATTTTCTCTTCCAATAGTTTCTTCCAAATGTTGTTAATCTTCTAAACCCTTTGTGACCTATAGACGCGTAATTACGCTTGAAAAATAAGTTTCCAATTTCGACCGCAATAGCGTGCAAACCGTATACGTCACAGTTACGCTTTTTTTTCTTTCTCTCCGCCATTTTTCTATCTTTTTGTACATCTAAAATTTTTTTCTGTGCGATGAAAATTAGATTTTTTTATAGCAATTTTTGTAAAGTACATTATTAAAATTTTGTAAATTTTTTTTATCTTTCTAGATTTTATCAACGGATAAAAAAAATATACGGAGAAAACAATTATTTTCGCCGCTGAACGTAATTTTGATTCTGACGAACTTTTCTGTTGATGTGTTTGATTTTGAGGTTTCGTATTCCCCATTACTCGTAAGTATTCAACATTCATCATCATCATCTCCCACTGATATATAATAATTGCTTGTAATTCCTTTGGGTTATTTATTTTTTTTTATTTACTGTTTTTATACATTTCATTGTAGATAAGTTTTTATTCATTTTATAGCATACTTTGCTATTATGGTTTGCTATGTAATAATGCATAATTTAGCTCACCCTTACCCTCATGATATTCCAATAATATAGTAATTATTTTTTACATGCATAACTTAGAATTTACTACATTTTTATTCATTTCATTGTAGATAACTTTTTATTCATTTTATAGCATACTTTGCAGATAAGTTTTTATTCATTTTATAGCATACATTGCTATTATGGTTTGCTATGTAATAATGCATAATTTAGCCCACCCTTACCCTCATGATATTCCAATAATGTAGTAATTATTTTTTACATGCATAACTTAGAATTTACTACGTTTTTATTCATTTCATTGTAGATAACTTTTTATTCATTTTATAGCATACTTTGCAGATAAGTTTTTATTCATTTTATAGCATACTTTGCTATTATGGTTTGCTATGTAATAATGCATAATTTAGCTCACCCTTACCCTCATGATATTCTAATAATGTAGTAATTATTTTTTACATGCATAACTTAGAATTTACTATGTTTTTATTCATTTCATTATAGATAACTTTTTATTCATTTGATAGCATACTTTGCTATTATGGTTTCCTATGTAATAATGCATAATTTAGCTCACCCTTACCCTCATGATATTCCAATAATGTAGTAATTATTTTTTACATGCATAACTTAGAATTTACTACATTTTTATTCGTTTCATTATAGATAACTTTTTATTCATTTGATAGCATACTTTGCTATTATGGTTTCCTATGTAATAATGCATAATTTAGCTCACCCTTACCCTCATGATATTCCAATAATGTAGTAATTATTTTTTACATGCATAACTTAGAATTTACTACATTTTTATTCGTTTCATTATAGATAACTTTTTATTCATTTGATAGCATACTTTGCTATTATGGTTTCCTATGTAATAATGCATAATTTAGCTCACCCTTACCCTCATGATATTCCAATAATGTAGTAATTATTTTTTACATGCATAACTTAGAATTTACTACGTTTTTATTCATTTCATTGTAGATAACTTTTTATTCATTTTATAGCATACTTTGCAGATAACTTTTTATTCATTTTATAGCATACTTTGCTATCATGGTTTCCTATGTAATAATGCATAATTTAGCTCACCCTTACCCTCATGATATTCCAATAATGTAGTAATTATTTTTTACATGCATAACTTAGAATTTACTACATTTTTATTCGTTTCATTATAGATAACTTTTTATTCATTTGATAGCATACTTTGCTATTATGGTTTCCTATGTAATAATGCATAATTTAGCTCACCCTTACCCTCATGATATTCCAATAATGTAGTAATTATTTTTTACATGCATAACTTAGAATTTACTACATTTTTATTCGTTTCATTATAGATAACTTTTTATTCATTTGATAGCATACTTTGCTATTATGGTTTCCTATGTAATAATGCATAATTTAGCTCACCCTTACCCTCATGATATTCCAATAATGTAGTAATTATTTTTTACATGCATAACTTAGAATTTACTACGTTTTTATTCATTTCATTGTAGATAACTTTTTATTCATTTTATAGCATACTTTGCAGATAACTTTTTATTCATTTTATAGCATACTTTGCTATCATGGTTTCCTATGTAATAATGCATAATTTAGCTCACCCTTACCCTCATGATATTCCAATAATGTAGTAATTATTTTTTACATGCATAACTTAGAATTTACTACATTTTTATTCGTTTCATTATAGATAACTTTTTATTCATTTGATAGCATACTTTGCTATTATGGTTTCCTATGTAATAATGCATAATTTAGCCCATGATTTTTCAATAATATAGTAATTATTTTTTATCCCCATAACTTACACTTTACTAAAGTTATTACTGTTATTTTTTTTTTGATCCACACTAAAACCTTGCATTTCTAATAGATATCCCGCATAGAGGGCCTAGAAAAACAACTGCTTGCAAAAATTGAACATATAGGGTGGTTAGTAAAAAAACGAAACTGAAATTGTCACATTCTGCCACATTACACCAACAATCTGTAACTCAGGTAGGTCATGTTATATATTATTTTTTTCTGCATTTTATGATGAATGTGATGAAGCTGTCTATGAAATTGTCATTTTAGGCTATACCTTTCAAAATTGAGAGTTTGTGAACCAATGTAAAAATAAAGATTTTAAAAATGTGAAAAATATCATTTTTTTAAAATTATTTTTTGTGGTAATGACTACTTTATCAGCTTTATAACATTCTTTCATATTTGCACTTTATAAAAATGTATATATATATATATTTATTTATTGTAATAAATTAGACATTTTATTTAAAATTGTAGGTCCTGTAATTTTTTTTGGGAATTAAAAATGGCCGTTCAGGTCTCTATGGGTTAACTCACACCTTTCATTTATGCTCTTGGGCCTTTTAAAAATCTCTATAGCTTCTCTTAGCAATCTCTGGTCATATTGTTCAATTTTTGCTAAAATATTTGTTTTTTCAAAATTGATATCATGATTTGTTAATTTAATATGAGAATAAATAGCTGATGAATTGGATTTTTCTCTCACTGCCAGAATGTGTTCTTCCTTTCTAATATTTATTCTACGATTAGTCTGTCCTATATATGTATATGGACAGACCCTACATGGAATTTCATACACACCATGACACTCCAAAGCAATTTTATCTTTAGGAAGAGGAAATATTTCACTAATTTTTTTTTTTTATAAGTAGTGTAAATTATGTGAATATTATTATTCTTTAAAATGTTACCAATTCTATCAGTTACTCCTTTAATATATGGCAAAATTGTCTTAATTTTTGATGTATCAAAATCTTTTTTCTTTTGATGGGTATAAGCCCTATTAATAATTTTGTAATTAAAACCATTATGAAGAAGCATTTTATTAGTAGCAAAAAGGTCCCGGTGAAAATGGCTATCATCAGAAAGTCTCTTTGTTCTATCCAATAATGTCTTTGCCACTGAAAATAGTTGTGCAGGATGGTGATGAGAGGAAAAATGCAGATATCTCCCAGTGTGTGTTGGTTTTTTATATATACCATGGGATAAAGAACCATCTTTCCTTCTTTCAATCAAAACATCTAAAAAAGGTAATTGATTATTATTTTCTATTTCCATGGTAAATTTAATATTGTTGTGAAGAGAGTTTAAAAAATTAAAAAAGTCATCAAGAGCATGCTTACCATGAGGCCAAATAACAAAGGTATCATCAACATACCTCAGCCATATAGATGGTTTTTTAACTGCTAAAGTCAAAATTTTATAAACAAACATCAGGTCTAGCTATTGGTTCACCAATTTCTCCAGCATTAGCTTCTATTTTTATAGAGGATTTGGAAAATAAAATTTTGACTTTAGCAGTTAAAAAACCATCTATATGGCTGAGGTATGTTGATGATACCTTTGTTATTTGGCCTCATGGTAAGCATGCTCTTGATGACTTTTTTAATTTTTTAAACTCTCTTCACAATAATATTAAATTTACCATGGAAATAGAAAATAATAATCAATTACCTTTTTTAGATGTTTTGATTGAAAGAAGGAAAGATGGTTCTTTATCCCATGGTATATATAAAAAACCAACACACACTGGGAGATATCTGCATTTTTCCTCTCATCACCATCCTGCACAACTATTTTCAGTGGCAAAGACATTATTGGATAGAACAAAGAGACTTTCTGATGATAGCCATTTTCACCGGGACCTTTTTGCTACTAATAAAATGCTTCTTCATAATGGTTTTAATTACAAAATTATTAATAGGGCTTATACATATCAAAAGAAAAAAAGATTTTGATACATCAAAAATTAAGACAATTTTGCCATATATTAAAGGAGTAACTGATGGAATTGGTAACATTTTAAAGAATAATAATATTCACACAATTTACACTACTTATAAAAAAATTAGTGAATTATTTCCTCTTCCTAAAGATAAAATTGCTTTGGAGTGTCATGGTGTGTATGAAATTCCATGTAGGGTCTGCCCACATACATATATAGGACAGACTAATCGTAGAATAAATATTAGAAAGGATGAACACATTCTGGCAGTAAGAGAAAAATCCAATTCATCAGCTATTTATTCTCATATTAAATTAACAAATCATGATATCAATTTTGAAAAAACAAATATTTTAGCAAAAATTGAACAATATGACCAGAGATTGCTAAGAGAAGCTATAGAGATTTTTAAAAGGCCCAAGAGCATAAATGAAAGGTGTGAGTTAAAGAAGATTAACAACATTTGGAAGAAACTATTGGAAGAGAAAATAAATTTTAAAACTTCTCAACCAATAGAATTTAAATATGAGGAGAAAGAAAACGATAAAAACGATTTTAAATCTCACATGCATTCTTATGATTTGAGAAAGAGGACGCTCTGAGGAAGGTACTTGATATTGTACTGAAACGTCAGCATTTAGCTTTTTCACTACACGGAAATCCCACAAATAGTAATAATAATATGACATCTTTTATCCGTGAAAACATTAGAATTAACATATATATATATATATACATAGGTATGTGTGTATGTGTCATTTTTTATTATATCATGTTATAATTATGCATGTGTGTAAAATAAAATATTTGTTTGGTTAATTATTGGACCAATTAATTCTCTTTCATATAACTACATCACTGTTAGGTTAAATTATAATTAACTATAAGTGTTGGGAAGTGTGTCAGATATTTTCTCTCACAATTGAGAAAAGGAGCTAGCCTGAGATATATCAAGCACTGGATTGTGTACTTATAGTCTGGGCATGCTGACTACATAACCTATAGTTAACTGGCACCTGGGGTTAACCATCAAAACAAATAAAGTACTCGGATGGCAGGGGTTTGAATCTAGTGGTCGAGAAGTGCTATAGCTGGAAAATGTGATTAGGTTGTACTTTGTATAGTCTCAGTCTGGTTATAGGTACCATGGATGTTTCATCTATCTGTGTGGTATTATACTTCTCTACTTGAAGGGCCGGTCTGCTGCAATAATGAAAATGCAGCCTGAATTAAAATCGAGATCTAAAGAAAATGATCAAAGTGATTTCCTCCAACCCAGTTCAATAATGAGCATCGAATAGCTCTAAACAAGCTTTTGCAATAAATGCTGCAAGAGAAAGCATTTAAAATCTCTATATCCTCAAACCCAGTTTCAAGCGAATGGTTTCTCAGTGAGATGCTAAAACCTTCAGCTACTAGATCCAAAATGTAAACTCAAGCCCAGCATTTATGTAATACTTAAATATTTAAGTAAAAAATCTAAAAATTTCAGGCATCTATATGTCTTCAAACCAGATGTTGAACTTAAAATAGCCATATGTTACAGAACTAAATTCAGATACGCCATGTATTAATAGCCTTAGCAATATAACATCGCCAAAAACTTTTAAAGCCAAACTATAATAGGAAGGAAAGCTAAGTCATAGATCACGTGACTTAATAAGCTTGTATTACAAATGTAATATAATGTTATATTGCTAAACCTATTAACATATGGTGTATCTGAATTTAGTTCAATACCATATGACTATTTAAGTTAGATAGCTGGATTTGAAGACATATAGATGTCTGAAAAATTCAGATTATCTACATAATAGTTAAGTATTAAATAAAAGCTGGGCTTAAGTTTATATTATAGAACTCATGTTTGAATGTCCTAATGCCTCACTGAGGAGAGCCATTAGCTCGAAACTGGTTTGGGGATAGGGATAATTTTAGATAGAGATTTTAAATAATTTCTCTTGCAGCATTTATTGTAAAATCTTGTTTAAAGCTATTGGCATGCTCATTATGATGTAGTTCTCATTACTATTATGGGTTGACTTTAAAGTTTTTGGCAATGTTATATAGCTAAGGCTATTAATATATGGGGTTTCTGAATTTAGTTCAGTACCATATGGCTATTTAAGTTTGATAGTTGAAATTTAAAACATATAGATATCTGAAAATTTTAGAGTTTTTACTTAATAAACCATTAAGCATCACATGATCACATTTCCTATACTAGCACATTAATTGTTGATAACAGAGCAAAACTCTCCATACAGTATTGCCACCTGTGCTAAACAGAGTAATCAATGGATGCCAAAATGTATGGGTGCTGAACTGAGTTCAGACCCATATGACTATATAAGCTATTGAGCTTAGATTGAAAATATTTTTTGTGTTTTCAATTTCATTCTCATGGTTTAGTAGTTAAGTAGAGATAAAAGGTGTTTGCTAGAGGGTTGCATTAGATCCTAAGATGTAGTTGCAGTGCTCTCAGATCCAAAGCTCCTCACTGACGAAGGCCACAAGCCAGAAACTAGTCTGGGGATATTGGATGAGTAGGCATTAGATAGGGATTTTATGCACAAGCCTTCTGGCATCCATTGATTACTCTGTTTAGCACAGGTGGCAATGCTGTATGAGAGTTTTGCTCTGTTTTTACTTAATAGTTAAGTATTACATTAATGCTGGGCTAAGTTTACATTTTAGATCTAGTGTCTGAATGAGTTAGTGTCTCACTGAGAAGCCATTAGTACAAAAACGGGTTTGGGGATATGGGGATTTTAAATGCTTTTTTTTGCAGCATTTATTGTAAAAGCTTGTTTACAGCTATTAGATGCTCATTATATTAAAACTTAGATCTAGAATGCTTGATTTAGTTTTAGAGTTTCAGTACGGTAGCTTTTAAATATTTCAAGATAAAAAAAAAAGTTTGATATCTTAAACATGTTTTAAAAAAAAAATAGTTTGATATCTTAAACATGTTTTTTTTCTGAAAAACTTTATTAAAGTAATGAGTGATTTTAAGAATCAAAGTTTAGCTTAAGTTAAATCATCAATCTTTTTCATAAAAAAAAAATAATACCAAAATAGAACTATTATAAGTAATTCGGAAAGTGTTTACAATTTCCATACTTGATAATGGATGGATGTGGTTGTGTCATATATGTATTGTTATAATTCAATATGCTGTAATAGTTGTACTTAATGTGCACATGTGGGATACAGAAACATTTTCTGAATTGCTTGCAGATTATTATTGCTTTTATGTGGTCAAACTATTCTTAACTGTAATAAATTTTTGTTACCACTCCTCTCTAGCAAGTCTTCACACTTGATTTAGTGATAAATTTAAAGGAAATAATTTTTGATCACATAAGATGAGTGCAAAAAGAAAGCTATTTTAGTGAAAGAAAGCTATTTTAGTGAGTACAAAAAGGAAATTGGGGGGGGGGGGCTCCTGGAATAAGAATCTAACAGCTTTCTGTAAAGAGAAGTACTTGAATGAATGTAGATTTTTGTATATGAAAAAATAAGACATCCTCTGGAAATAAGCCCTTCAGTGTCTTTTGGACCAAAAATTAATATAAGACCTAGTCTTATTTTTGGAGAAACATTATATAATCAAAGTATTAAAAGTGATAAACAATGAGGATTGCCAATTCCTCAACAAGCTTTATGATAAATGCTGGCTCTGGCTAAGCATTTATAATAAAGCTTTGTCAAGGAATTGGCAATCCTCATTGTTTATAACTTACAAGCTTAAGAAAATAGGGTCATATGATCTATGACTCTATTTTGACTATTAAAAGTGAGATTCTGTCTTCAGCTTTGTATAATTGAATATGAGTTTAATAACTCCTAAGTGCCATATTCCATCTGGCTGATAAATTAATTTCACTCTAAATTACAAAGTATTGACAAAGGTATGGATATAAACATCAGAACTCCAAGAATAGGTGATTCATTCTATTTTTGATTCCTTTGTTCAATCTTTAGAGTGCTTTTAACCCATAGCTTGAGGGGAGGGTGATTTACCTTCTTTGTTTAAATATACATTGAGCTATGTTTAATTTAAAGTTTATATATTAAATCTTATGTAATTATTATAATCAAAGTGTTAAAAGTGAGACTTGGTCTCCAGCCTTATATAATTGATTATGAATTTAATAACTCTTAAGTGCCATATTCCATCTGGCTGTTAATTTAATTTTACTCTGAATTATCAACAATGTTGACAAAGGTATCCTTATAAACATCAGAGTTCTCAGAATAAGTGAATCATTCTATTCTTGATCGTTGTTCAACATTTAGAGTGGGTTTAATTTATAGACTGAGGGGAGAGAGATGTACTCCCTTTATTTATATAATAATGGTATATAATAAACAGTGATAACATAGAAGTTACAGCAGAAGTACTTTTGATTATTTTTTAATTATTATCAACAGAATTTATGTCTTTCTTTATATAATATTCTTGTATAATCAGAATTAAAAGTAAATTTAAAGGTTACAAAATTTTTGATAGCCAAAGAAAACCAATGAAGTATTAGACTGACTATATATATATATATATATATATATATATATATAGTCATATCTATATATATTCTATTTTGCATATATATATATATATATATATATATGCAAAATAGAATTGGTTGTATATCACTAGCTGAATGCAAGTATAGAAATAAGAATGTCAGTATTTACCTATTTTTAATTAATTTAACAGTGTTACCTGTGGAATGAACAATAAACCCTGAATAAAGCAACATAAAATAAAAGGTAATCTCTTACCTATTGGCTGTAAAGATAAGTATATTGAAATTCAGGCTATTTTTTTACATTAGTCTGAATATCTGATTAGTTTGAATTTCAATATACTTAACATCTCTGTGATCTATAGAAGAGGTTATCTTTTATTGATGCTGCATTATTCAGACTTTATGTTTGTTCCACAGATGGCATTGCTGTGAAATAATTAATGTTAGACCTAAACTATATATATGTATAGAAGGAAAACCGATGAATGCTCATATATATATATAATATTTAAAAAATAATAATAAAATAAGCTTGTTTAGAGCTATTAGCATGCTCTTTATTTATTACATATTGGCAAATGCAAGCTATGTAGATCATGTGATATATGATTTATTTTCATTAATATTATAATTTGGCTGTTGAGACTTTGGTTATATTAAATTGTTAAGCCTATTAATATATAGGGTATCCGAATTTAGTTCAGGCCCATATAGTTATTTCAGTTGGAGAGCTGCATTTGAAGACATACAGATGTCTGAAAAATTCAGATCTTCTTCTTAATAGTTAAGTATTAGATAAATGCTTGGCTTGAGTTGGTATTTTGAATCTAATGTCCTAGTCCCTCACTGAAGAGAGCCATAGCTCAAAACTGATCTGGGGAAGGGGACAATCCCAGATAAAGATTTCAAGTGCTTTCTCTTATGGCATTTTATCATAAAATAATGATAATAACATATAAAAAAAAGCTTGTTTAGGGCTATTAGCATGCTCTTTATTTATTATATATATTGAAACGGAATCTGAGATTCAGATTACGTTTCACAGTCCTATCCGATCCCTCAAATATTTATAAGTTTTATATAATACTGTTAATTAAAAACTATTAAAAATTAGTAAGTAAGAATGCTAAGTCATTGTTGTGATTGAAGATGATCTAATAATTTGTATAATGAAAAAAATGAGTATTGAAGGAAAAAGAAACAATCTGCTTACTTTTACATCTTAATTTTGAGTGGACGCATTTGTTTATTTTTCAATCTCAGATATTTTTATACAATACAATTTTTTTTAATAACTGAAAATGCATGTAAATGCATTATATTATTAGAAAATTGCCACAGAATTAACATCAATGAAAGATAACACCATGTTATAATGTTTCGTTCATGTATCTTTGAGTCTTAAAATAGTGATGTGTATTAAAAGTGACTAACTATAGATAAACATCATTAATCCAAAAGCAGTGGTTTCAGGACTTTTTCAGATTTATGAATTTACTGGATTTCAAGAACAGATCTTTTCTCCATCATTACAAACTAAACTTCTTCTAAAATGTACAAAAAGAAAAAGAAGCTCACATGGCAACTAGGCATATTAATTTGTAAGTTATAATAAATAATAAAAATATCATATACAACAGCTATATATATATATATTCATAATAATTATAATAAAAAGCTTTTTCTGGGACATGATTTTGTATCCTTTTCAAATGTTAAGCATCTATTATAATGTTAACCAATTATTGGAGATAGACTACCATCTAGTGTTTTATGATAGAACTAAAATATCAGCAATCTTATATATAAAATGTATTCTCTCTGTTGTCTGATTGGTGAATGTATGTTTGTCCATGAGGATGTCATGCAATTTATGTGAATGTTTGTCTGCAAAACTGTCATGTGTCAAATCATAATCAATTAAAAATATGTTTATGTGAAGGAAGTAATTTCACCAATAATAAAGAATGCTTAGAAAAAAATCAGTATGCATGTTTTTACCTACAGAGGTATAGTATTTAAATCACTAAATATCACATGATCACTATTTAAATCACAAAGAAAATGTGGTTACAGTACATAAATTATTTGAAATGTGATATTTAGTGACAGAAAAAAATAGATGCTATACTAACATTAGCGTATTATTATGTTAGTAATTCCACCGTTAATAAAAACCCTTGGAAAAAAAATCAATACATGTGCTTTTAAATTTAGAGATGTAGTATTTAAATCACAAAGAAAGTGTGATTACAGTACAAAAATTTATGTTTGAAATGTGATATTTAGTGAGAGAAAAAATAGATACTACAGTACTGTATTTACATTTAGTTTTGATTAGTATATAACTGAAGTTGAAACAATGGTTTTTTCAAGCCATCTACATTTCTCATGTTTAATACATAATATTAAAATCGTTTGATTAATTTACATTAAATCTTAAAAAAAATTGTTAAAGCAGCCAATTAAAAAAACATGACCTATTTAGACCGAGTACATCTGGTAACAAAATCAAACATGAATAAAACACAATAAATTATGATAGAGATTCACTAAAATTTCAAAGAATTGACTATATTACATAACAATATACAGAATAAATGAAACATATCTTATCTTATATAATTTTCTATTCAATTTTAATTGGCCAGTTATTAATTAAATTTATTGAAGTTTTATAAATATTAATATATTTATTTAAGTTATGTTAATATAATATGTTTCATGTATTTATGGTCTTTTTGGATCTTTAATGTAATTTAAAGATTTAATATTTTTTGTAGCATTTATTTTATGTCCAATAATGAATGTATAAAGCAGATTTATCATCTCTCCTATTAATTGTGTTGTTATATTCTTTTTCTTTACCACTAAATACTATCTGATCATAGTAAATCATATTGCCACAGTTATGCAATAAACAGACGTGACACCTGCTTCGATATTTCTAAAAAATGGACAACCTAACTTATTTGTATCTAATTTGCATATAGTAAGTCTAATGCAAACAATACCACAGTTTTCAATATGGCTATGATTATGAGGCACAGAACCTTGAAAGCGCTCAGCTTTAACTGAGTGATTAATATTTTTCAGGCATATAGCTTCTGCAGCTTGCATATTGTATGTGTTTTGTAGATTATAATTTATAAGAAAAAAACAGTATAATAGATTCAATAATTTCTATTTTTGATGATAATTTATAAATATTTACTGAATACATTTTTCTATTTAATTTTATTTATAACTGTGTGTATAATTTAAATTATTTATTATAAAAGTTTAAAGATAATGTAAGACTTTGTTTGGATAAGTTTTTGAGTAACAGATATTTGGATTAACAATAGTGTACCTATATTGTAACTGATGACACCCAATTATAAGATTACCTTTTAAAAAAACAGAACAGGATTTGTGAATGAAAATAGGGGAGACCTTACTCCTAAACATGGGTCAGTATCAAAGCTTATACAAAAGTATGATTCATCCTTGTATAGAAATTGGTGAAATCATAGCACCATGCAACTCTTCTACATCTGAACTTGATGATGTCATAAAAGTTGCTCCAAAGCAGTTTCTGCTAATACTCAATTCATCTCAAATATTTGACACAGTAACCTGATATGAACTTTAATAAATACTGAGTGCTTTATTCCACCTTTTTTGGCCTTATTATCTGATGTTGCTTGTAAGAGGTATTGCCACCAAACCCAATTATTTATTAACTCATATCCTGATGCACATTTCTGAAAAATAAAACATGGACCACATAAGATGTCAGGTGTCTGGATTTCAATATTCTCCCTGCTATCCCAAAACCTTACAAACTACTTAAAATGTTTAACACAAAGGCAAAACTCAATGGATGCAAGATGGTTTGTGCATAAAATCCATATCTAATGCCTACTCATCCAACATCCCAGACCAGTTTCTAGCTTGTAGCTTTCATCAGTGAAGAGTCTTGGATCTGAGAGCACTGCACCTAGATCTTATGATTGAATGCAACCCTCCAGCAGCTCTCAGACTCAAGGCTCTTCACTGATGAAAGTTACAAGCTGGAAACTAGTCTGGGGATATTGGATGAGTAGGCACTAGATAGGGATTTTATGCACAAACCTGCCTACATCCATTGATTTATCTGGCTTGCACTGAGTGGCACTACTGTATGGAGAGTTTTTTGCCTCTGCGTTAAACCGCTGGTGTACTCATAAAGAATGGTGATCATGTGACACTTGAAATGTCCTTGCAATCATGGCTCTACTGCTATAGTTTTGAACATTTTAAATATTTCAGCAGCAGTTCTGTTCAGTTTAAGATACAATTTAATGTTAGTATGTTATTCCATTGTGAGCTAAAGTACAAGATGTACTGTCACATTCCATTTCATAGTCCATGATCCAGACATGTTAGTGTTTTAACATTTTTGTAGCATAGGTACAAGAGAACCCCTGATATACCTTGTAAATGTAAGCTTACACTTAAGTCTCTTGAAAAGATGCAAAAATGCTCGATAGTGTTGATGATATTCTTTAGTTATTTTCTGTTCATAGTATTGGGTAAGAGTAGAGAATTATCCATGACATTCTGTTTAATGTAAAGATCAGCTTGATCAAATCGTTTGCTCTTTCATCATTTCCAGCTTGCATGTGATTGGATATCTGCTTTTATTATTTCAAGCTACTATGTATCTTTTTTTTTTTTTTGGCAATTTTTAAATAAAGATATGTATTTTTCTAAATTTTACTTGATTATTTATACTGTTTGTGTGTGTATATAGGGTGACGAGATTTGAAAGAACTAGGGATTATTTTGGACAAATCTGTGGGAAATAGGAGACAGATAACTCCTTAACTGCAGTCATCTATGTGATTTTATTAAAGAGAAAACAGAGACATTTTTTTGGAGTACAACAAAAATAAAATAAATTTTTTAAAACAAATCATATTCAAGAGCAGGTCATCACAAAATTTAGCAGATTGTATTCGGATGATAGTATTTATGCAAAACCAGGTGCATAAATTGCATTGATTTCAGCTTTGAATGTTAAAATTATTCAAACGGAAGTCAATCTCTGATAATGCAAGCGCTATTTCTTAAATATTATAAATCTACGCACTCTCCCGCCAGTAAGTTTTTTAAATTCTTACCGTCACTTAAGTTTTTTAAATTCTTACCAGCGGGAGAGTGCACGTAGGTTTATATATTTAAGAAATAGTGCATTATCGGAGATTGACTTCCGTTTGAATAATTTCAAAATTTTCAGCGCTTCATAATAATAGGTTTACTTTGATGTTAAGTAAATCATTGATAAAGACAAAGGCCATCATGACTACTAATTATTCAAATTTACAATAAATGATAGTAAAGTAGAGGAAAGAGAAATGCTTTTGTTTATTGTAGTAAACTTAAATGATCAATTGATATGTTAGTATTCACCAGTTATAATTCATAGCAAATTATTATCAATAGTATTCTGTCCCTTAGACAGGTCCAGAGAGTAGTCACATCACCAATTTATCCATTTTTTCCCATTCCATTCTCATCATTGTCCAGCTCACATAACTCTTCCCATTGCTTATATTATCCAGCAATGTCAATCTTTCCCATCCTTTCTTCTTATTTCCATTCACCATTCCCTCCAAAAAATCTTTTCATTAAACTATAATTTTTTTTTAATGTATGTCCAGTCTAACTTCTTGTTCCCTTTCTCATTTCCTCAATCAATCTTCTTTTCATTTACTCTTTTCAAACTTTTTCATTTGTTATTATATTTTCATCTAACTTATTGTTTCCATTTTTCTCCACATCCACATCTCAAAGGCTTCCAATCTGTTTCTAATTTTATTACTCATGGTCCACACTTCACAACCATATAATAGTACACTCCACACATAGCATTTAATTAATCTTTTTTCTTAATTCACTCTTCAAAAGTTCAAAAAATATTTTCTTTCTCATAATAAATGTTTCCTTTGCCAATGCTATTCTTCTTTTAAATTCATATTCATATCTTCTATTCTCACTCGATCAACTACCCTAATATCTAACTCCCTTTACCTGTTGAACTATGTATCATGGATTTCAATTAGCATTTTTTTTTTGTATTCCTCCCTATCCATAAACAGTCTTCTCAACATTAATCTTCTTTCCATATTCCATACATTCTTTCTCCAATTTATTCAACATATTCTGAAGATACTTTTCATCTTCAGTGATAAGAGCTACATCATCTTCAAATCTTATACATTTTATTATTCTACCTTCAACATTTGATCCTCCACATTCTTATTCAACTCCTCTTTCTATATTCACTTCATCAGAGTATTTCCCAATCTAATTCTTATTCTTTGTCCAGTATACATATTCCAAATCAATCTTTTTGCTTTTCAAAATACTCTTTTATTTTTTAAGATGATGCGGAATAAACAGCGCAAAAGAATCTTCCCTAAAATCAACTGCATTAACATATTACGTCACCTTTTGAAAGGGTATCCTTTGATATTGACAAATTGTGTAACCTTTTGTTGTAAGACGACGAAAAACGAAATCTATTAGAATTTTATATTTCCAATGTGGTTCTAAAATCGAGAAGCTAAAATAAATTGCTGTTGGTCGAGGTATTATATCGCCTAGTTAATGTAGTTGCTTTAGGGCATGGAATAGTCTAGATATATTAAAAGTAAAATATACACATAAGTGGATAATCTTAGATACATCTTTTAAATTTTATAGTGAGATAAATATGTTTGCCAGGTAGATGGCATTTTCTCAAAGAATTCAATATTGTAGTTTACCCAATTTCTTGTATGTACTACTTTTGGGAAGCTTGGCATTTTTTTTTTTATCAACAAATTCTTATTCTACCAGCGCTAAATCAAAGAATTAGTCTTATCATAATATCAAAAGTTTATAGATGTCAACCCTTTTACATTCACTGGCTCACGTGATATTATCAGAAAAAAAAAGTCCTCTGCGATTAGATTTCTTACAAAACGTGTGAAAATTAGAGTTTAATTGACTAGAACCATAACGCCTACTGCATTAATTAATATTAATATGTTTCTAAATCTATTTTTAATTGATTTGCACCCAAGCAACATTTATATAATCTGTTAGCTGCTTAAATATAATAAAATATTAAGTAATATATAAATTTAAACGTATACAGTATACATATACTATAACTTATATAATATCGTTTAAATATAATACCTCAGTCAAAACTGACTTCATATGCTTAATATTTTTATTGATTTACATGTCTATGTGCGCGTATATATATGTGTGTGTGTACATGCGCGTAGGTATATAGAAATATTTACAAACACATTTAAATATCATTATTTTTGATCTAATAAACTCAGTATATAATATATATTAAAGGCTGTCGCTTTATTTTAATTTAGTTTTTTATTTATTAAAAAAAAAAAAAAAGAAACCATGTGATTTCAAGAACCAATTAGAATATCGGCTTTCAGTCATAATGGCTGGCAGTTACGGCGGTGTTTAGAGGTTATGAGCACGTTCGACTTTATTTCCAGCTTACTGACAAGTGTTTATGAAAATCATTTTTAAAATATGGTATTCGAATCGTTAGTGGTTGATTTGCTCAACCGATTTCTTGGAGATTATGTAAAAAATTTGGATAAATCGCAGCTAAAACTTGGAATTTGGGGCGGTAAGTAAATGCTTTCAGTTTTTATTTTGGGAACTACCATTTAAAAATACACTAAATGTTATTATTTAATGTAATGATGCTTATTATTTTTTCTGTTTTTTATTTTCCTTTTTAGAAAAGCTTGTACGATCTAATATTTTTTGTCTAATTTTCCGTATCATTATTATTTAATAATTGTGCTTACTGACTTTGCAGATGTTTTAAATAGAACTTAAAGGAGTATGTATTGTTAATCTGTGTTTATTAGTTACGTTAGTTTGTTAGCTTGATGATAAATTTGGCAAACATTTTTTTTAATTAAAAAGGAAGGGGGCGAGTGTTCAGTTAATTTTATATCTGTAAAATATTACACTATTTAAAAAAGATGTACATTTAAAAAAAAATGTATACACGAATCCTTATTTATTTTTCTGATATTTTTTTGTTGATCTATTTGTTTCATAAAATATTTTATTTATTAAATTAAAATGTCAGCTTTTAATAAAATAGCGGAATTGTAGAAATTTTTTTGTGATGACTCCAAATAAATTTTGCCTACCCACATATACTGTGTATGCATTCTAATGATGTAGAGGCCTCATTAAAGTTTATAATGCAGTTCAAAATATTGAGATGCTGGGATAAAATATGTGAAGGAATTAATAAAATTCACCAACGATGATCAAGTAATTATCTTAATTATGATACTGTACCTTATTGCTTAGTTATTTCTGCCTGCCTTGAGGCATAAAGCATAACATATATACATTCACACTCATACGTGCACAGACATATATCCGTTACATTTATATTTGCATAAAAAGATTCAAATTATTGAATGATTTTCATAAAGCCACTTTACTCAGCAAATTTGAAATATAATACTATACTCATTATATAATAATCTGTCCAAGTCCTTCCAACTGACAATACAGTTAAATATCGTAATCGCCTTTAAGGTAAATATATATGAAACGAGTTTATTGTCAGATTTTCTAAGCTAAATCTTCTTTGGTTGTTGTCCTGCGGCGAATATCACAATAATTCAAGTACTGTACTGTATATCCCGGAAATTGTTTTTTTTTTCTCAAATAAATGTTTGAAAAAACCGTACGTAGTATAATGCTAGAATTAAATTTGTAAGTCATGCATCACCTCTCCGGCAAGGAGAGGGAGGGAGCACGTGAGAAACTTGTCGTTTTTGTACTCTTTTAATCAAATTGTTTTTCTAAATAATTGTATTGTAAATTCTCTCATGTATCTATTTTATTTTAATGTACTTGGATATTTTTTATTAGTAGTATAATGCAATTTTGTTAATATAAGGTTGGGTAATTTTAACGTTTGTCAGTAAAAAACTTAGATTTTCTCCGTAGAAAATGCATTTTTCAGTCTGTTTATAATGTTAAACATAAAAGCTGCACTTAATCTGTCTGTATGAATACTTTAATACCACCTTTTAAACAAGCAATTTGTTTTAAATCAAATAGGTAATGTAGCAGGTACATTAAAAAAAAAAAAGGGAAATTTTACATTAAAAAAAAAGGGAAATTTCATCTTTTTTCAAATTAAATGCGTAATAATAAACAGCCATTCATAAGCAAGTATAGCCATTTCAACTCTAAAGGGGGGAAAAGGAAAAAGAAAGAAGGGGGAGGGGATCTTTAGAAATGAGTTTGCCATGATTATTCAACCAATCTGTGCACTGACCACATGTACAACATGCTGGTCCATTTTTCTGTTTACTTGATATTTTATGATGCTTTCTTTTAATTTCTTCATCAGAAATTCTTTCTAAAATACTCCATTCTTATATCTAATTGTATCTCTCCAGTTCTCTGCCATATCTTCTCAATGAAAACAATCGATATTGCACTTCTTTAAAACCATGCTCAAGTTTACTATAAAACACTTTTTTAGGAGGTCTTCCATTGGTCAATCATTTTGCATGTTCAATCCAATGGAGGTGTCATTTTACAATAGTGGATTCAATAATATCACATCCAGTATGTTGAAGAACATATTTATTGGTTTTATGATATTGTCATTGTATTTCAAAAATTTTAGGGAGCATCCTTTAATGAAACTTCTAATGCCTTTATATTGCACTGATATCTTTGTACCCTTCTTTCATATACACTTCAATGCAAACAAATTTTCTTAAAAACTTCTTTATTTTCCTTACAGTTTCGACTGTCCAGCACTCTTCATCAGAGCTCTAATCTTCTCGGCTTTAATTAAAATGGATTTATTAGTACTATCATCTGGTATTTATTGATTACTAAAGCTTACACTAGATGGCATAAAAATAGTGAGAATAGAAGAAATGATTAAACTTTGGTTTATAGGACTTAACTAGTTTGCCTACCTATTTCGTCTTTTTAATTATTTTTTTTAACAATTAATTTATAGTTCTTTTATTCTTTTGATCTATACTTAGCTTAATTATAGTATAAATATTTTAGTTGTTAAGTCATTTAGTTTTTCCTATTAGATATTAAGAAGCATAAATTTCTATTTATCACATATGGATTAATCCTTTATTTTTTTTTCTCAGAAATATAATTTCTTAGGTTCATTTAGTGGTATCCATGATTCTTTTTCTTATTCGATTGTTTGGTGATGGAGAGCTCTCCAGATGTCTGTCACCATTGGTTGCATTATTGCCCCTTTTTTGGTTCTATTTTTTAGTCTTTTGTTTAAGTGGTTAACTGAGTTTTTTTTTTAACTCGCATGAATGTGATTATTTACATGCTTTCTAAGTTCTGTTTATTTTATTTTACTATAACTACAATGTTTCTTTAAATAGCACTTTTATTATTATTATTTTTATCTTGTATGTTTTTATTGTATAAGTGCTTAACTCTTATTAGGTTCATGAATTAATTCTAGATCTTCTGCCTGTGATAAAATGAAGTCATTTTGTTCTTTGACTTACTGCCGGTCAAAAGTTCAGCTACTTTTTTGTAACCTGCTATAGGTGTGAAGGTTCAGTATTATAGAGCTGCGTCTTGGACATATGATGTTTTTGTTTTACTAATCGTCTTTTTCAATTAGTGAAAGGTTTTCTTTATCAAAATGTTTTATTCTGAATGATATAGGAATTCCATTAACTGTTAGTATCATCTATCAAATTTGTGCCTATTTGTTCTCTGTTTCATGTTGGTAAACATTGTTCAGACATAGTTTTCAGCAAAAGTCAACATTTTCTTTTTGACAAGCTGTGAATGTTCCTCTTGCCTTCATCCATTGTCCAATGATACTTTCTCAGATTGCAAATGATTGGTTTAATTTGATCATCAGGATGATTTCTGCTATTGTGATTTTTATCATTCCCGCTTCATTCATAAGCAATGTAGAAATTGTTCCCAATCTCTTTATTTTTTGACAATTGGATCTTCTATATTTAATGATTTAAATCCATCCCTCTATCCCTTGATTGTATATGTATTGGATGTTATGGGTATTTCTGCTATTCCTATCATTTAAACCTGATTCCCATCCACAACTTGTGTTTGTAGTATTGCGTTTTTTTTAGAATGAAAATCCCCTTGTTTGTGAATTTTTTTCAATTTTCATTAGGTTATTGTTTACTTGCATCCTCCCCACCTTCTTGCAAATCTTTGGCTATATGCCATATAGCTTGGCACATTTCACAACTGTGTTTTTTTCCCTTACATGTCTGATGTAAATGCTCAATGTCTTTATAGCAGTAATATTTGAATGAATTTTATGTGTTTACAAAACAGGTGCGAGTTATTGACATCAAATTCAATAATGCATAATTGTAGTAATGGTGTCATTTTATCTACTGCATTTAATTATTTGTGCTACAAGACTTATTCTTAATATTAATCTTTGTCTGATTATTTGTACTAGTCTAATCTGTACCAATATGGTTTAATTCCATTTGTCTGCACTTTCCAAATTTGGATCTATATCATTGGACCCAGTCAAATCAGTAAATGGTTTACTGCATTTGACTGTTCTTATTCGTTGTCATATGCACCATTCTGAACTATGCCCACATAGTTTACTTCATTTGATTGTGCTTAACAATTTCAAAATGAGTTTTGACTATACCAATGTGATCTGTCTACCCAGCATCATATTCTTTATTCACAATTGTCACACACTATTTGGATCAGGATGTACAAACAATTAATATCTAATTATTGAGTCAGACAATTGGATTAACTATTACCACAATTTATTTAATATTTCTATTGATACCCAGGAAAATAGGTCACCTTTTACACAATATTATATGAATTTAAAGGGGATCTGAACCCAGTTCCCTACATTCATCCACTCTATCCAATATAACTGATACACATGACCACATATATCTGAAAAAAATAAATAATCTCCCGTGATGCTGAACTAACTTTTATCAGTTGGTCCAGATCATCCCCAACACACACATATATATAATCAGTGTGTAGATTTGCTATCTTAATATAAACCGAGAAAGTGTGGGAGATGTTCTGGAGCAATTGATGAGTGCTGGTTCAGCCGGAAATATGTATATTGGAGATCATTTATCTTTTTCACATGTATATGGTCGTGTATGTTTTATTGGATAAAGTGACTGCTTGGAAGTCAGGGTTCAAATCCTCTTTAATTACATCTAGGTTTAAGTATATACATTATACTTGTATTTCAATTTTATAATATAATGTGATAATGTTCATCAGCTTGAAAGTGTACCAAATCATAATGTAGATTGTGGCTCTCTTTAAACTGTAGACCCACTGCTTTAACCTACAGCTACTTCTATTTTTGTCTCTTGCTTGAGTCTGCAGCATTAGCAAATGATCTTAATATTATTTAATTATGATATATATACTTCACAGGCCTATTGTTTTTAATCCTTTCTATTTTTAGTTAAAGTCTCTGGGTTTTTTATACACCCCCCCCCCCCCACCTATTTTCTTTTTTATTTACTCTTAATTATTTAATTACTCTTTTTAGTAACTAATTCTACAATCCATTTATTTCTTTTTCTCTATACTTAGCTTACGTTCAATGCTAAGTTATCTACTTTTCCATATTATTTATTTTATTATACATATATTTCTATTTCCCATATATCTATTACCAAGTTAACATAATATTTGATCTACAATACTTAGCCTATATAGGGGGTTTTAACTCAGACTTCCACACTTGTGTGATCAAGTGTGTCAGCAGTATGAGATAGCGTGAATAGGTGAGGCTCGTGTGAAAGTCTGAGTTCAAATCCCTTATATATTACATAATAGAGTAAAGGTATGAAAAAGCTTGTACTGTAGAAAAAATTCATATATTAATATTACTAAGCCTAGTTTTTTTTTTTGAAAAATAAAAAATTAAATCGAATGAAAAAGAATGTCAAGACAATTATTTATAAATATTTCTATTAATGTAATTTCTTTGTTAGCTTAGGGTTATGTTAATCTTTTTTTTTATTTTCTAAGCATGCTTGTAGCAGTTCGTTCTATTTTTATTAGTTTGAGCATCTCCTTGTATACTATTCATCATGTTTAGTGATTGATATGTGATATCTTACTGGCAATGTAATTAATTCCTTTCAAGAAATGTTTCTTTTAAATATTGGATTAAATTTTATAACATTATTCCCTTGTGAAATATTACTGTAAGAAAAATGATATAATTAGTAGCAATATATAGTTCACAATCTTACTTGGCAAAAGATAAAAAAAAAATATTGGAAAAGTTTTTTCTTAATTTGTATTTGCTTTGAAATTATTTTCATTGAATTATGTAAACTGTAATTGTAGATATAAGTTTTTACAAAATCAATAATCGTATTTAATACATACATTTAATTCTTAAATAATCCTACATTTTTAATATTAGATAAGCTTACATATCATAATGTTAACATGAAATTTATGAATTACTAATCTTGAAATCGATGCTATTGTCAGTGTCAAAGGTTAAAACGTATTTAAATTAAAAAAAGTTAACCCTCTCCCCCATTTGATTAACCTTTTAGAAAACCCACTCAATCACCAGCTTTTTAAAATCATATAATACTAAATCATCCATACACTTTACTGCTGTTACACAATGCTTTATTTACCACTCTTTTTTATAGTTTACAGTTTCGATTGCCCCAGCAATCTTCTTCAGAACTACAGCATAATACAAACATATTTATATAAATATACATGAACATATAAAAGAGGGTGATAAATAAAGCATTGTGTAACAGTAGTAAAGCGCATAGATGATTTAGTATTATATGTTATACATTTGGCAATGCAATAAAGATTAGTTGTTTTAAATCAGAGAATCACCTGATTTGCCAAACTGCTATTTACCACTGTTAGGAAAGTTGCCCGATTAGGATATTAACAATGGCCTATGTGACCTGACTTTAAAAAGCAGGAAAGTATCTATGCTGATGATATTGCTGTGACTTCCCTAAAAAGATCCTTCCCTGAAACAAGAAATTCTCTTAATAGGAATTTCTAAAAGTTTACAAGAGATTTCCTAATCCCATGAAACCATTGCATTCAATTTTCTTGAATATCAACTGAATCTAATTTTCGCAACAATAGGCCGAATTATAACTCTGTAATAAGCTAATCAGCAATAATCTTGGACCTTTGCCTCAGTGATTTTTTTAATCTGACAAAGATTAGATCTAAAATAATTTTTAGAAGTAATCTCATTGGAAAAGTGAATTGTGATGCAAATATATCTTAATAGATTCTTTGACACTAGCATGTTCTGTCACAGAATATGGTGTTTTTGTTGGAGAAAAAGTGCCCACATCAAACTTGTGGATATGTAATTAAATATTACCATGCAGTAGCCTCTCTTTCCAAATATCAGAAGACTGAAAATAAGTAGATTGGATTTACCCCCTAATGTGAAATATAGTTTCACTTTCTGAAGCACAATTCAAATCAAAATTTTCTTATTTCATCATGCTATCTCATGTGGTCTCTTTTTAGGTCCTTTACAATATCTTGAGATCCAATTTAAAATTTTAACTGCCCATCTATTGAATCTTCTAGCAGTATGTCTAACTCGGCTCCATTTCAGTCTCAATTCTTTTAATGATATCAATGATATCTACTTGTTCTCTAAACCAGGTATTTTATTTTTGATCTTTCTGTTATTCGTAACATCCGTCTCTCCATAGATCACTGTTTGGGCTGAAATCTCTGCATTGGTCTTCTTTTAAAGTTCAAGTCTCAAATTCACAAGTAAGAACTCTTTAATTTATTTGGGTGCTGAATTCATGATTTACCTTCATCTTGAAATTTAATAAATATTTAAAACATTTTTTTAATAAAACTATTTTTTTGCGATGTATTTATTACAATGCTTAGTAATAAAAAAATCGTAATGAAGAATTAATACAAACTTTAAACTTGTTTTTAATGCTAGCAATAATTATAACCATTGATGTTAAAATGTAATTTCCAATATATGCTGCGCTCAAGAACTGTAAATTAAGTCTAAAGCAATACAGATTAAAATTTGTAAAAACTATTTAAAACTATCCTGCTATTATCTTCATCCTACTCTGGAGCCATCTGTTGTAAGCTTGAGTAATCATTGGACAATAGATGCCTCCATCTCTAGACTGGTCTCTGGCTTTTTCCTTCAACAATGATTCAAAATTTCAACTAATGCATTTTATATATCAGCCAGCCAACTTTTACATCTTTATTCCGATCCTATTCAAAAGAATAGCCTAAAAAAAAAAAAAAAAACTCAAAGTTTTGAACCTAGCTAACTTTTTTGTATAGTTGAGGAGATCTGACAGCATATTAGTTTCTATCATTTTAGAGATCTCAGATGGTGACTATAGGCTCTTTTTTACCATTTGGTTGGGAAGATGAATACCAACAATAGTATCTCATGACTTTTATGTACCTACGCATATGCTTCTAAGAGTAGATCTACACAACTATATAACTGACTTAGTTTGAATTCCAAAACATTACTCTTTTGAATTTAAGGGTATAAAGGAGTAACAATGGCTTCTAGATGAAATACTCCAGTAGTTCCAGTTTTGAATCAGTTTTCAGGGGTGAAAGTCATAAACCAAAAACCAGTCTGAGGAATGAGGCTATTGTAGTACTATAAACACAGAAAATCATGTGATATTGTTATTGTTTATAATTATCTGTGAGTCAAATTAAGTGGATAAAATTGAGCATTTAAAATTTTAAGTGTAAATGTTATTTTAGTTTATCTTATGTTAAACTTCCCAGTTGTTAGCAGAGAGCAATTTTCTATTAGCCTTTGAAGAATATCTTTACACATAATTGAATCTTTTTTGTTTGCTTTCCAATTTAAAAATTTATTCGTTTATTTTTTAAAAAGTTAAATATAACTAGTGTGTATATTTGTCTTTCCCCCCTTTTTTTTTATTAATCATAAAATGATTCTAGATGAGTGGGATTTTTTTCAAATCGGTTGTTTGTTACATTCAATACCACCAATTTGTTAGGGCAATTACAGTAAAGGCAAGCAGATGTTTGGTTTCCTTTAATGAAATGCTTTTAAATTAACCTAAAATTGTCAAGCATTGGTGGTCGAGAGGTCAGTGACAGCTGCTTTACAAACAGTTGTCCCAGGTTAGCGGGTTCGCTTCCCAGCTGATGCTATGACACACGGGGAAAAAAAAAATTGACCTAAAATATAAACGTAAAAGTATCTTCAAGATCAATCACCATTTGTGAAAGAATTATTATGGATTCCCAATCTCGGCAACATAGCTAGAATTTTTAAACTATTGCACAAAATTTCCAAAACAAAGTGATTTTTAATATTTGTAACATATAACAATATATATATATTTTGGAATATACATATAAAAGAGCTCCAAAGATGGAGTGACTATAGATATTACTTTGATTTGCTTTCACGATGTTTTATCACTGCTTGGTCCGCAAAATTTTAATTGGAACATGTCTTCACATATTTCCACAAATAAATTGCGTACATCTAAGAAATGCATTGTAAACAAATATTTAAAAATATTCATAATTACCTATTTAATAAAGACGTTTTGCTTCAAAAAGACTTTGTGGTTTAGTGATTATTTTATCAGTCCACTACGCCATTATCCTAAGATTTTAGTTTAGAGGGAAACTGAAATTTTTTATATAGCTAAAAAGTATTCAAGTAAACTAAGAATTTGTTTTTAAATAGCCAGCTGGTGAACTAATTAGTATATTTAAGAAATAAGTATCCAGTTGTCCTAAGTAGGAAGCTCTCTCACCCTTATTCGAAACATATTGGTGTTATCTTTTCTAATATATTAGCAGACCAAATTTGCTGATCGTGGCAGATTTAGCTGAAAGTAATAATTAATAATACATGAACATAGCAAACTTATGTTTGCTCACCATCATCCTTTTAAATTATGTTTAAATAGTAATTTCATTGAACTTCATAAAAGTTTATAGTAAGTAGATAGCAGAAAAAGTGTGGCAGGATAACTTTACATAAATTCAATGAGTACAATATGGATACATTGACAAAATAGAAAAACATTGGGTGGAGAGGGAAGGTGCTAGGCATTGCTCCAGTTTCTGAAAGGGGAAATCTACTTACAGTCATACCTTTCTCCCAAGTCTGATTATATAATCCAACAGAGATCAGTTTTTGGTCATGATTTCTTACTCACCTAAGCTTATTAGAGATTGTATTTGGATAACGTTGTAGCTATTGGTTATATGTAAATGTATGTGTAGTGGATCAAAGGGCAAATAAATGGTAAGATGAATATTAGGTATGAAAGTGTAAATTTGATCCAGAGTCCAGTAAAAAAAGTACCGTGTATTCTGTTTCAAGTAGTCTATAAGACAAGACACTGACTTAGTATATGGTCTACTGTTCTCTTTTTTATGTGATATATAAGACATGTCAGATCTAACTGTACGAAGGATTATCTGTATTTTAGAGAAGATAATATATAATTTGATTGAAAAGTTGAAATATTTAGATTCTTTTGAACCAGAATTTGAAAGTGACATATTAAGTCTCCATTGCTGATTTCCAGGTATATCTCAAGAAGTACTATGGAGATGAATATAGAAATTTGAAATTATCTATAAAAGCATCAGCTATCATAACCTAAACTTTAAATTATATTGATGGACGACTGGAACTAATATCATGTAATGTGGCTTGTTTATCCAGGTTTTGTTTGAAATGTGTATTCCTTTATTAACCATATATATTACTGTAGATTTGAAAATTTAATTAAAAACTTTTTATGTAAATAAGCATATTTATCTAATCTAATCAAATTATAATTTTTAATAAGATAGTCATTACACTTAAGATTATAGGCTATGAAGCATTAACATGCTTTCTATTTAGCAAGCCTTTAGCAAGCAAGGAAACTCCCATTCTCTTAAATATTATAATACCATAATTCTTAAAAATAAAATAAAAATAATAATAATCATTCCCACAATGGCATGCTTTTAGATAGCATTGCCATTTAATAAACATGTGTGTGTGTCAAATTCTTTTCTCTTGATTTTTCATCAACAGTTTTCACGGGTTTATTGTTAAATTGACAGCTTATTGAATACAGATTTAATAATTAGAATAATTTATTATTCTAATATGTTGAATATGAAAGTTTGTACACCATCTTCTTTGCTAAACTTTTTTCTACTACATTTGCTTTTATCAATTATTAAATTAAAATTTAGTTTCATTAAAAAAATATTAACCAAATGACTTCCTTTTTCGGGAGTTCATAAGAAACTGGAGTGCCAGAAATTAACTCCAGAGTATGCCACTGCACTAATCCAGGCAAGGCTGTTTATTTTTATTATCACAGGGAATTATCCCCCAATTTTTTTTTCCGAGGCACTTTTATAATATTTTAATGAAAATAAGGTGAACATAACCTTTAGCGGATCAAAACGTATGCGCTGTGGCAAAATAATTTCAAACTACAATGCATAATTCTCAGGAATGCATATAATAAATTCCACAAAAATGGTGTTACTATTGCAGTCTTGAATGAAAATTCCTGCAAATTGGACAAAAATAAGGCATTGCTGGTACCAAATTGCCATTTTAGCTTATGTTTCACACACATCAACTTAATCTGCATTGCCATCTGACACCATTTGCACCTTCGGGATATCTCATCAGTGAACACTTTATCACAAAGCTGACAGGATATTGTTCTTTATTAGCCACTTCCTAGTTAGCTACCTCATTGCCAATTCTGGAATTAGAAGTTCCTTCATCAACTGCCATGAACACCAAGATTCTGCACAAATAGCCAGAAGATCTAACATTTCATCTACAGGCATGATAAGTGTTACATGATTTATGCCTCCCATAGCTTTATTGTAGTTAATCGTGACTTAATGCGATTCTCATACGAGTTCTCTGAATGTATTTCAAGCACCAGATAGCTTATGTACAATTACTTAGTCAAAGTACCAACTTTACAACTACAGATATTGTCAAAGTATCAGCTTTACATCTATAGGGGAAAAAAGAAAAAAGAAAATTTGAAAAAAAAAGTTCAAAATTATTCCACCAGAGTGCATATGTTTTGGGGCCCGTTAAAGGTATTGTTTACCAAAGATAATATATTTTAAAAATAATTTAATATTATTGAATAATGATTTGAAAATTGTTACCAATATATTGTAACGGTCATGTTTGTACATTCATGCAACAAAATCCAGAATTCTGGTGAATCACACTAAAGCTGATCCAGAAGAGGGGTTGAGACGAATCTGACCACACTTCAATTCTTTCACCAGCACTCCGTGATTTAATACCTTATGGATGACATTTATGAAGTTACACTCTGTCTCAGTTTTCTTTGCAAGCCAGCATAGAAAAGGCTGGAACATGAGACTCTGCGGATTAATAATCAATAATAATGTTAAACAGACACACACACTCATGGTTTATAGGCTAATGCATATATATATATACTAAAAAATTTAGACTAATTTGGTTGATTTTGAGTTAAATTTTAAATATCTTTAATAATTAAGAATATGCAAACTGATTAATATAATAACAAATAGGTGTGCATTGGTTGTGAGGGTTTGTGCACACAGGCATTACAATCTGATGAGATGATTTAGGTTATAGGAGTCTCATCTTTAGAAATGCACTTTATATATATTAATATTGTCCATATATATATATGTTATGCCAACTATTCCTAGGTTTTCTACTGAGAAGCTAAATAGTAAAAATTAATTTATTCATTCTAACATAAATTATGACCAACAAATATGCTCTATATACAGATTCCTTAAGTGAACCAGATTCCATGTTCAGACTAATGCTGAAGTTTAATAATAGGGTGGAATGAACTGGTTGCTGTGGTAGAGCTTCTGATACTATGGCGCTAAATACTAAATGGTTTGCAGTAAAAATGAATACTTATTCACAGGATTCAGTATCTAGTACTCAGTTCCTTTGGAGCGTATGACTTGCTAACATAATATAGAACATTAGTTCAGGGTGTTAGAGCAGCTTTGAAAATTGATTCTAGACCCTCGTGTTTCAGTTCTAAGTATGGCTGTCGGAACTAAATAAAAGAGTGGCATATCACCATAAGCCCATATTAAAAGGAAGCATAGCAATGCATAAATACATTTATAGTGTTTAGTAAAAATACATTTGTAATGCTTATAAAATACTACTAGTATTAAAGATAAATTTAAATGAGCTAAATTCTATAGTTTCATTCAGCGAAACTATCTTGACCCAGTTCTCAAATTAGTATACCTTAATCATGCTAAGAGGGGTTCATTAATAGCAATCTAGTTAAGAAATATTAAATCTGTCTATTTCATATAATAAACTAGGGAGGAAAAAAGCATATTTTGGGGTTTATGATATTTACAAATATGCCTTTAAGTATCATCCCTGCTATTATATAACTAAGGTATATATTAATAATTTGCAAACCTTAATAAACTTTAACTAATTAAATCTAGATAACAATGAGCGTGTAGTGGTCTGTTGTTATCTCTTAAAATAGATTTCAAAGGAGAGATTTCTGTCAACTAAAAAAGCGATGAAAAGTTACATGGGAGAGCTTCTAATTGTCTCTCTCAAAAGTTTACTAAGTACTTATCTCTACTTTGAAAGTATGGCATATCATAACATATAAACTAAGAATAAAATAATCAAAATAGAAAATAGGCATAGCCGCATATTATAAAAGTTAAATAATAACTGATTACAGTTATTACATTTAAAGAAGAATTTAATTCAAAATTACATTTATATTCATTTTTATAGGTAAGATAGTTACAACTATATTTAAATTTACAGACTTTATTTTACAAGAGTTTAATTAACTGAGAATTCTAATTGATAAACGTTCATTACAGATAACTAGTTTAAGGAATTTATTAGAAATTTTAATAGATTTATAGAGCTCCGCAGAGAAATATTACCAATCTTCTAGGTTGAGTTGGCCAGCATTTGAGATAGGCACTTCTGAATAGGTTATCTTCCCTAGTCTTCTTTGCCAGCTGATGGTATTGGTTTCCTCCATTCCTCAGTGATGATGATGACTTGCAGTGGGTGGAAGGTCACCGTTCTTCCGAAGGAAGGTAGCAAAGTTCCTTCCTACCCACTCATGCTAAAGTTTCAAATGGGCGTAGCTCCCGGCAGCAACTGCTTAATGTTATATGAGAGTGTTTTAGTGCTGAAAATTTGGGGATTTTTATATTAGATTTCTGACCCCCCCCCCCTTAAACCTATTAACTTGTTTACAACTTCTAAATTTTAATATTTAAATTTAACATCTTTTAAATTTTATATTAGCATCTTAGTAAAGACAAAAGAAAATCTCCACTGGATTAAAAATAGTGCTACTTGGACAATTTTGCTTTGTTCAAGATATATTTTAAATTTATTTTTAAAAATCTCTGTTTGATTCTCCACACAAATTTAACACAGGTGTGTGTGGCGTGATCTCATTACCAAGAATTATTCAATATTTTTAAAACTAAATTATTTTTGCGTAAACATTCCGCTATATATGTGTGTTGGTCACCCTTGGAATTGGGAATATATATGCGATTCTTAAGTCAAATAATTTATGACAAATTAAGATTTAAAATGTAAATATAATTGTGCTGTAACCTTACTGAATCTATTATGTTACAGCTTATTAGCATATATATAAGTTCATTAATTAAATAAACATAAAGATATGTAGATACATGCATTTAATTTAACATGTGAAATATATTTGAATATATGTATCATATATAAATATATGTAATTAAAATTACCCAAATCCAAAATTCAACCAGACCAGCAAAAAATAATATTAAACACAACCAAAGGTTTCACTGCTACAAGCAGACTTCTCAAATGTAAACTACAATATATATAATATCAAACATTACCCACAAATCCATTCACTTCCCATCCACCCTTAATATTAAAAGAACTCTTAAATAAGTTAATTGCTTCAGAATAATATATTTTCAATAATAAAGATTCTTTAATTCTTCTTTTGATTTCATTTCTCTCAAAGAAGACAACCTTAGCTTCATCAAAATCAATAGTGTGGCCTGTATCTTTTTCATGGACATACAAAGCAGAACTAAGATATTTATTTTTAACCCTACTTTTATGAACCTTTATTCTTTCATTTAAACTTAAACTACTCTGACCTATGTAGACCTTCTTATAAAAAAAAACAAGGGATAAAATATACTACACCAGGAATAGTCTTTCTATCAAAAATTTCCTTTGTATTATTTAATAAATTATTCAGTGTAACACCCCTTTTCCAAGCAATTTTCTTATTTCCAAACAATTTACTATTCCTACATACAATTTTATAAGAAGACAGTTTAAATGGCAAAGAAATAAAATCATATTTTTCTCTATCCTTTACATCCTTACAAATATTACTATTAAATAAAATACTTTTAACAAATTTATCAGAGTACCCAACCCTCAAGTAATCTTTATAAAATTGACATTTCTGAAACAAAGCTACCCCACTAGAATTATTTAATTTATTATTCCTATGACAATAATTCCTTAAAGCAGCTACTTTATGAGATACAGACTGATAGCTATCAGGTTTAATTATAGATCTTAATTCTCTACTTTTAACAAAATGACTGCATAGTAAACAATTAGTCTCTACATTTCTAATTACCAAAAGATTACAGATTTTAACTTACCAAAATCTAACCCCCCCCCTCCTAACACATATCTTAAAGAAGGATCAAAACAATTAAACTCATTTAAAAATTCCTTCACTTTATCATTCTCAACTACAAATAAACAATCATCTACATATCTGACAAATAATTTTACATATAAACAATTTTTTTTTAATAATAATTTCCTCCTCCATATAATTAATATAAACTGAACATACTAAAGGAGGAATAATATAACCCAGTGGTCTTCAACCTTTTCACACCTGAGGCCTGGCAAAAATAAGGATAAGATTTCACAGACCGGCAGAAGTTTACAGATAAATTTTCTTAAAGATGTAACCTGCTTAGCCTTAGATAAGCATAATTGTTATAACTGACCAAAATGACCAAAACAGCACACTAGTTATTGTGTATTGTAATGGTGTTGCTTACCTTCACATGCTGAACACAGAAAACAGTACAATACCAATCGTTCTCATTAATGTACTTGCATTTCTATGTTTATTATTTCATTGTTAAAACATTCAAGAATAAAATGTTATTCACCTGAATGTTGGGAAATATCATAGCTAGTGTAATTACATGGCAGTGATTATGATAAATGTAATATCTGTATTTAATGTTAAATATAAAAGATGGTTATATATATATATGGAGGTTGTCTTTTGATAGCAGTAAGGGCAAAATAGAAATCGCATAATTAATCACCCTACAGTCAAAAAAAAATCGCCGTATTTTAAATCTGAAAAAATAAAACAAAACGTGTAACAGTCTGAAGTTTTGATGTTATTGTAATTTTTTTTGTGTGCTGGTGTGTTGAAATAATCAAAAAATGTAATTAATAGGAAAAGTTTTTTTAAAAAAATGGTAAAATAGATATCGCGTAATAGAAATAAAGCCAAAAAAAAAAAAAATCGCAAAGTTATTTTTTGTTTGTTTTTATTTTTAAAAAAAGGTTAACAGAAATTGGTTTTAAAAATAAAAGTTTTAGTATATTAGCAGTATACAAATAAAACCAAAAAATATCGCCTTATAGGCCAAAAAAAAAGTGGGCGTATTTTTAAACAAAAAAGAAAAGAAAACGAAACTTGAAAAAGTCAAGTTTTGATCTTATTTTAATTTGGGGGGGGGGGTAGATTGAGAAATACTGTAAAAGTTAGAGAAATTTTTTGGTTGTTTTTCTTTTTAAAAAAAAAGTGATAAAAATTAATTGCAAAAATAAAAGTTAAAGCCAAAAAAGATCTTATTTTAATTTGGGGGTGGGTGGGGGTGAGAAATACTAACTTCACTGAGACAAAAGTTACTTTTGGTTTGTTTTTACTTTTAAAAAAAGGTAATAAAAATTGGTTTTAAAAATAAAAGTTTTAGTATATTCATCATCATCATCATTATCAACCATTATCAATCCACTGCAGGATGAAGGTCTCTCCAAGTTTAATCCATCTTCTCCGATCTTTAGCTTCTCTTCTCCACATCACCCCTACACATTTTCTTATTTCATCCATCCATCTTACATGTGGTCTCCTTCTAGGTCTTTTACAATCTCTTGGAATCCAGTTTAAAATTTCAATTGTCCATCTATTATCATCTCTTCTAGCAATATGTCCAGCCCAACTCCACTTCAATCTTTTAATTTTTTCAATGAGGTCAGTAACACCTGTTTGTTCTCTTACCCATACATTGCGTTTTCGATCTCTTCTTGTTACTCCCAACATACATCTCTCCATACTTCTTTGAGTGGTCTGAAGTCTCTGTATTGATCTTCTATTAAGTGTCTAAGTCTCAGATCCATAAGTAAGAACTGGTAAAACACATTTGTTAAAAACCTTTCTTTTCAAACACATAGGCATATTTCCTTTTAATATCAAGTTATTTCTACCAAAAGCACTCCAACCAAGTTTAATTCTATGATTAATTTCCTCTATTATGTTTCCATCTGTATTAATAATCTGACCAAGGTATTTGTAACTCTTAACCTCTTCTAATTCATCATAATCAATCTTTATTTTCATATTTTGAGCAAATCGATTAAACATTACTTTAGTCTTTTTAACATTTATCTTTAGTCCTACTTTCCTACTTTCATCTGATAACTCCTGCAACATTTCCTGCAGCTTGGAAGCATTATTTGCAAAAACAACTACATCATCTGCGAAATCTAAATGACTTAAATACTCTCCATTTACTTTCACTCCTTTAGTTTCCCATTTTAATCCACAAAATACTTCTTGCAGCACTGCTGTAAAAAGTTTTGGAGATATGGAGTCACCTTGTCTTACACCTTTCTCAATGTTGACTTTCCCAGTATCATTATGTAATCTAATTGTTGCTGTTGCATTTTTATAAATATTCTTTAAAATATGACAATATCCTGGATCTATACCTTGATGATCCAATGCTTTAATCACTGAAGAAATGTTTATAGAATCAAATGCCTTTTCATAATCTACAAATCCAAAACATAATGACAACTCATATTCATTTGTCCTTTCTATAACTTCTCTCAATACTTGAATATGATCTACTGTACTAAAACCACTTTTAAATCCAGCTTGTTCTCTTGGTTGGTGAAAATCCAAGGTTCTCTGTAGACGAGTTGTAATTATCTTGGTAAAATTTTTATATAAAACTGATAAAAGGCTGATAGGTCTGTAATTTCTAATATCTTCTTTATCACCTTTTTTAAATATTAATATTATTACTGCATTCTTCCAATCATCCGGTACATCTTTATCATTTAGACATTTGGTATATAACTTTGCTAATATTTTTTCTGTTTCTTCACCTGCTTCTTTTAATATTAGCGGTATACAAATAAAGGCAAAAAAGATATCGCCTTACAGGCCAAAAAAAAATGTGGCCGTATTTTTAAACAAAAAAAACCTGAAACTTGAAAAAGTCAAAAGTTTTGATCTTGTTTTAACACATAAACAATGCCGACAAGTGGCCGTGATTGGCTATCAAAAGACAACTGGAGTTTGTATAATAAAAAACTTTTTTTTTTTAATTTTGAATTTTTTTAGAAAAATGATAAAAAATTTAATTCTACCCCTCCATAAACATCTGTGATAAATAGAAAAACAAATTAATTTATGTATGATTGATTAGATTTTGTTTTTGTTCTGTTTTTTTTTTTTAAACAGGGTAAAAATGCGATGAAAAAATAAATCAAAACTGTTTATATTAATTAAAAGTTTAAAATCTTATTATTTTATTACTAACTTGCCAGTCTAGCGTGGCCCGGCAGAAAACTTCTGCGGCCCAGTGCCGGTCTGCGGCCTGGTGGTTGAAGACTACTGATATAACCTATTATCCACCCTTCCTTAATTTTATAAAAATTACCTTTATAAGTAAAATACATAGAATCTTCCAATAATAAAAGCAAATCTTTAATTACCTTAATTTTATTTTTTGATAAAGAACTTTTCTTAATCAATACAGACATAAGAACATCAATACTGCTTAACCTATTAACAGACTGATACATATTTTCAATATCTAAACTGCCAAATACCCAATTACTTTCCATTTTAAAATTATTAATCTTATCAAAAGCCTCAAAAGAAGAAGAAACTGTGTAATGACCAAAATCAACAAATTGTTTTAAAAAATTATTCAAGAATCTAGAAATAACCTCTACAACACTGCCTGTAAAATCAAAAATAAATCTTAAAGGAAAACCATCTTTATGAGTCTTAATATTCACAAACATCTTAGCTGATATGAAATCATTTGGATAACATTTTAAATAATCTACTCTATTAAAAATTTATAAATTTACCATTTTCTTCATAATATCTATCAACTTTCTTTTAATCACATTACCTGGATCTTTATCTAAAAACATATATTTACCATTATTTAATTCTCTATATATATATGTACATATGTGTATATACATAAATATATGTGAATGTACGTAAATATACAAGCACTTGGCGAGATTAAACTTATAATAATAACTTCTATGGAACATAGTAAGTGAAACAGAATGTGTGCTAATATATACCGTTTGAATATATATTTTAAATATTTTGTTTATTTAATGTTTAATAATTAAAACTATTGTGATATTGAAATCGTAGAATTTTTATTAAATTGTATGATAATTTCTTAATGAGAGTGCAGGACAGATGTTGAACTTTTGTCCCCTTAAGTAAATACATTAATCATTTAAAAAATGGATCTTTAAAAAAAATAAATTACATATAGTTTTGTCTGCATTTGATGGATCCAGAAGTCATTAATGTTTTGTTTAGTACATAAATATTAAAAGCCAAGTGCTGATATATTTGCGATGCATTAGATATATAAAAGTATATTATTTTGTGGTACTATAGTCCCAAGTAAATATATTAATATTATTCCCTTAGGAATTCATTTCCCACAATTAAATGTTTTTATCCAGCTTTTGGTTAAGAGCAAACAGGAGGAAATATTTGTTTTCAATAATAGTCCATGTACATACACAATGTGTCCCGGTGAAAATAAGACTGGTCATTTCCTGCAAGACCATCTGAATCAATGTGTATGTAATATAGTTTAGCTATTCGCCATAAAAATTTTAAGAAGCTAGAGTATCTGGATCACAAATTACGTGAAATGTGATTGGTTGTTTTGTATCTTTCATATATCCTCACTGCTCTTTCTTCTGCAGAGCTTATCGTTATATTAGCTAATCTTTTTGCCCACCATGCTGAAATCAGGACTTTCACCTATTGGGTGCCTGATGCATAACTTAACAAATGAATTGTATAAACTTATTCATTCTAAAGCAGGAAAGAGATAGAATCTCATTTTTAACTACCTGCGATTAGAAATAAATATTAAATTTTGAATTTATAGTATTAAATAGTGTATTTATATAGCGATTGACTATGTATGTAATGTAGAGAAAGGAATAAATCTCTGGTCTTGCTCTTTTTCCACATTTACATGTACCTACCCCCATAAGCATCAGTTTATAAAAACCTAAATGGGTCACAATGAGCATAAGGTTGGCTTATATAACGATAAGTCCTAAGCGTAAGTGGTCCATTAATATTTTTCAAACTAATCCTTATGGGTTAATATGGGTAAATTCATGAAAAATGCATGGGTGGAGGTTTATTCCCTTCTCTTTAGTCAAGTGCTATATAAATACACTACTTATTGCAGTAAATTCAAATTTTAATGTTTGTTTCTAATTGCAAGTGGGAAAAAATGAGTCTATTTCTTTCCTGCCATAGAATGAATGTTTATACAATTCATTTGAGATATATATCAGGCACACAATAGGTTAAAGCTCTGATTTCATCATAGTGAGCAAAAAGTTGGCTTAAGCTTTAAGTATAAGCTGTCCACTTGTACTTATTAAACTGATGCTTATGGATAAGCGATTGCCTGGAAGTTTAGTCCCTTCTCTGTAAAATTGTAGATAGCAAAACTTTATTTCATTTTTTAACAGAGATTGGTTTGATAATGAGCAGTGTAAAGATTTATTGTTAAATCTGAAAAATGTACAGATCCAAAAAAGCTCCGAATTCAAGGATTTTGGATTAATGATTGTTTTTTCTTTTTATGTTTAAACAGCGTTAGGTTTAACACCTAAACTAACTATTTAAATTTAGCAGCATACTTTTTTACACCAGTTATTTACACTTATTGTAAGCTTTAGTAAGTAATAGGTATCAGATGATAGGGTTTAATAAATTTGTATTCATTGCTGTTTTATCCAATATCCTCAGACCAGTTTCAAGCTTATGGCTTTCATGGTGAGAAGTTTTGGACCTGGATCAGTGTCTGGACCTTTAGGATCCAACACACCTTTTCTCTGATTCATTAACAGGTTATTAATCCAATTTGAAACAAATGTTTTCATATTGCTAGCATAGTCATATAGAATTGAAACTAGTTCAGTTTCTATATATTATAGTGTCAGTTATATTGTTTGTAATTTTCTGCATCGTAGTTTAAGTCCAAAGTATTATTGAACAGCAGTATAATTTTTGCGCGAAAGTCTTCATGTGTAAGTTTATGCGGCATTTGTTAATGTAAATCGAAGTTGATCAGAATTGTCTATTGTGTCATGATTAAATCAAATAGTGTTTAATGTTATCTACGTATTAGTTTTTATTTTAAGAATTTATACTGTGTATAAGTTTCCATAATTCTTTTCTAATAATAATAAGTTTCACTTTTTTGCGTAAAGCGCAATTTAAAACTTACAACTCAAAAGTTAAGTAAAAAACAAGGATTTTATTTCTTTAAATGTTATGAAAAATGGTAGACCAATACATTTTTATTTACCAAACTTTTGGAAATTTTATTTTATGAAATGCTGTTTATCTATAAATTTCATATTTTCTTTCAAATATGCATTTTTTTTATGACTAAATTTGAATAATGTGATTTTCAAATTTATTTGAATTATTTTCTTATCAACTTTTTTTGGCAGTGAATATTATTAGCTTTTGTACCAATATTTTTTGGCAGGTTAACAAAAACCATTTGGGTAAAAGATCTTTAAATCAGTATTTTATTCATGTTTTTTTTTTTTTGTACACATATTAATCTAGTCTAGTTTTTTTTTTTTAATGCAAATTATGAGAATTAGTGATCTGGAATATTATTTCACTTTCAAAATAGTATTTTATAATACATACACTATTTGTCACAATGAAAAGGTGACTTTCTCCAAACTGCCTGTAATGCCATCTCTGAATCAATATATGTACTATTTGGTGACATAGTTAGTCTTGCAACACTTGAAAATGTTTCTGCAACTCATGGTTTTACTGCTATACATAGTTTGAATTGTTTCAAGTGTTTCAATGGCATTTTTGTTCAATTTGAAACAAAATTTAATGTTAGAAGTTGGTTCATAATGGGCTAAAGTATGGAATACAGTTACATTCCTTGTCGTACTTTATAACCCAGACATGCTAGCACCTTAAAATTTTTGTGGTGAATAGCTATGTCGCTATATAATACACACATTAATAAGCTTGGAGAGAACACCTTTCATCTTTTCACTGGGACATACTGTATATGCTTACTTTATGTTAAAAAAAACAAGGCAAAACTCTCCATACAGTAGTGCCACCCTGTGCCACTCATTCATTATACCCAGACTAGTAGGTATTAGATAGGGATTTTATGCACAAGCCTTCTGGCATCCATTGATTACTCTGATTGGCACAGGGTGGCAATACTGTATGGAGAGTTTTGCCTTGTTTAAAAACAATTATGTGCTAGTATAAGAGATGGTGATCATGTGATGCTTATTTTATGTTATAATAAATCAGATCTTGTTATTTTTTCAATCAGATTTCACACTTTTCTTAAACCTTTTTAAAATTACTGTTTATATTTTTATTACAGCATGTCAGTCATTTGTCTGATGAAAAACATCATTTATTTATAATCTTGATAACTGGAAACTAATTTTGTGATCTCCTGTAAATGATTCACTGAATTGTCCCACTAACATACTTCTTTCTTTTAATTATTACGTATTTTATTTTCAGCATTTTTCGTTTTTGTGTATACTGTATCTGTTAGTCTAGACTTAATGCCAAATTTCTAAAAATAAAGTTTTAATATGTTAATTGATTTGAGACTGATAAAATTTTTCTGCGATGGTTCTTCCTGTTTGTTCTTTTTAATTATTAAAATGAATTTTCTTTTAATAAAAGTTGATTGGCGCTTTATTGTACAAGGAAATGATTTCAACATTAGTGTCTTTTCTTTTTTAAAAAATGTCTGCATCTTGTACATATTTGGCGGGAAAATTTTTTGGGACCAATAAATCTAAAAAATAAATAAATAACATTTTTGTATATGCAAAAGCATATATTACATTTAAGAATTGTTTTAATATTTCTAATATCTTTGCTTTTTAATTTAAAATGAAATTCTGTATGTTCAGTTTTTGTTAAAATTATTTAATTAGATAACAAAGAAATAAAATAAACACAAATGATTTTGACTTTTAAAAAAAAAAACTAGATAGATAAAGAGAGAGAAAGAGGAAATACGCTTTTGTTATTTATATTCTCCACACATAAAAACACACACATATATATTTACTCTATAATGAAAGAATATGTATCAGTGTAATTTCTACAAACATTAAATTTCTTTAAATAAATTCTAATATTTGGTTATTTTTTGTAGCTTCTTTTGTCCAAGCCTTTTGTTACATTGTTTGTAAATCAAAGGATACTTAACTACACAATATATTTCGTTAAACTTTGATTTGAATTTCATTTTTGTTTTATTATATTATCAGTATATAACAATTCTCTGTTTTCATTGTTTTTAAATGTTTAGCTTTGTTTCAATTCCCTTTATTATTTTTTTGTTAACGTTGTGAAAAAATTCTTTACTTAATCCTTTTTAATATCACAATAGTTAGAAATCTTGCTATATCTCGCATGTCATTCCATTTTTATAAGCTATTATAAGATGTGATATGTTGGACTATTTCCATCATTTATGAGTGAATGTTGAATGTATAGAAAATTTTAAATTTTATTTAAACTTTCCAAATACAAACAACTTGTTAGTAATAACACACAAATAGACAATACAGGTTAGTAATTACATGATTCGAGTAGTATTAATCTCCACTCTTCTTCAGGTGTTACTGGCCTATATGCACAGTGACAATATTCGCTTAGAAGTTGAACTCGCACCTTTAGATTCTTGAATATTGAATTTAAGGCAAACGCACTACCAACTGAGCTATTTTGTCAAAGGCAACATATAGTAGAAATTTGCCGAAATTTGATATATTTATATATGAGGGTTGGTTCAAATCCTCCTGAGTCCTTCAATTTTTTTTTTTTTTTAATGAATCTATTTTTATTTTTTCCTAAGAGCAAGATTAATTAGAGGCTTCCATACATTGTGTATTACAACACTGGGTTGACTTATAGGATTATTTACCATTGTCATATGAACAGCTTCCTTGAATTTTCTTCTATGCATTTTTTCCTCTTTATCCAATATCTTTGTATTTTCCCACTTAAGCATATGGTCATTAGTACATACATGATCTGCTATGGTAGACACATCTGTTTTTTCTCTTTTAACCATTAGTTTGTGCTCTTTCAATCGCTGTTCAACAGGGCGACAGGTCTCACCAGTGTATTTCCTTCCACATTCACATGGTATTTCATAGATGTGGTTTTTGTTCTTCAGCATTTCCAGTTTAGGCTTAGTAGAAGTAAGCAATCCTCGAAGTGTGGTATGGCTTTGGAAAGCAGTTCTAATGTTATATTGACTGCAGATTTTCTTTAATTTGTCCACCATCCCTGGTATGTATGGATACACTACTGTTCCAATAACTGTTTTCTCTTTTGGTGTCTCTTGGTGTTGTCTATTGAAGGTTTTTCTGATGACTGCTGATGGATAACCATTCTTCATAAGCATTTGTTCTATGTGAATCTTTTCTTTTTCCAAATCACCGGTTTCTGAACAAACCTCCTTTGTTCTGTTCCATAGCTATAGTACAGTTCCTTGTTTAGTGCTTCTTGTATGATTGGATGTATATGCCAAGTATTTTCCAGTGTGTGTTGGTTTCCTATACACTGTTGTTTTTACTTTGCCCTGAGGGAGTCTTGTCACAAGAACATCCAAGAATGCCAATTTTTGTTCTTTATCTTTTTTCTGATATTGTTTTTTTTTTTTTTTTGTAATTCCTTTTACTTTCATATTGATTTGAGCTTTTATCATGTTTATATGTTTCAAGTAAATGCATTTTTTGATATGTTGGATTTTTTCCGTAGTCTAATATTGATTGTTACATGTCTTAGAAAAATCCAAACTTTATATAAACTTTTTAAATACATTCAACTGTTATTAGTAGATTTCAAGTAATCTTATTCTGCTTTCTTTTCCAAGTGTTGTTGGACTGACCAGTGATAGTACCAGCATGGGGATTGAACCTGGATTTTCAGATTTGTGAACACTGAATTTGAAGAAATCCTCTAACATTAGTTATTCTGTCAAAGGCTATTTGGTTAGAGCTATATTTCAAATTTCAGTATTCATGAATCTAGTTTTCCAGGTTTGATTCCCATGCTAGCCCTATCATTTTTCAGGCCAGTAACACCCAAAGATGAAAGAATAATTCTATTCAAAATGTTGTTTTATACTAACCTGTGTGCTAATACTAGTAGCTGAATATATTTGGAAAATTTAAATAAGGTTTGAATTTTTCTAAAGACATTTAACAATTAATATTAGATGATGATTATTCCAATGTATTAATAATCAATACTAAAATACTATCAAATTTTCAGATAAATGCATTTAAATATTTATTGAAGCCACAAAAAAAAAAGTTTCATTTTTCATTCCTATTTTTGTATGAATTCTAGATACTATTGATATTAGTATTTTGGACACTTAGTAGAAGAGCAATACAGAAACTTCAGACTATTCAATGAAGTATGGTAGATGTATGTTAGGAGTAACAAGAAGAGATCAAAAATAAAATACATGGATGAGAGAACAAGCAAGTTACTTGTATCATTGAAAGAATTAAAGGACTGAAGTGGAGTTGGACTAGAAGAGATGATAATAGATGGACAATTAAAATCTTAAAACTGGATTCCAAGAGATTGTAAGAGTCCTTGAAAGAGACCACATGTGAGATAGATGGATGAAATAAGGAAGTGTGCTGGAGTGATGTGGAGAGACTAGAGATCGGAGATGCATTGAACTTGGAGAGATCTTCATCCAGCAGTGGATTGATAATGTCTGAAAATGATGATGATGAGTGATATTAGTTAATATTTTTCATTTAGGAAGTTGCAAGCATGTGCCTTTTTATTAAGTTTTACTATTCCCCATATTTCAATTCTAGTTTATTGAGTTTAATAAGAGGTTGTTTTTATTTTTACCCTATCTTTGTTTAGCTCAATATTTAACATCAGTAACAAAAAAATGATTATAATAAATTTTCCTGTCAAATTTTTATTAAATTTGAACTCATTGGCAATATATCAATAAAAATTGTCAAAAAAAAAAATTAGTTTGAAAGCAATCTTTGTTTCATGTAATATTGGTTAAAAGTATGTCATCTTAAATTTTTTAAGTTTCAAATTATGGAAGTGAAAAATTAATTTTATTCAATACTATTAAATTGTAGAGATCTAATTATTTGAAATGTTGTCAAGATTCAACTACTGGGTGTCTTTTATATTGCTTAGGGGGTTGTTCAGTCAATTTTATTTCTTTCAAGCAGCCATTGTTGACAATCTCAGTCTTCACCCGAAGAATAAATATATTGGGGGGAGGGGGTATTTTTTCTCCATTTTCACAGATTAAATGAATTATAGTTCATCTAAGTGAAAAATTAATAATTTTGTAATAAAAATATATTAAAATAAAGGGAAAATACTAATATGTAATAGATAATTATCAGTTAAGGACCACAAGATAAAATCTTTGAAGAGAGAAAGTCCATCAGTGTAACTTTAAAATTTATCAGTAATATTACAGAATAGACTCTATTTATCTACTTTGAATAAACTTTATTATAAAAGTTCTAAAAATCTAAAAATGTGCACTTTCTCTAAATACTGTCTTATTATAGTTTTGTAATACATTCTGAACTCTAACCTCTTATTAATGTTGTATATCAATAACGCTAGAAGTCCCATCTAAAGTGCTAAGTAAAGAAGTGAGAATTCAGAATATTTTATATAATATTTAACACAATAAATATATAACATCGCATAATAGGGACAAAGTAGGACTTTCACAAGATAATTTTAAAATGCATATTACATAACTCGGCCTTGTAAAAAACGAATTAAGTTAGAGATGAATATATCCCAAGTTTCATAGTCTTTTAGCAAATATTTGAAGTTGAATAATGAGTCATTAACATAATTTTTTTTTTCTGTGACTTTTGATTTATATTAAATTTTCCACATGAATACTGGCATCCAATAATGGCTGATGATAGTCATAAGCGCTTGAGAGGTTTGCACTCTCAGTTTAATTTCAATACCGTCTGCGCTTTATAAAATAAATATTATTTACATACGTTGTTGCAAGTTATAACATCGAAAAACTACTGCATAGTAAATCGAGAGATTTCACGCTGTATTTTGTAATTTGAACTCAGTGTGTTGAGTGTGAAGATATTTAAGATTCACGCTTTCAGATCTAAGACTTTAGACTGGCTTGGATTTTCTTGTTAAATTCTCTGTCTCGGTGCTTGATCTGATTGGCTGTTGATAGTCATAAGCGCTTGAGAGGTTTGCACTCTCAGTTTAATTTCATGGCTGATAATAGCTTAAGTATATCTTTTTTTTCTGAGAAACTATTTGAAAATTCCAACAAAATTTCTGCTTTTATCATATTTGAAAATGTAATTTCATTTTCAGTTCCTGCAATTATTTGATTTTTCTGTAAAAAAAAGTTCAAAGATTGTGACAGAAATCATTGAAATTTTTATTCAGTAAATCATTAATTAAAGATCTTTTTTTTTTGTGATTGAGAGCCGTGCAAAGTCAACTTTATTTCTAATGTTCTAAAAGCCTGAGCCTTTTTGTCATTGCTGGTTGTGTATTCTGGCATCTTCATAGATGGTTTTTTGAAGCTTCCTACAAAATTTTGTGGAACCAACTTCATCTCTAGTTTTTTGAAAATAAACGTGTAGTTTGGAACTTAATTTTTCAGCTAATAAGATACCTTATAGAATTTTTTTTTTTATGAATGATTTGCATTATTTACTGGTTGGATAATTGTTTGTCCACTATTTTCTCTTTGTTCATGATATTTATCGATGATGTCATACATATTTAAATTTTCTTTGATTTGTATTTCTTGCAGATTATCATGAAATCATTATTTCAAATCAAATTATTTGTGAGCAATGTTTTGTTTTTGTTTATATCAAATTTATAATGTGAACATTTACCTAGCAGTTTTTTTTTTAAAAAGGTTATTATTCTGGATAGAAATTAATTTTTTAAAATTAATTATGTAAAAGTGAATGATGACTATTTAATTTCATTTCAAATTTTTACATGTCATTGTATGCTGTTAAATCATTCTTGAATGCAGTATATTTTAGAAGTTATGTTGTTACTCCTGTTTTTAATTTTTTTTCTCATCATTTCTGCAATCAATCTCTTATAAATGTGAGATATAATCTTTCCTTTAAACATTTTAATTATTTGATTATATCCTCTTTTGGTAAACTATATCATTTTGAAGATGCTTTAAATCTGTGAGCAATACATTTATAATTGTTTTATCCTTTTACTCCCTTCAAAAAAGAAATAAATTGATGCTCCTGTATTTTAGAGTAGATTTCATTTCCTTTCGCAATTAATTAATTTGAGTTTAATTATTATTAATTTTTTACGTGGTTATTCATTACCTAATATATATATTAATTTGAGTTTAGTTAAAATCAGAACAAATTCGCTTTCATATTGAATTTGAATTGTATTAATGCCATTACTCTATTGTCAGCAGGAAACAGGAATTCAATCAGTTGTTCATCATTATTTCAGTTTCTGCAGCTTTAATTAAAATAAAATGTTTTCTAAATAAACTGAAATTATTTTGTAAATGAATTTTAGAACAATTGATGCGTGATTTTTTGTTTACCGTATAAGTAGAAGTAAATCTTTTAGGATTCCATAAATAATTCCACAGTTTATTTCTTTTGATATATTTTTAAACATGAGTTGATTAAAAAAGGGTAAGAGATAAATAAAAACAAAGGTACTGGTGCAGCTTTGGTGCCAGCTAGCTAGTGGAATGTTTATGTGCTTACGCATGGTTAACAGCGCCACCTCGCGGCTGGAACAAGTATTGCTGCTTTTGGGTCCCTAATGAGGATATTTCTGCGTGTTTATGCAGAAATGACATTTCCAGCAGTGGCAGTACACAATCTCCACCAGTACTGAAACAAATTATTTTTGTTAAGGGTAAAAAAAAATATTAATTTTTAATTGCAATCTTTAGCTCAAAAGGCTCTCGTGGCCCAATTAGTCATCGCTTAATTCTGGCAAGACTACTCGTTAATTATTCTAAAGTTCATGCATTAAACATATTTTATACCAAGACATGTGATAATCATTTCTTTTTTTGGTCCAGTTCTTGAGAAAAGCACCCTTTTTTTTAATTAACGTATTACTAATGGGGGAAAAAATATAGTATTAAAATTTATACGTGTGCGTAAACAAAATATTTTACTGAGTTCCAGAATTATGCCATATATTATTTTCAGATGTAAAATAATCTAAGCAACGTTCCACAATACCATTACTCTGAGGTCTTATTAGGGATGAAGGTTGCTGGATCGGTTTATCTATGGCTAACAGCGCCACCAAGTGGGCAATAGTGCTGGCAGCTACTTGGCATAAGGTTACTGTGCGTACGCATGGTGAACAGTGCCATCTAGCGGCTGGAACTTTGCATCATCTGCTTTTGGGCCCCTACTCTGGATATTTCTGTGGTTGACATGGAAATAGCGCCTCTTGCGGCCACATGGGGTGTAAGTCACAACTACCTAAATTTATTTAACTTTGTTGTTTTTTTTAATTTGCCTGGATAAAATCTTGTAAATCAATTTTCACTTCTTAATTTCTGAACTAGATGAAACTTTGTGCACCTATGTATTTCCGATGATAATGAATGGTCCGTTGAAAACTGGATTTTTATACATTATATGCTTTTATTTAACTTATTGCTTTTTTTGATCTTTCCATCAGAAGAAAATCTAATTTAAATAAATTCATCTAATTTCAATAATTCAACGTGTATGTATATACAGAACAAAAAAATAGAAAGTAAAAATATATATATATTTTTAACGAAACACTTTTATTCATGTAAATGCAATAAAAATTAAAAAATAAATTTTCTTCAGCGTTTATTAAGAAAATCCAGAGAAAATAATAGAAAATGTGAAACTAAGATTATTTCTAAATATGAGTGCCATATTTATTTTTGGTAAACATTAGCTTTAGCAGGCCGAAACATACAAGCTCTGGTGGAATAATTTTGAACTTTTTTTTTCTAATTTTGTTACTTTTTTTTTTCTCTGTAGTTGTAAAATTAGTACTTTGACAATATTCGTAGGTGTAAATTCAGTCCTTTGACAGTACCTGTAGTTGTAAAATTGGTACTTTAACAAAGTAATTGTATTATATCTGGTGTTTGAAATCCATTCAGAGAACTTGTGAGAATCGCATTACTTCATAACTAACTGCAATAAGGCTACAGCAGGCATAAATCGTGTAGCACTTATCATGCCAATAAATGAAATGTTAGATCTACCAGCTATTCGTGCAGAATCTTGGCATTCATGGCAGTTGTTGGAGGAACTTCGAACTCTGGAATTGGCAATGAGGTGGTTAGCGAGGAGGCGGCCTCTGAAGAACCATGTTTTATGTCAACATTGCGATGAAGGGTTCACTGGTGAGGTAGGCTGAAGGTACAGATGGTGTTAGATGACAATGCAGATTATGTCAATGCATGCAAAACGTAAGTTAAAATGGCAATTTGGTACCAGCAATGCTTTACTGTCATCCTATCTGCAGGAATTTTTATTCATTGCAATAGTGACACCATTTTTGTGGAATTAATTATATTTATTGTTGAGAGCTATGTATTGTGGTTCAAAATTATTCCACCAAAGGGCTGTTTCGGCCTGCTAAAGGTAATGTTTACCTTATTTTTTTACTTTTTAATGCATCTATGTGAATTAATGTGTTTATGAAAAAAAAAAAAAATTAAAGATTTTTATTCTGTAGTCAGTGCTAAGAATTCATCATTGAAAGCAAATATATATTGAAAAAAAAAGATTTCATGTAATTATAAAATGAAAATGAGTTCACTTTGACTGAAATAAAATAGCGTATTTTGTTTTTTAGCCTATATTATTTACTTGAAATCATATCTTTATTTTCTTAAACAACATTCTTTGACTTTATTAAATTATTATAGTAAGGATTTTATGGTACAATAACAATGCATTTCACCCACCATACTTAAAGTCTGGGTTTGAATCCAGGCTAAGTAAATTTAAAAAATTTTCATCAGGCATGTGATTTTTTCAGGTAGCTGGCCTATAGCCAACTCAGCTAACAATTCAATATTGGTAGGTAAATAGTGTTTAGCTATTCTAAGCTAGGAGAAAAACTAAGGTGGAAAATTACTTATATCTCATCACTTGATGTTTGACACATCTTCTGAATATTGCCCTCTCTTTCACTATTTCTTTATTGGGAGGAGACTTTTGGAGACATCTTTGTCCTCTATGGAACTATTTAACTTTTTTTTTATTATTTGCCTTATATATTCATATATAGTTATACCATCTACAACTTTCTTAAACACTTTAACAATACTATTTTTTATATCAAAAGACTGATGATGACTGCAGTGCAGTCGAAACTGTAAGAATAAAGTTTTGATATAAAAAATAATATTGTTAAAGTGTTTAAGAAAGTTGTAAATGGTATGATATGTAAAAATAGAAATCAATATATTAGAAAAGGAAGAAGAAGAAATAAAATATAATTAGAAAGTAATAATTTTATTTAAGTTATTAATATAACTAAGCTTAACAATTATACAAGTGAGATTGTTTATTCAAAGCTGATTTGTGGTATATGTTTTACTAGAGTATAAATGTAAGCTTTAATCAATTTTGTAGCTATTGAAATATTCAAAATAATCAAATAACTAGTGTAAAAATTAATTGTAAAAGTTCATTATTTGAAATTATGTTGTTCAGTTATTATTAGCAAAAAAAATGGCCAGAATTGTAAGGATTTTGAACTTTAAATGCTAGAAATTTACTGGTAGATCAGAACAAATATTTGTAAAAAAAAAAAAATTGAGACAAACATCATCGACAGTTTCAATTTTTATTCATCTTTTAAATTTCTTCTTTGGTTTTGAGAAAGTGGGAGAAGTAAGGAATGGAAGAAAGATAGAGAACAAAAAATTTGGTCAATTAGAAGTTTTCAAGTTTCCTTTGGATTTCTCATCATCATAACATTACCTAATATTGACTTACAATATGATGTAGAATTTCAAACAATTTCTTTTGTTTTGTAATTGAGAGATTTGTTTTGGAAATTTTATTATTTGTCTTTAAAAAAATTTAAATTTCTCTCTTCTTATTGATTTTTTTAAAAAATGGGGAGAGAAAGATGGTGATTTGTACTGTCAACTTTGATGAAAACAATGATTGTTAGCTACATTCAATTCAAAGTACAAGTCAATTCAAACATTCTAAAAACAAAATGAACTGGCTGATGTTGAAACAATACATTAATCAAAAATCAAAACTACTTCCTTATTTATATTTTTATATTGGACTATTTCCATCATCAACTATGTGTATTGAATGTCTTTAGAAAAATTTAACTTTATTTAAATATTCTGAATACATGCAATGATTAGTAATAGCACATCGAACCGGAGAACCTCATAGATAAGTATATAAAATTACTACATACTGTTGCCTTTGACAGCATGGCTCAGTTGATTAGAGCGTTAACTTAAAATTCAATACCCAAGAATCTAAGGATCCAGATTCGAATCCCATGCTAGTATTGTCACTGGTCAGGCCAGCAACATCCAAAGAAGGGGGGAGAATAATAACTCTCAAAACATTGTGTATATACTAACCTGTTTGATATGCTATTACTAACAGTTGAATGTATTTGGAATATTTAAATAAAGTTAAATTTTTCTAGACATTCATATACATAATAGATGATAGAAAATACTTCCTTATTTTTTGGATTGCCACTGCTTACCTGGTACTTGTTACTTTTTGACATCATAAAAAATCAAGGGCATCATTTTGAACCAAGTAATTTATTGGCAGCATGTGCATGGACAATGTAAAATTGCTCTAAATCCCCTTATCATTCTTTTCTCCATCATAGGTGTCCCAAGATCATCTCTAAATAAAGAATGTAAGATTTTTTTAAAATTAAAGACTAAATAATAATAATACAACAAAATAATAATAATACCACATCCAAGTCTAATGTTTCCAGTTACGTTTCAAATAAAAACATTTTAAACAATATGATCCATGCAGAACACAAAGTTTATTTTTAAATTAACTTTTAACAAATTAAAGAAAAAAAAAATTTTGTAATGTGTAGCAGAACGGAAAAATGTTTCCTTTTTAATTTTTTAAACTCTCTACAAATCTAGATTTTAGGTACACATTGAATTTATAAATTAACTTGTAGTAGACCATATTGCTCTATCCTACCCCCTTTTTCATTTTTGAATAAACAAAGAAGAAAGAAATTTAAAAATTTCTAAAGACAAGAGAAGAATCAAAAATTCCAAACATTTTTTTTTTTTCAATTACAAATAAGAAAATATTGTTTGAAATTTATCTACAAAGTCAATATTAGATAGTACTATTAAGAGAAATCAACCTTGAAAACTTATTGCATTTGTGCCCTTGCCTTCCGATCCTTTTCCCATTCCATCACCCTCTTCCCTTTTCTCAAAACCCAATACGAAATTGAAAAGAGAAATAAAAGTTGGCAAACAAAATAAGAAATTAAAGATCTGTCAATGAAAACTCATACCAAGAGGTTTTAGATTACACGTTGAATTTATAAATTAAGTTGTAGTAATATTACTACAATAAATCACTATTTTTCCAAAGAAATCTTCAATTGATCGATTAGTCACCCCAGTATTCTTTTATGAAATTAAATCAGTATTTAAAGAATCAATTAAGGAGAAAATCAAAATGTAGATAGCCAACTAGATTAATCCCAATGAAGGCCTCTCCAAGTTCAATCAAATTTCTTCCCTTTTCTCCTGATGATACCAACAAATTTCCTTATTTCAATGTATTTATATCATACATGACCTCTTTAAGACTCTAGATTATTTTCTAGCATTATGTCCATCGCATTCCATTTTAGTTTCTTAATTTTCGATGATTAATCTCTTATCCAAGTATTTTGCTTTCAATCCCTTCTTGTTATCCCCAACATCATGAAAAGAATACAAGGTAATACTATGATTAAAAAAAAACAAAGTAGAAAAATAGAAATGGCTATATAAAATTATAAAAGTTAAGAATTTAATTCAATATGATTATGATAAACCATAAAACCTGTAATATATTTTGAAGAATTAAAATAAAAAAATTCAATTGAGAAAAAATTGCAAAAGCCAATATGAAGAGAAAAATATTAGTTGATTGTAGTATAGCAGTTTTGAAAAGAATATATTTGAATATAAGGATTGCCCGTGAAATCTGATAAACATATTGAAATAATTAGTCAATTTGTTTATTATGAAATAGTTATACAAAAATTGAAAACTAAGATGTGAGTTAAAACCTGAAAAAAATATGAAATGGTATGTCTTTATAATCTAGTAGTTGACTTAACTCAGTTAATAGTCTAAGGAATATAGAGAAGAAATAATGAAAAATAATAATAATTACAGAAAAATAAATCCATATACAGCAAATACATTTTAAGTTTAGAAAAAAAAAAGATACAACTAGCATTTAATTTCATTCTTTGGAAAGAAAAGAAAAAAGGTACTTTTAGTATTAGACTTGCTGTGATGAAATTCGACCTCAACTCTAACCCAGTTCGGGTATGATATTTCACAGCAGGTCTAGTACGTAAAAAAAATATTTCAAAAAAGATTCAGAAAAGTAGATTTGGATTTAAAATGAGTATAAAATATATAGAAGGATTATCCCAGAAAATAATTTGAGAGTTAAAATTTTTATTTACTTACTCTAGAAGTAATAGAAAAATTATAAATAAACGTTACAAAGAAAAGAAAGAAAAAAAAGCAACTGGAATTGAAATCCAGAACATGATTAAGAGTTATAAATATGTACAAGGATTAGAATAAAATAAATGAATAAATACTAGTTGTACTGAAAAAGTTAACGAAAATAATTGGAAAAATAATGTGATAAAATTGACGAAGAATTTGAAAAAGGTCAAAATTAGAATATCCAACCATTAAAGATTTTATTGTTTAGCATTATTTTTAAATCCGCAATTCTGTCAATCGATAAATTATTAGCAGATTTTGAAAAGATAAGCTTAAAAATTGTTGTGAAGAATAAAACAATTAAACACTGAAATGTGAATAATAATCGAAGGATTTTATTCCTCGGAAGTTCTTAAAAATTTCGAGGACCGGAAGTGATTGATGGGTAGCAGCGACTCATGAATCTTAAGTATCAGAAACCTCCTATTTTATCACTGGATCAAATAATGATTATTTATGAATGAAAGATTCAATAATTAGAGAAAATAATCAAATAACGGACTAGTTATTGATGAAAGAACTTTTGAAAAAAAATATTGACTAGAAATTTTTTATTCAATCAATAACAGTCTACAATTCAAGTAATGTCCCACTTAAAAGTAGCCCGACCAATAAATTAACTATTTGTTGAATAAATATTTTATTCACCTAAAAAAAAAAAATCAATGAAACTAAAAGGAAAAAAACCACTGTCGTTCATAAAATTCTAAATAAATAGTTTTACATACTGTTTTTTTTTTTTAAATAGGTCTATCAGTTATTTTGTAAAATACGCAGTTAAGCAGTAAGTTTTTAAAATCTTGCTTAGAAAAATAAAAAGTAATTACTCAAATTTATTTATGTCAGTTAAAAGAAAAAGGGAATTATTACGTGAGAGAATATATTAAATGAATTAGCTACTGAATTATTTAACCAGTCTGTAAATAGGTCTATATATAAAAAAAGCTCTCATAATATAGTGCTTTGCCATTCAGTGCAAGCCAGAGCATATAGAGAGTTTTGTCTGTTTTAATAACTGATAAGAGCAAGCGTAGGAAATAGTGATCATGTGATGTTTGTTGGCTTAAAACATGGTGCTTTAATACATCGGTGTTACGTAGCCTTAGAGTTCAGATCCAGACCTACCCGGTGAAAGTTTTTCAGGTCACAGATTTAGAATTTTTTTTTTCAAGTAGCCAATCCAGTTAACGATATTATTGGGAAATTGTTATCTAGCTATTATTAACTAGAGGATAACCTTCCAAAATTAAACCGTGTTGCTGAGGTGAGTGCCAATGAACTGATTGTGAAAACAGAAAATACAATTATATTGTGAAACTGATATCTTTAGCAGAGTAGGTATCATGGGCACATCAGTGCTGAATCCATGATTCACCATTGCTGTTTAAATATACAAATTTTTACTGAATATCAAGGGGTGAATGACACACGTCCTCACACAAAACATGCATACACATACAAAACATAATGTCGATAATATACTGTAATTCTATGAAGATTGACTAAAGTAATGGGATTAGCTATTATAAGTTGAATCGTATGATATATGTATGTATGTTAAGTTTTCTGCATAAAAACAGATGGTGTAGCTTTCCAAAGAGTAATATTTTATCATCAGAGATAATTTACCATTGCCTGTCATCTTCTTAAAAATTTATTCAAGCATAGCAATTTTAAAGCCATATTATAATCCGTAATGAGTCTTTACTATTAAGAATCCATGTTTACATCAAGAACTGATTGCATTTATGTGCATGTTGGAATTATATAACCTTTAAACAATTGTATGAAGCATTACTAAGCAATTTCTCAGGCAGAAAAGTCACATTGTCTGGGATGTCTCAGGAAGCAGTATTAGTTTTAAATGCCTCACAAATGCTTAATAATGTTTTATTACATTTTTGAAGTAAACATGTGAGGGGTGTAATATTCTCCGGATAGCTCTCAAATATATTTTGGCATCATAGAGTAAAGAAGTTTTATTAATGTTTTCACAGTAGGAAGAAAAGGAATCTGATCGATAGACAACTTTTGTCAACTGCCAGATACAGTAGCTGGAAAATATGGCTCTTTTCTCATGGGGTTATAATTAGTCAATAAGAATTGGTCAAATTGAGGTGCTATAGCTAGATACAATTTTTTTCATCTGTTAATAAACTTATCCATTGTCGAAAATTATTCTCAGTTTCAGATTCCCTTTTTTTTTTTTAATTTTTGAGTAGAGGGTCTATACTTTTTTTATACATATATTCTTATTATCTATTTTTTATTTTGGTTGGGTTTTTTATTATTAATATCTATACTGGGCAGCGTTAATATAGGATATTAGTAGTGATTGATCGCGGCCATGTCAACAGCATAATATCAAACTATTCAAGGTAATGCAATCATTAGCTATTTCCACGTACCATACCAGAAATTTTATAAATTGGTAAAATGTAAAGACAATATATGTACACACAGTATACTTCTTTGCATCATTTAAATATAGTGTTACTATTTTTACAAATTGTAGCAAGATATGTGAACTAATTTATTAAGAAACTGTCCAAAACTTCTATTTTTATTGCCTAGCTGCAGTTAAATGTTTTTTTTTTTTTAAAAAAAACTTCTCTTCTCATAATGTCCTTTTCACAATACTTTGTAATATATGTATATTAGTTTCAACTGAGTAACAGTCTTCTTCAGATATTTGAAATAACATTCAACTACCATTTGCAAACTACAAGGTTAGAGCCACCTTGAGGATGGTGAGGAAGATATGACTGCACTAGACCCCCAATTTATCAAGACCCTATGCCTGTATGATCTATGTTTTCTGTAAAAATCAAAAAAATAAAAATGTCTTATTACTTGCTAAATGTAATTTCCTTTTTTTTTCATGCCAAAATTCTGTAATTTGAAAGCCCTGTCTCGTTGAAGTAATACAATTGTAGAAACGCTGATTATGCAATGATGTAGATTTTTCAGCTGTGGAAAAATATTTTGCAAGGTTCTGATCATGTTAATGTGAAATTGGCATAGGTCAAGAATGATTCTCTTTGTTAGCAATTTTATTTATTGAATTAGAATTTACAAAAAAGAATCAATTGCAATGATATTATTGAAGGATTTGCAATAAAAGATTCAAGAAATAAAATATTTTTTGCATTATATGTATTTTATTTTCTCAAATATTTATTCAATAAAATTGCACAAAGCCATATTTATAATTTATAAATAACATAAATAATTATTTATACATTATAAGTATTAATTTGTGCAATTTTTTTTAGAGTAAACAAAATAAAATACAAATAATGCAAAAAAATTATATTTTATTTTCTTATTTTTTTTTTTTTAACGAATTCTCATTCAAAATAAATAAAAATTTTAATGAAGAAAATCGTTCTTGACTTGATTTATAATAAGTATAAAGCAATTATCTATATCTATAAGATAATTTTTAAAAATATCGAAGTATTTTTATCATGAGTAAAAGACCCTTTCTCATTCCATAAAAAACATTGCTCCAGGTTCTACCTTTTTTCAGGCCAGCTCTATACAAGGTAAAAGATATTTGAAATATCTGAAGAAGGCTGCTAATCAGTCAAAACTATTATACATTAAATAAAGAATTGTGAAAAGTGCATTGTGAAAAATAATTTATTAAAAATAGCTGTAATTTGTCTTTTAAAATAAAATTTATTAAAGCATGTTTAAGATATTTATGGTCTTAGTAAATATTTTTTTTTTTGAAAATGTTTGTTATTAAGACTGATAAATTTTAACAATATAAACTTGTATATATATAAAGTAATTTAAAGATTCTTTATCCTTTTAAAAAATAGAAAAGTATCACCTAAAAAAACATTTTCTTAAACTTTTTTATTTATATATTCCTATTAATCACAGGCTATGTAGCTCTAGATCTACAGATCATGGTCATTTTTTATCACTTCTGCTATTCAAACTTCTTGTGAACTCATGGATATTAAACCATTCTATTGTTTTAATGAATATGGCTATTGTAATTTTAGAAGATTAAGAGAAAGAAACAAAAATGGAAAGAAAAAAAAATATTTAAAGATGAATTTTATGACAATTACATAAACCTTTCTATAAAAACAGATTCAGGTTGGTTTTTTTGATCTATTTATTTGACATCTTACAATACTGCTTTTAACTTCGTTACCAAATTTTTTTCTTTTGAAAGACTTATCATTGTCGGCTCTTCCACAAAATTCTTGCCCAAATTCATCGTAAAATACTTTTTAAGGAAATCTGCTACTTTTCATTTTATTTATCCAATTCACAAATGATATATGGTTTCAGTAATACAGTATCAACATCATACAACAAATAAAGAACATACTAATTAATCTTAAAATCTTTTCATCATGCTCCATAATATTACAGAGGATATTTAAATGAAATTTTTTTAGTGTTTTATATTAGATTGTGTACATTTTTCCTGCAGTTTTTAAATCTACCGATTATTGTTGAGGGTTTTTTTTTTGTCAGTTAGTCAACTGCATTTAAAACCTGATCGTATTTAAGAAACTCCATATTCACTGTGATATGTATGTGTATGTTTAAATGCACATACATATATAGATATAAACTTATAGAGAGAAAAAGTAATATTCTAAAAGTCGTATTCTTTTTAAATTAGTAAATAAAAGATTTATAACTTTAAGATTTTCTAAAATGAATAAGTCTAATTAATGAGAGTAGAATATATCATTAATGAAATAAAACAAAGGAATTCGAGTTACATTTCCTTTATAAGATGAATGACAAACTATAAAAATAACTCATTAATTAAAATCAGGAAGATAACAATGTAAATTCTTCTATGGAGATTAAAATGAAGAATCACCTGAGCGGAGTATGATCTCATCAACTGCAGGGATTAAACCAATGAATGCCTCAGTACTAATTTGATGAACAAGACTTCACTTGATTCTTGGAGCTTTATCTGTGCACTGGACGTATATATTGGAGCAGATTGTCTCCCATGGCACAGTGACAGCCTCCGAACATGGGAACAGCCAGCTAGGACGGTTACAGGTCATACTGATCTATATTATTTATGTATGCCTTCGGGTCTTATGTTGAATTATCCTACGTACGTAAATAGTTAAAACGCTATTAAGGATCAATCTTTAAATTATCTAAATATTAACTGTTTAATAGTGATTTGTACTCATGGAAAGTGCACATTTAGATCAGTTAGACATGGCATACTGTACAGTAGAGAATGCAATATTTTTATCTACAATCAAATAATGAATATGTTGATTGTCAAGGACCTATCAGGATTCTTTTTAGTGAATGCATGAAATAACATATTTATATCAATAATGTCTTCTTAAGAGAATTCTGCACCTCAGTAGCATAACAAACTTGAAAATATAAACTGGAAATTTTAATAACAAGATTTTTGAAATTTATCTCAAGTAGTTGTTGCTTCTGAAGAATAAATATCAAATTTTTTATCAGTAGATTTTGACAGGGACTTTCATATTAGTGCAAGCAGCTATCATTTTAATCATGGATTGTAATAATTTGCGATCTGTTCAACAATCTGTCCCTGTACATTCTCATAGTAATGATTTATATATATTCTGGATTCTAATTATAACTTAAATGGCTACACATTTTTTTTAAATCTATTTTTCTCTCCTAAGCAACATAATAGTGATAATTGCTTGCAGGTATCATTTATAATGTTAAAAATTTTAATAAATGGAGAGGGGGGGGTAACCAAACGTAGATATAAATTTAACAAAAATAAATTTACTTTGTCGTATATATTTAAAAGGGAAAGCAGTATAGAAGTTTTCTCCAGTATTAGCCATTGACATATTATGGTAAATGTATCGATTCATGGTATATGAATAAATATCCAAAAACATTACTAATTTGTAAGTCAGATTTCCAAGGAATCATTTAAATAATGTTGCAAATATTATTCACTTTCTTAAATCAATTTCAATCTATTTGTCAAAATCTGATGAATAGATTATCATTGATACAAGAAAATGAGCGTTCTTTGCAAGTGTATTTAAATGATTCATTGAGAATTTGACTTGTGAATAATCATGGTAATTTTTCCGGACTTAATTGTTCAGTGAGTAGATTTATTTTACCAATATTATGTATTTGATGAGCTTAATTTAATTGTGAATTTATTCAAGTTATTGTAATGTATGTATATGTGCACATATATGTTTATCCCAAGTACAGGAAAATCTTTCTTTAGTGAGTAATTTTTAATCCAATAGTGAATCACTTAACTGATTTATTTGGATTGCAAAGATGTTCTTTTATCATTCTGATCTTCTATTCATGATGTAGGTGGCAATATTGCAACTTTGATTTTTTTTTTTTTTAAGTTGTAATTTGTCAGTAATTGAAACTTAGTTTGTATCATTTTTTTTTTTTAAAAAAAGTAGAAATTTTGACCTTTTCCTGGAAACAAGTTCTGAATGAATGAAAGGAAAAAAAAATATATTTTTTCAAAAATAGAAAAAAAGTCGTCTTTAGTAATATATATATAATTTTTGCTTTTAAGAAAAAGATAATCACATTTGGCATCCACAATTATTTTTGAATTTTTGTACTAAAGGATATAGCATTTTAATTAAACATATATATTGGAGGGCAGTAAACCATATTCACCAAAAACAACTTTGGTCCTGTCTTTGTAGTAAATTAAACATCAAGAAAGCAGACCAGTGTTTAATTTTTACCTTCATTATAATGAAAATATATCCCAGAAATGATTGATTTTCCCATCATTAACATGCATCCAAGTGAAAAGATGGCTGTCTCTCTCTTTCCAATCTGCCATCATCTCTGAATCAATGCAAACATTATGTAGCATATAGTTTAGTTATTCACTGCAAAAACTTTTAAGGCATTAACGTGCCCAGATCATGAGTTACAACATGAAATGTGACATTTTGTAGAAAACCCATTATGAAACAATGTACTAATATTACATTTTGTTTAAAATAAAACTGCTATTGAAGTGTTTGAAATGATTAGTGTTGTCTATTGATAGTGAAGCCATGTAGCAAAAATATTTTTTAAGTGATTTGCAAGATTTTGTGATGGAAGAGCATTGAAGATAATCTGTCACTGGGCACATTAAAGCAGATTTGCGCATGCTTTGCGTCTCATTTGTTGACAATCGAAAACATGCCAGAGTGAAGGATTGCAGAGACATACAACAAAACACCACTATGGATATGGAATTGTTACCAAACATTGTAATGGGTAATGAAAGTTGGTATTCCAATATGAAACATCAACCAAGTGCTAGGGTGCAGAATGAAGATAGCCAGAAGAAGGAAAACCAACAACAACAAAAAAAATTGTGATGAGCCGAATCAAACATTGCTCATTGTTTTTTTTATTCCAAAGGCATTATTCACATGAATACATTTCTTGAAAATCAGACGGCAGATGCTAACTATTATTTGAATATTTTGAATTATTTGTGGTGCAAGAGTTTTAGGCATTAGTGCATGATAGCATGGCAGCCCACATTATTAAGATTATGTACAATTTTTTGACCAAAAAAAAGCATCATGCTTCAGTATCCATCCTATTGACTGATTTAACTTTTGATGATTTTTGACTATTTCCAAAATCACGGTTCAATCCATGACATGAAAAAAGCTTGCGATAAATCTTCTGCAAATGATTTCAGCGGAGTATTTCAAGGACATGTTCAAATCTTTCTACAGTCATTTCTGGTGATGTATTCGATCGCAATAAGACTGATTTGAATAATCAGTGATAAAAACAAAACATTCCTTTTGTTTTATCAGTTACCTTTTTATTGGGATACACTGTATATGTACAAAAATAGGATTTGAGTCTCATTAAAGCTTTTAGTGATGTTTTATTACAGCTTAGTTGTAATATCTTGTTAGCTGATAATATTAATCTGCTTGGATGGAAAACTTGGTATATGAGGTCTGACAGTTAAATATTCAAACTTACATTGGTAGCATGGTATAAACAACTCGGTAAAGTTTTATAATCTCGGCATATCAGTATCTCATGGCTGTGTTAAATGTCACCTTGTAGTGCTATCTTGCTGTATCATATAGTTGTTGCATGATTTTTTTGTGTGCGTGCTAACATCAGAATGTCTGAGTTTGAATTAATGTAATGAACAAATGTTAAATTTCTTGTTAGTAGAAGTAAAGTCAGCAACATGTTAGTTCAAATTTATGGGGATGATGGCATGAAGAAATAGCAATGTTCAAATGGATTAAATGTTTTTCTGAAGGGAAAGCATCACCGATGAAGTATGATCAGGGCAGCTAGTAAAAAGCAGAAAGACCAAAACATTGCAAAAATTCATTGAATTGTGCATCAAAATTATCAGCTGATTGGGAGGAGCATAAATAGACCAAGTAAACATTGATAGAGAAATCTAAACTAAAAATCTTGGTATGAGAAAAGTATGTGCAAAAATGGTCCTGAAATTTGCCAAGATCTTTTGGAGAGGTAAGATATTATGTGCCATATGACATGAGTGTTCCAATATAACCCTGAAACAAAGTATCAAAATGCAAAATAGAAGTCTGCCAATTCTCCATGGCCAAAAAAGTTCCATCAGTCCAAAATAAACATCAAGACGATGCTGTTAAACCTTTTATTATATCAGAAGGATTGTTCATTATGAATTTTTAGCAATTGGACAACAATTAACCAAGTTTACTATTTGGAAGTGCTGAAAAGGCTGCATGAAAAAGATGAAGAGACTTGAATTTTTTGCCAACAAACCATAACTCTTGCATCATGACAGTGCACCAGTTCACATAGCATTGCCTGTGAGGGAGTATTCTGTCTGTAAACAACTATATTGGAACATCTCTTGAGAGGAAGATATTTTGACCACTCGGAGCATCAACGACAATATAACAACAGCTATGATGGGCACTCCTCAAAAAAAAGAGTTCCATAATTTCTTTGAAGTGTAAACTAGGGTGCTTGGCACTGGTACATAGCATTGCAAGGGGAGTATTTGGAAAGTTGCCCATAGTGATATCACTGAGGTATGTGCTACTTTTTCTAGGATGAGTTCATGAATTTAATTGTCAGATCTTGTATATACATTTACTGCCAAGGATTTTTATGTCTTTCTTTGATTACTGAAAATATTTTTTTTTTAAATATTTATTTCAAATATAAATTCCTATACACTTTTTTTATTTGCGAAAGGGGCAGCTGATTTTGAGGGTCTTAAAATATGCAAAAGAAAAACAATATATTTAAAACTAATAAATAAAATTATCTAACATTTTTAAATATTTTTATTAACTTTTTTTGCTTATTATAAAAAAAGTTAGCTAAAAAAACTCGCTTTAAAGAACAAAAACATATACTTGTTTATGTTGCTTTTTGTATGCCTTCTGTTATTAATTACTTTAATAAAAAATATTAAATTGGGTATCTATCTATTCATGTAACCGACACTTGACATCCAGCCAAGTATGGGTCAAGTTAAAATATTTTCATAGACTAATAGATTGCAAGAATAATTTTTTTTTGTTTATTGTTAGCAAACATTCTTTGACTACAATATTCCATTTTATTACAGAACATATGAAAGTACAGTAAGATCATTGTATTCATTTTATTAGGTTCCAAGTCTCTTGGCCCATATACTGAAATCCACTGATTATAGCCAACACTATATAATGTTTTTAGTTCCCATCGCACACACACACACACACATATAAGCTTTTACCAAGTATATACAGTGTGCATATCTGTGATACAGTTTAATTTAAAAGTTTACACGCAGATTAAAATACCAACAAACAATAAAAAATAAAATGGAATACAGTAATGCAATTATAATAAATTGAGAGAGAAAGCATATCTAGGTAAGAGATATATGAACGTGTTCATTCAAACCCCCCTCCACCCTCCAAAAAAAAAAACAACAATTTATTGTGGTTCTTGATTTTTCTTATGATGATAATTGATAATGTTGAATTAGTAAATTTCAAGCATGTTTGCTTGTAAAGATGGCAGCAGCTCTTTTCTTATGACATCTTGCGATGGCTGTACCAAGTGGTTGATCTGTGAATTAGAAAATTAAACTTGTTTTTTACAGCAATTTCATAATTGCAAATGGAAGAATAAATATGAAAAAAGTGATTATACAGAAAGTGAATTATTGGTTTTTATGCTGGGTTTGGGAAAAGATAAGGAGGATTTAGATATAAAGGCTATAGAGTTGACAAAGATTATGTTGTGGAAATGGGATGGAGCAGAATATGGGAAAATTTAGAGTGGGGAATGGAAAATAAAGTGGCTAACAGGTTTATCTGGGCATAATTGCCGAGATATTCTTGACTTCGTTTAAGTGTGTGTGAGTATGAATGTGCTAGACAGGATAATGACCACTGTTTTACTGTATAAGCAATTAGACATGAATTTTTTGGTTTTTGAGAACAGCAAACAATGCTGTTTTACTATATGGTTACGTTATTGAAATATGTTTATTATAAAATGGAAATAAATATAATCCATTGAAATGTGTTTTGCATATAAATAAATAAAATGCTGTTTTACTATATGGTTAGCCTGTGTTTCAGTTATTATTGAAATATGTTTATTATAAAATGGAAATAAATATAATCCATTGAAATGTGTTTTGCATATAAATAAATAAATAACATGTAAATAGTGTAACGAGCATAGACGTTCGTTACATTGTTTTTTTTTTAAATTTATTAAACATGAAAGTAAATTAAAAAGTTCGCATTTAAAAATTTTCTTTAAGAATTAAAAATTGAAATTAAATATCATCTTAAACTCTTATATATTAATTAAATCGCACAGATAATGAAAAATTATTAAAATAAAACTTTATTAAAGAAAAAGTATTTTAAAACTAAATTTTAAAAAGATTTGGAGATGAAATTATATCTTTAAATTTATCTTTAAATATATTTTTGATTTGGAAAACAGGTTAATTAATCAGAAATGGAAATGATTGTTAATTAGTTAAATGTAAACCAGCCTTCGGCATTTAAATGTAAAAACACCGGTCAGATAAGAAAACAATAGAAACTGTTAGCAAATAAGAAATCCCTATGGAATCGGACCGCAGCGAAAGGACCATCGCATCGGTGATGTAATGTAAATTCAATCCTTCACATTAATATAAAAGGAAAATTTGGAAATTATTAATCAGTGACTGGAAATTGATTATTACGATGTGACTATATGTAGTAGTACGGAGTTGGAGGAATTGACAGACGCACGGTCAATTCTTTCAGCTGGTAAAGAAGGGAGAAATGAACTATCGTTTCCTACATTGAGGACCAACTAAATTAAAAAACCTCCGAATGAATAAATAAAACAACGGCTAAATGGATACCAATTTTAGGACGGCGTGGGAATTTACATTCATGGCAAGCAACGGATAAAGTTGGACGTTTTAAAATCGTAAGAACTTATATATTCACTTGAAACAATAAGAACTCTAAATTTTAAAACTTTTTAGTAAATAATGCAATAGAATCCTATCTGACTAAAGTAGTTAAAATGTTATTTGATGTATTTTTTTATTTATTTATGTAAAATCATTTCCATTTATTTATTTTTTATTCTTTAAGTTTTTATGATTTTTTTTGTTCTTCGTTAAATTAATTATATAAATGTTAAACTTAAGTCGGGCATGAATGGCTGTATAGATTTGTAAAGTTATATTAGGGGAGGGTAATCTTAGGTTATTTGTTTCGTGGTTAAATTGGGTCAATGGATTGGATATATTGGTGTGATTAGTAGATGTAATATTGATTCGCTACGGGCAGAATCGCTTCATACGCCGCACACTTCCGTTTGCCTATGGAAGGAATTATAAGTCGGATACCGCAGTTCCTTTCTATGGAGTTTTTTGTTTTATTGCTCTTCTTTGCAGATAGATGTAATATTCCTATCTCATAAGAGGCAATTTCTTCTTTTAACCTTTTGTGCTGCCGTATTTTATTACATTGAATACATCGATGTATCAGATGAATTGATGCCAGTTTGACTACGAATTTTAGCCTAAGGTTAAATAGGGATAGAATGTTTATTTTCAAAAGCAAATTTATGTGGTCTATTCATACTCGATCCTAAATAAAAATGCATTAAATTTAAGTTGTTTATAGACGCTTGCATGGATTGTTTATTGGTTAACTATGTTTTGCGTTTCCATATTTGATCAAAACATATAGACATTCGATAAATAATGATACCTTACGGTGAGTATCTAAAATGTATTTATTCGGATGTCTTTTAAGTTATTGGTGACAATGCAAGTATCTTATGGTGAATACTATTGGGTTACGTATAAATTTCCCTCCACAATTGTCAGTAATCAATGATTTTATATTTTGATCGTTTATGTTTACTTTGAAATGTTTTTAACCGTGTAATCTATGTAACCGATCTATAGCAACATATTAAAACAAGCTTTTATAATCCCATCTGTGCGAACTTAATTAAAATGTAAACTTATAATATAATAGAAATTAAAATGTAAATTAAAATCTAAGGTAAAGTTAAAAATAATGTTAAAAATTAAAATGTAAAACTAATACTAAAATAATTTTAAATCTTATATATATGTGCATAAATAAATGTTTGTATGTTAATTACTGGCAGTGGCTTATTTTATTCCTTTTTTTATATATACTCTTAGATTATCTTATTAAATCTCTGCTATTCCACTGAGCTAGTGACATGGGCTAACGACCGGAATCAAAATTTAAAAAAAAAAAAAAAAAATTTTTTTTTTTTTTTGACTTACGTATCTGCCTACTTTATAAATTTTTCTAGGTTCAAATGCCTAGATGGCGCCCTGTAGTGCAGTTTATGTTAAGTCTTTTCTCCGGATCGATACAATGGCGAACCAACTCGGGCCGATCTTTAATAAACCACAAATACCCTGAGCAAATTTTGTCAAAATGAAATATTTGTATCTGTTTACATAAAGTCGTATACTTTAAATCTGATAAAAGCACTGCCAGAAAGAAATAGCACATATATTAAAAACCAACGGAAAGATAAAAAAATTTTAAAACTAATTTTTGTTAAAAAAAAAAAAAAGTCAAAAGGTTGCAATAAATATGTTTTTTTGTTGTTGTTGATATATATTACTCTTTAATGTGTATAGGCGCACAGCCCCGTAAGTTTATGATCGAAATGTGGTGCCTTACGATGAGTACCTTTGGGAATTACTTCAGTGTAACCCTATTTAAGCATTTTAATCAGTCATAAATAAGTTGGTGGTATTTATAATTGTGCTGCAAATATACACGCATAAACCCATTATCTTTCAAAATATATTTACTTCAATGCAACCTTCCTAAATAATTTAAATAATTTGCTTGTCATGCCGTGAGTAAAAATAAAATGTATAAAATAAAATAGAATTCTCGGGGGGAGGAGGTGTAAACGTAAATGGTCCTTAGGTAAGCGATAGTCAACATTTTTTTTTCTTTTTGTATATAGTCTTTTTGTAAAATTATTAACCGGATGTTTTGTAAATGTCTTCGTCAATCGTGTACCGTAATTACTAACCCTAAGTAAAATTTTTTTTTTTTTGATCATTTTTTTTAAGTAACTTTACTGATATGTAACGAGCATAGACGTTCGTTACATTGTTGTTTTTTTTTAAATTTATTAAACATGAAAGTAAATTAAAAAGTTCGCATTTAAAAATTTTCTTTAAGAATTAAAAATTGAAATTAAATATCATCTTAAACTCTTATATATTAAATCGCACAGATAATGAAAAATTATTAAAATAAAACTTTATTAAAGAAAAAGTATTTTAAAACTAAATTTTAAAAAGATTTGGAGATGAAATTATATCTTTAAATTTATCTTTAAATATATTTTTGATTTGGAAAACAGGTTAATTAATCAGAAATGGAAATGATTGTTAATTAGTTAAATGTAAACCAGCCTTCGGCATTTAAATGTAAAAACACCGGTCAGATAAGAAAACAATAGAAACTGTTAGCAAATAAGAAGAAATCCCTATGGAATCGGACCGCAGCGAAAGGACCATCGCATCGGTGACGTAATGTAAATTCAATCCTTCACATTAATATAAAAGGAAAATTTGGAAATTATTAATCAGTGACTGGAAATTGATTATTACGATGTGACTATATGTAGTAGTACGGAGTTGGAGGAATTGACAGACGCACGGTCAATTCTTTCAGCTGTTAAAGAAGGGAGAAATGAACTATCGTTTCCTACATTGAGGACCAACTAAATTAAAAAACCTCCGAATGAATAAATAAAACTTCCGATCTTAAATGGATACCAATTTTAGGACGGCGTGGGAATTTACGTTCATGGCAAGCAACGGATAAAATTGGACGTTTTAAAATCGTAAGAACTTATATATTCACTTGAAACAATAAGAACTCTAAATTTTAAAACTTTTTAGTAAATAATTGCAATAGAATCCTATCTGACTAAAGTAGTTAAAATGTTATTTGATGTATTTTTTTATTTATTTATGTAAAATCATTTCCATTTATTTATTTTTTATTCTTTAAGTTTTTTTATGATTTTTTTGTTCTTCGTTAAATTAAAATATATAAATGTTAAACTTAAGTCGGGCGTGAATGGCTGTATAGATTTGTAAAGTTATATTAGGGGAGGGTAATCTTAGGTTATTTGTTTCGTGGTTAAATTGGGTCAATGGATTGGATATATTGGTGTGATTAGTAGATGTAATATTGATTCGCTACGGGCAGAATCGCTTCATACGCCGCACACTTCCGTTTGCCTATGGAAGGAATTATAAGTCGGATACCGCAGTTCCTTTCTATGGAGTTTTTTGTTTTATTGCTCTTCTTTGCAGATAGATGTAATATTCCTATCTCATAAGAGGCAATTTCTTCTTTTAACCTTTTGTGCTGCCGTATTTTATTACATTGAATACATCGATGTATCAGATGAATTGATGCCAGTTTGACTACGAATTTTAGCCTAAGGTTAAATAGGGATAGAATGTTTATTTTCAAAAGCAAATTTATGTGGTCTATTCATACTCGATCCTAAATAAAAATGCATTAAATTTAAGTTGTTTATAGACGCTTGCATGGATTGTTTATTGGTTAACTATGTTTTGCGTTTCCATATTTGATCAAAATATATAGACATTCGATAAATAATGATACCTTACGGTGAGTATCTAAAATGTATTTATTCGGATGTCTTTTAAGTTATTGGTGACAATGCAAGTATCTTATGGTGAATACTATTGGGTTACGTATAAATTTCCCTCCGCAATTGTCAGTATCAATGATTTTATATTTTGATCGTTTATGTTTACTTTGAAATGTTTTTAACCGTGTAATCTATGTAACCGATCTATAGCAACATATTAAAACAAGCTTTTATAATCCCATCTGTGCGAACTTAATTAAAATGTAAACTTATAATATAATAGAAATTAAAATGTAAATTAAAATCTAAGGTAAAGTTAAAAATAATGTTAAAATGTAAAACTAATACTAAAATAATTTTAAATCTTATATATATGTGCATAAATAAATGTTTGTATGTTAATTACTGGCAGTGGCTTATTTTATTCCTTTTTTTATATATACTCTTAGATTATCTTATTAAATCTCTGCTATTCCACTGAGCTAGTGACATGGGCTAACGACCGGAATCAAAATTTAAAAAAAAAAAAAATTTTTTTTTTTTTGACTTACGTATCTGCCTACTTTATAAATTTTTCTAGGTTCAAATGCCTAGATGGCGCCCTGTAGTGCAGTTTACGTTAAGTCTTTTCTCCGGATCGATACAATAGGTTATTTAACAGTTTAATACAAAACTTCCGATGCCTTTTAATATGCATTCTGAGATCTATTTATTTTTTTATACACAACTGAATCACTATTGGCATATTTATCGATAAACCTAAAATAACAGTAAATACATAATTAAAATACATATAATATTAAAGTAATAATATAAACAATGAATACATGAGAATTTTATATTATTAAATAAATATAATATATATTATTTATCTTATTTTAACATATGTATTTTATTCACATAATCACTGTTAGGTTTTACTATTTAATATGAAAATAGTACGGCCAGATAAGAAAAAAGTGTAGAATTAACAAATACTAAGAACAAGTAGTATGTGTTTCATTTTTACTTGTTCACATTTGAACAGGTCATGAAATCACAACTTTTCTATTCACTCATTACTGTTAATATTATATGTATTTAACTTATATATTTATTGTTATATACGAGGTCACAAATCTCCCTATTTAATTTATTAAACTAATACAAACAGTAAATACATGATATAATATTAACAGTAAATAAGTGAATAGAGAGATTTGTGACATCCAAACATTTGCCCATGCTAGTCATCGGAAATGCAACCAACTGCAGACGTGATATGTTGAACTATTTCCATCATTTATGAGTAAATGTTGAATGTATAGAAAATTTTAAACTTTATTTAAACTTTCCAAATACAAACAACTTGTTAGTAATAACACACAAATAGTGTAATTACTAACCTGTATTGTCTATTTGTGTGTTATTACTAACAAGTTGTTTGGAAAATTTAAATAAAGTTTAAAATTTTCTATACATTCAACATTCACTCATAAATGATGGAAATAGTCCAACATATCACATCTTTCAACTGCAGACCTTTGCTTATTTTTTCAATTTTTCATTAAATAATATGAACAAATAAAAGGAAAACATGTATCAAATACTTTTTTAAAAATTGGTTATGCTATTTGTTATTTTAAAAATATATATATATATATTTCATTCTATAAATAGGTAAGGTCCACTATACAGTGAAGATAAAAAATTATAATTGTTACTATTGCTTAGGACTGCTTTCAATCAAGCGATCATATTCATTGCACAAAGAAGGTCTGTGGGAGAATGAACATGTAGATTAATTAATATGCAAGTCTATAAATTTACATATACCACTTGCATGATAATGCGACATATGAGTCTTATTTATCGTATGGATATTGTTTGTGATAAACTACTACTCTTTGTATTTTCTTTTTCAATCATGTTTTTCTCTCACACACCTGTCTTTGAGCTATGAATATAATTGGCCTGGTCAAAAAGCAATACTAAGAAGTCGATTATAATTTTTAATCTTTCCTATATAGTGGATCATTCCTATTTATTGAATAATGAATGAATAAGGAAAGAAATAGAACTTATTGACTTACATATTCTTTTTTTTTACTTTGTAGCATTAGTTACAACCTGGACCCTTTTTAAAAAAGCTGGTGATGTAACTTAATATTATATATATTTATTGTTCAAACAACTGCAATATAGTTTTTTCTTGTTTGGTTGTATACATTTTTGTAGCCTTTATTTTCATACTATTTGTTAATTATAGTTGTATTATAATAAAGTTGAACTTTTAGTTAATTATAAAGGTTTGTTCTTTTTTTCTTTGTGGCCTTTATTTTTATATTAAATAGTCTAATACAACAGTAAATACACGAATAAAATATGTATAATATAACAATAAATGCATGAAGAAAAAATATATATTAAAATAATATGCACATAAATATTATATGTATTTAAATATAAAATTCTCATGTATTTATTGTTCATATTATTATTTTATTATTGTAAGTACTCATTTATTTATTATATTAGGTTTTCTCTTTTTCTGAGTGATGTGATATGGTTACTCCTTTATCGAAGTCAGGAATCTCCTAATCAATATGCTCTGAAAAACCTGTAAGCCACCTTACTTTTCAATTTCCATTCCCCATCCTAAGTTTTTCCCATATTCTTTTTTATCCTGCTTCATCCCATTTTCACAACATCATCTTTGTTCACTCTATGGCCTTTATATCTAGATCTTCCATATCTTTTTCCAAACCTAGCATAAAAACAAAGAACTCATTTTCTTTTTAATCACTTTGTTTATATTTATTCTCTCACAACTTCATTATTTGTACCCTTTCTGCTTGTAAGCATTTACATTCAATTAGCAGATGCCTAATATTTTCCATGCCTTCCTTACATAACTTGCAGACTAAATCACCCACATTTCTCCATTTATGTGTATATTTCCTTGTTGTTAACGATCCTGTTCGAGCCTTAAACAGTAAAATACTTTCTCTGCTATTATCATAAATTAACTCACACTCAATATTCTGTTTACTTCTATATATATATATATAAACTCTTTTACTCTCCATACTAGTTCTCCATTTCTCCAACTCCCTATTTTTTATTAATATTCTTCTTCTATCCCATTCTTTGCCACTATAACATTCAACAATCATCCCACCTTTTGTACAAATATACTGAGATAAAGTTTTTATTCAAATCTGCATATCGTACTATCTTTCTCGCCCATTTTGTTGCCTGTCATTTACTCTTAACCCAATTAAATCCTATGTGATGCACTGTGTCTTCTTTTTTAGGAGTCAGGAATCTTTCAACCACTATGCCCAGAGAAACCTGTTAGCCACTTTACCTTCCCTTTCCATTCCCCACCCTAAGTTTTCCCCATATCCTTTATCCTGCTCCATCCAATTTCTACAACATAATCTTTATCAACTTCATGGTCTTTATATCTAAATCACCCTTATTTTTTCTCAAACCCAGCATAAAAACCAATAACCCACTTTCTGTATAATCACTTTGTTAATATTTATTTTTCCACAACTTCATTATTTGTATCCTTTCTGCTTTCAGACATTTTCATTCAATTAATAGATGGCTAATATTTTCTATGCCTTCCTTTCACAGCTTGCAGACTAAATCACCCACATTTTTTCATTTATGTGTTATTCCCTTGTTGCTATAAATCCTATTTGAGCCTTAAACAGTAAATTACTTTCCTTGCTATTATCATAAATTAGCTCACACCCATATTCCATTTACTTCTATATATATTTAAATTCTGTTTATTCTCCATACTAGTTCTTCAACTCTCTATTCTTTATTAATGCATCTATTCTTCCATCTCATTCCTTGCCACCATAACACTCAGCAATTCTCCTAACACAATCATCCCATCTTTTGTATAAGTATGCTGACATAAATTCTTTATCCAAATCTTCTGCATACTGTACTACTTTTCTCACCCATCTTGTTGCCTGCCCTTTACTCATAATCCAATTAAATACTATTTTGGCTATTCTCCTATTATCCATAAGTTGCAATCTACCAAACATTTTCATTTTACTTTTGCATCTCTCATATAAAAATTTGACTATCCCATTTCTCCTTGAATTGCCTCCTTTGCCACCAACACTTCTGCATTTAATGCATTTCTTTTTACTTCTCTTTGTAATTTTTCTAAGTAATTAACACCATTTACTAACACATAACACATCATTACCATAGGTTAACCCTGCTATTGTCACTCCCTTCCATACAATTCTAGCTACACCATATTTATTATATGAAAACACTGTTAATTTCCTATATCAGTTATGGTTTGGTGGCTCCCCGGGTGTGGAAAAAAGTCCCAAAATACATAGCAAAATAATGAACTTTTTTTGGCAAAGTCTTATTGCCTTCTGCAAGTGTTTTATATATATGAATCTTAATAATAAGGCATAATATCATAACCTGGTATTAATATTTTTAAATACATATAACACTGAGAAGGATAACAATATATTGTCAAATGAAAATTTCCAATTTTGTATTAAAATGATATTATTAAATAATCTATTTAAATGTTATTTATTTCTGCAATATTTCTATTTCAGTTTAATTTTAAATTTTAGGTATTCTAAGATTTTAAAACAAAATCATTTTGTAAGGTAAGCATTATAATACATGTGTGGGAGGGAATGGCTAATAGTAAATCTAATTTTAGGAAAATCAGATGAAAAGAAGTTATTTAATAATTCAAATACCAATTAAAGTACAGTAATTGGCTAGTGCTGAACAATGATAAAGATGTAAGAGATTGTGATCTGGGTCAACTGATGAGTACTCATTCAGCATGAAATGAGCGTTTTGAGAATCATACATCTTTTTCATGTTTCTGATCATATGTTTATGATTACACCTCTCCATAAGGTGTTAAAAGTGGAGACCAGTCTTTACCTTGAGTGAGAGTGATGTAGTGAAAATTACACTACAGAAATATTCATTACGTGAAAGAACTTTATCTAAAAAAATTTCTGTGTCAGATTTGATTGTAAGCTTGTATGCTGTTTGTTTGTTTTTTAAAAAAAAAATTACAAAAATTTATAAAAATATTAACAAAAAATTGTTATAAATAAAAGTAATTTCGATGGCATATTTGTATTGCAAGAAGTAGATTTATATAAAATTACATAGTGTTACCAAAAAAAATTAAGATTCCTACAAACAGACAAAATACTTTTTCCAACATTATATTTAATATACTGTACAGGCTTACACACACCTGCACATATATAATGTAATATATAAGGGATTCGAACTCAGACTTTCACACGACCCTCAACTCTCCATGCCATCTCATATTGCTGACCCACCTGATCACACGCATGTTGAAAAGATAAATAATCACTAATATACATATTTCATGCTAGACCATCAATCATCAGTTGGTCCATTAAAGTATGACGATTGGCTATCTTAATATAAAGCTGAGCACTGATTGTATATGTGTGTGGAGATGGTAATTTGGACCAACTGATGATTGTTGGTTTAGCATGAAATATGTATATTGGTGATTATTTATCTTTTCAACATTTATGTGATCAGGTGGGTAAGCAATATGAGATAGCATGAAGAGTTGTAAGTCTGAGTTCGAATCCAACATATTATGATTTTGTTCTAAAATCTTAGATGAATTAAACTAAGACAAAAAACACATTTCATAAATAAATAACACCTTAACTTCCTTTATTATGAAATTAAAAGATTCTTTTGATAATGTATTCTTATCCTACTCAGTCTTATAAATATTTATAAACATTAATATCAAGTCATTATATAACTCCCTTTATCAGTGATAACCATCTTGGAATTGAATCAGTGAGCTTTAGGTTAATTTAAGCTAACCATTTAACTTACTAGATTGTCTAAATGCAGTGTTCATTTTTCAATAATTATCCATAAATCAAAAATTCACTTGGAGATAATAATGGTAGTTGTGCTTTTGTTCTATGTATAATCCCTCTTCCTCCCACACCTTATCCTTTTTTAAAACTACTGATTCAAATATGTACCCATAAGTTATGTACTTAGAATAAATAATTTTCATTAGTTATTGTTATTATTATTTTTTTGTATTAATAAAATACTATGTATATCTTTTTCTGTTAATGTTTTTTTTACTTGAAAGATAAAAATGTCTTATAATAAGTTACTAAGGGAAATATTTTTTATAACTTCTACATAGATTAGTAAAAGAAATTTTCAACGCGTTAATTTTAAAGATATGTAAAGGTTATTTCCAAGAAAGATACATATTTTCATAAAGGGGAAATAGTAGTCTTACTTATCAATATTAGTTTAATGTTTATTAATTAGTATTATTCCTCAACAAATACTGTATTAATTATTTAAAAATAATTATTGAAAATAATAGTTGCAAAGTTTAATGTCTAACAGTCTTTAAGACTAATTATTTGCTAATGAATTTAAACGTATTAATTTAATTTTTAAAAAAAGTTAGATGTCACATGACGTAATTTAACAAGCTTGTTTAAGAACTCTATATATAATATTAATTTAAATATTTTTCTATATTAGACTTGCATGGTTCAGTGCTTGTTGAATGACAGACTAGAATTCAAATCCACGGATCGCAGATATTACTCGAATTTTTTTATAAACTCCCGAACAATAAAATCATTGAATTATTTATTAACAGCTTTTGCACTATGCTTCATTTGTATATATATATTTAATCTAACTATTTTATATTAAAATGGTACATATATAAACATTTCATTTTTTTGCAAAAATAAACATATTAACAGCTCGTTTAAGCTATATATCATAGGAGCTTTCTCTTTTCTTTTCTTTTTTTTTTAAAAAAAAAAACTCATTAAAATATTCTTTTTTAAATCAGTGTTAGTTATAAATAAACTCTTTTAAAATAATATAAAAATGTTCAAAGAGTTTATAAAGTAGCTCTAAAATTGAAACGTTAGAATAAATTGTGCTAATAGAGTATGGGCAATAATAAATTACCATTGACATTATTACGATTAAGTTTTATCTATTGTTCGGTGGTACTCTTCTATTGTTTAGTTATTCTGCTTGCTTTTGAGAAGTGAACTTAATATATATATCAGTTCCCCACTTTCCTAGAAGATATTATTTATCACCGAATTTTGGCACAGTTGCCAAAATCTTGACATCTAACTTTCTAATGGTGAAAAATCCAGGCATGCTTGATTACATTAAGAAAAAAAGTCACTGTATTTCAGATGCAGGCGTGATTAAAATATTTTTCATGTAATCAAAACGATATTAATATTCTGTATGTCATTGAATTATTAACGCACACATGTATATATGTGTAAAATAAAATATTTATTATGACACAATGTGCAATCTATCACAGATCTATTTCAGGCTTGCTGTTTTATCTCAATTATTAGGAAAGCTCGTTACTACACTTCCTACGCTATATGCATAAAATTAAATTACGATATTTCATGGTGAAAAGATAACCTTTTTTCTTCTCTCTTTTATGCTGTCTACTGTAAGCTTTAATAACCAATAGATAACAGATGATAATGCTTAATCAATTCATATCCAGCACTGATCTACCCAATATCTCCCGTCTGTTTTTCAAGCTTAGGACTTTCATCGATCAGGAACTTTGGATCTTGGAACAGGGCATTTGGACCTTTAAGATTTAATGCCTCTTTCTTCTAACAGACTTTTTTTTTTCTGTTTAACAATCAAGTTAGTAGACCAAATTGAAAAATGTGTTTTCAGTCTAACCCAATTTGCTTGTATAGTCATATATGTCTGAAAACAGTTCAGTATCTATAAATTATAATGTGCTTAATTTTTTTTTAAACAACAGTAGGCAACTTTATTCTGTTAGAAGAAAAATGCATTAGTTTCCTAAAGATTCAAGTGCACTGTTCCAAGATCCAAACCTTCTTGCTGATGAAAGCTATAAGCCTGAAACTAATCTGGAAATATTTAATAGATTAGCACAGGATAGGGATTTATTAAGAACTGTCATCTGATATCTATTAGTTACTAAAGTTTACATTAAGTGGTATAAAGGTATGAAAAATAAAGTATGTTGATGAAGCAGCAATGAGTAAGCTAAAATCATGTAAAAAAAAAAAATGGAACTGAAGAAATTTTTGGTATATACTATATAATTTTTCTGTTCAGCAATCAAAGAATTCCATTTACTTTCAAAATGACCATCCACAGATATAGATCTGTAGAAAGTCTAAATAAGACAAAAATTAATGGGACTTCATCAAAATATTGGCAATCTACTTCTGTGGAGATTTCTGTATCTATGGATGGGAATCTTTTTAAAGACTTTAAATGTGATTTTTTGATCACTCAGCAAAATTTTTTTTTGAAGACTGCTACATGATCTGTTATAAAAAATACTTTTAATTTCTTAAAGTGCAATAATAGTTACAATTTGTCTTAGATCCTTGTCCAGGCTCATTTACAATCATTAGTTATTCCTAATATTAATTATTTATTAGATTATTTCCATCATCCAATATTAAGAACTGAATGTCTTTAGAAAAAAATTTAAACTTTATTTAAACTTTTTAAATACCTTCTATTGATAGTAATATCATACAGATTAATATTTAACACAATTTTTCTTCTTCAGGTGTTTCTGGCCTGATCAGTGACAGTACTAGCATGGGAATCAAACCTGGGCCTTTAGATTCTTGAATATTAAATTTTAAAATAACCCTCTAACTAATTGAGATATTCTGCATTAATGCTTTAACCAACTGAGTCATTAATTACTGTTCAAATCTATATACAATCAAAACTTATCTTAGAAAAATTACCATATAAATGGAGTATAATAAAGTAAAAATTGAACAAACCATTTTTATTTGTTAGTTTAATTACAAAACCGTCCCTTCTTTAACCGAAAACAATTTCAAATTGAATGATTTAAAAAAAAAAAAAAATTTCTGCATAAAATTAATTTCATGAAGTAAATTTTTATTCATTAAAAAATCAATTAATATAGAGAAATATGTTCACATGTAGTTTTTTATTATGCTTTTTGTATGTCAAGATTTTGGTTGTTAGGACTTTAGGTTGTTGGACTTTGGGTCAGATTCATTTTTAAGAGAGGATAAAATTCTCCAGAACACAGCATACTGTTAGGAAATACTTCAATTCAGGGATCATTTGCTTTTATCATTTATTTACATCAGATTACAATCTATGTATTATTTTAGAAACACCGATCTTTTACGTTTTTTACAGGGTGATCAAACTTATTTAATGTAAGAGCAACAAACGTTAAATATTCGAGTCACAAAACTTAAACAAATATTATACAGATGTTTACTTTGGGCATGCACCGAATGCGACAAAAGTTCAAATATAAATATTAATAAACACATATATGAGATAATTTTTGTTCATGGAAGTTGTTTTAAACTGTTAATTATATTAGTTTCTCTAATGTAACTAAATATTTTCGAATGCTGATTATTGTTTTAATTATACTGAGTGTATTTAATGTAATAATGAATTATGAAAATTTCTAAGAAAAATATTCAAATTTGTATTTCATTAACTTAATAAATGAGACTACCATGAATAAAAATGAAATTAGAAATATTTGAGATGTTTTCTGCCTTAGTAAATATGTAGTCAAAATATAGGAGGAAAAAATCGAAACCAATAAAATTATATATTTACTAGTGGGCCCTTATGTAGTATTTTTAAAACAGGCAAAACTCATTATATATATTTTGCCACACACAGCAAGCTAGAGTAATCAATGGATGCCAGAAGGCTTGTGCATAAAATCCCCATCTAGTGCCTACTCATCCAATATCTCCATGTGTGTGGCAAAATATATATAGTGAGTTTTGCCTGTTTTAACAAGTTATACACAAGCATAAGAGGAGGTGGTCATGTGATGTTTATTGTAGTATTTTTAATTGTTGTAGATTTACAAGTAGCTAAGTTTCTTAACTAAGCATTAAAAAATATTATTTATTTAATATTATGAGAAGAATGTTTGAACCACTAAATATCACATGATCACCATTTCTTATGCTTGCTCATAACTGTTATTAAAACAGGCAAAACTCTCCATACAGTAGCGCCACTCAGTGCATCCATTGATTACTCTAGCTTGCACTGTGTGGCACTACTGTATGGAGAGTTTTGCCTGTTTAAGAATGTTTGTAGAGGAAAAGGATAAATTTAATAGTTTTTTAAAGAAGGGATATGGGGGATGGGTGTTAAATTTTGTTAAAGTTTTTTTATTTATTTGTAATAAATGATTTTAAAAATAATTGTTTGGTATATTGTGAAATTCATAATTAAAAAAATTGTGATTTACAATGTTATCTAACAGTTTCTTCATTATTGAGTTTTCCAAACACATTTTTAATTTCAATTTTAAAAAAAATTGAATTAATAGTTCTGTAACATCCTGCATAAAACTGCTCACGTGTAAATCAGGGTTCTGCTAGATAAAGACCTGGGCTATAAAGTAGCTAAATTATTGCAATCCTTGCCACAACATGATACAAAAACCTTTTTCCATTTTCACTCAGACCATCTATATAAAAATATTTTTGTCATTAATAAATTGAGCACTGATTTTAAAATGGGGTTTGTAATTGAAAGTCGATTGCTAATAAATTATTCCATTGCACGATCTATATCTTGCAAATTAGGAAGTAGTAACAACTCATGAAGGTTGCTATTTTCATTGTCATATTTATTTCAGCGTGCATGCCTAAAGTCGATGGTGAAACTCTTGAAAAATAGAATATAGATTTTTAAATATGATTCAAATAGGAATTCAGCCATATTTTTATAATGTATATCAAAGAGCTGCATATGGCTTTTGATCTACACTTTGGTTCCTTCGTGTTTTCAGAAAATTCTTCTGAATTCCTAATCAATTTCTGTACTATTTTTTCATATTTTTGATAGATATTTATTTTCTTACCCACTTTATTTACATATATTTTAAATTTGATCAAATTACTGTAGTTTTTAAACAAATTTTTTTAAAAAAAACTTTCCATTATACCGATTTTATAACAAATAAATATACTGAACAATAAATTAATTTTTTAAATTTAAATATTTTATTAGTTTTCTTATAGTTTTCTATTTTTTTTTTTTTTTTTTGGTAATGTTCTTCAAAAATACATATTTTTTTATTTCTGAAAATAATCAATTTTGAATTTTATTATTATTTTTTCTATAATGCTAGAAAAAAAGATAAAATAAAGTTCAAATGCTGAATTTAAACAATTTTATTTCCAAGAATGTATATTTTTAATTTTATGAATTGTTTTTCATAAGTATTGTTTAAATCATCGTTTCCCAACCTGTGGTACGCGTACCACTGGTGGTACGCGAGTTGCTGGTTGGTGGTACGCGAAAAATAATCAATAATGGCAGACATAAAAAAAATCAAATCATAAAAATATCATAGAAACGTTTTTTCCTATAATTCATAAAAATTATTTTAATTAATAATGTTATACAGTAAAGTTGTTAATATGTACAGTCGATGATCGAAAATCCAGCAATCGATATCGTTTTTTTGGAGTGCATTTTTAAATTTAGCCGTTAGCCATTAGTAACTTGAGATATTGCCGCCACTGTTGTCATGGTGCTGCACTCTTGTTCACTTCCCCGCGCAGCTTACAAGTGACAGGTTATTGTTTGTGATTGTATCGTCTTTGTTTATTAAAATTCATTGATCCCCATATAACCCGCTTATTCGAATTTAGACAAGAAGGACAGTTTTTTTTTTTGAAGACAATTCTTTTGATCTTTCTTCGAAATTGTATGATTTTGGTTGGCTTCATTCAGGTGATTGCATATTTAACTGATATTTTTTTGCAAATAAATAACTTAAATTTGACACCTCAGAACAACTCGATAACGATCTTTAATGTTAATGATAAAATTGAAAATATGATTAAGAAATTAGATTTTTGGAAGCAGTGTATTGAAAACAATCAACCGAAAGTATTCAAAACTCTACATATTTTTTTGTTTGAAAATAAGGTTAGTCTGTCTCAAGATATACGAGAAAATATAATAGCACATTTAACAGGATTAAAATTGTCTTTAATGGAATATTTTGCAAAACCCGAAAACACAAATGATAAGTGGATTTCAAACCCCTTCTATGAAGAACATTTAGAAAAAGCTACATCATTATCAATAAAAGAGAAAGAAAATTTAATAGAATTATCGACACAATCTAATTAATTTTGGTTAAACATTAAAGATTATGAACAACTTTCTGAGAAAGCTCTTAAATTATTATTACCATTTACTAGTATGAAATTAGTAGAGAAAGAGCTTTTTCTTCATATATTTAAAAAAAAAAAAGTATTGAAACAAATTGAATGCAGCTGTAGACTTAAGGGTATACCTCACATCTTTTGAACCAAATTTCAAAAAATTATGTTTTTCGAAACAAGCACAAGGATCTCATTAAATTTATTTTATAAAAATATTTGATTATGATAAAATATATTAATTGGTTTTTTATAATTTTGTGTTTTTATTAAAACCATTTATTAGTAAACGAAATATGACAAAATAGTAGATAAATATGAAACTTTGAACAAACACATATATATATATATGTTACAGTGAATTTATATTTTCAGTGAGTTTATAATCGTTTAAGCGTGTTTCAATGTAATTTGTCTCATTGTGATGTGAATACATGGTCACCCTATAATATTTATAATGCAAATAAAATAACACACTCGCAATAAATTTCACAAAATACAATCATTTTTACGAAGTGGTACAATTTAGCGTGATGTACTACCAAGTGGTACGCGAGCCAAAAAAGGTTGGGAAACGCTGGTTTAAATCATTATAATAGCTGCCTAGAAAATAAATAAAAAAATGTAAGTTGTTGAATTCAATATTAGAACATTGAAACAACATGATTACTCTAATGCTTTTACATTTTTAAAACATAATTTTAAAGAGTTTTCAAATATGTTTATATAAAAAAATAATGAAATTCTTCCATTATTTAGTTCAGGGATGGGTGGGGGGAACCTCTGGTCCACAGGACAATTCTGGCCTTGAAACTCTCAATCTGGCCCACGAATTTTTTCAAAAATGTATACAAAATGGCTCTATATAAAACTTCTATTTAAACATGCTGCATATTGCAAATATTGAATTAAGACTTAAATAAAATAAAATATTTTCTTAACTACATCTTTTTCTTTCTCCAACCTTTATAATAGTTCAAGTTTATTCTATAAAAGGAGTATATTCCAACAAATTATGTACATTGTGTGGTCATCAAACTATGGATTTAATCTACAATACTGATAGAATTTTCATTGTTTTTGTAGTGATTTTCGCAGAAAACATCTAACTAGCAAAAATAAAACTCAAATTTTACTTAGTTTTATTATTATTATTTTGCATTTAATTTTTTTATTATTATTAGGATGGCTATACCAAATAAGTTAAGAAAAATTTACCTAGAAAATCATGCATTTCTAAAGAAATGGAATAATGCTTTATATATAGAAAGAAAGCTACAAAGCGCATGTGCATTAGTTTTATGGCATATTACAGTTTATAAACATAGCGTTATATAAATATTTCATTTAGAAAGAAATAGTAAATCAGTGTGCCTAATATGTCTGGAAAATATTTCAATTAATAAAAAACACAATGTTACTAGGCAGTATTTATCAAAACATTATTATTATAACAAATATTGATGGGGAAGAAAGAAATATTAAAATAGAAAACTTTAAAAGCAGCTTTATCAAATGGCTGACGTTTTAAGAAAAGTACAAAGGAGTCAGAAAATTCTGTGAGAACAAATTATATATATTTTTTTTAAAAGCAGAAAATTCAAAATGTTACTTTATTTTTAATTCACAACAAAAAAATTATGGCCGTTGTCATCGTTTAAAAACAGAAAGTTAAAATTAGCCTACCAGTTGAATAGGTTCCCCACCCTTGATCTAATTGAATTCTTAACGTTAGGAAAAAAATTCAAACTTTATTCTTTTCTAAATACACTCAACATGCAGATTACTATGGAATATAATATTGAGTGATATTCTTCTACTTTAAGTGTTGTTGGCTTGATCATTGACTTCATGGGAATTGAACCAATATCTTTTAAGTTTGCAAATATTGAATTTTAAAGTGAATCTTTAACCAATTAGCCTATCTTCTCTAAGGCAGCAGCAATTCATAGAGATTCACCATGTCAAAATTTATCATAATTCTTTTCAGGATTCTTAATGCATTGTCAGGAATTTGTCTAGTTAATTAATATATGCAGGATTCAAACTCAGACTTTCACTTGACCCACAACTCTCAGTGCCATTTTATATTGCTGGCCCACCTGATCACACACATGTTGAAAATATAGATGAAACTGGTCATCCCAATGAAAAAAAGATTAATATATAAATAATGATTAGAGAGGGAAAAACAGATATGTCTAAAGTAGTAGACATGTACATATTGGTAAGAATATGTTTAATTAGTAAAGTATAAAAATAACGGCAGAAAGGAAAAATAAAATAAAGAAAAATTAATGAAGCTGATCAAATGATAGTAGTAAATAATTCCATAGTAATCAACAATATTTGGAAACCACTCATGAACTTCCTTTTATTTAAAAAAAAAAAAAAAGAGAGAGAAATCTTTGACAAAATAGCAGAATTGGTTAGATCTCTTTAAATTTGAACCCAGAAACTCTTGAAGATGGGAGAATAATAGCACTCAAAACATTGGTTTTCATACTAATCTTTTCATTATTATTAAGTAATTAAATGTATTTAATCAAGTATAAATAACATTTTAATTTTTCCAGAAACATTCAACTAGATGACGGAAATAGTTCAACCTATAATTAATTGCTAATTAAATCCTACCATAATTCTTCAAACAATCCTAAAAATAATAATTAAAATTATAAAAAAAATAGAATGAAGGCAGGGTATCGTTGAATTTTTAAAAATCTTTTAGGATAATTTAGAATTAAATTTTTAATATAGCTGTAATAATAATATGCTTATTTTGTTTGTTTATTGACCATTTCCTGTTGACGGACTTGTTCACAATACTGCAGTAAATCAAGTACGTATTCGTAAAAACATGAAAATTCTTTAATAATATATGAAATTGAGATATAACTATTTCATTTGAGAAGTTACTAATCTATAAATTATTTTAAATGATAAATTAAAAATAATTACATGTCGTGCATGCGGTATAAAATTTTCATTTTGTTGATTAAATAATAGGCCGTCAATCAGTTATTCTTAAAGAATTTGAGAATTAAAATAAATTTGATAAAAAATTCAGTTTAGCTTTTTAGATTAGCTCCATAGTTTATTTTTATTCTCTACGTTTTACATACAGTTGTTGGTGAAATATCAGGTTTTTGAATAGTCAATAGTCACTAAGCTAGGAAAACAACCAAATTTTTCTTCATACTATGCTGGAAGCTTTGTAGTTTTTTATTTTCAGATAAATATGCACTCATATTCACATTATTATTAATAAATATGCACTCATGCATGTTTACATATATATAAATTTACTATTATTATTATTATTATTATTAAATATTTGAAATACAGGTACTCTTTCACATAGCTTAAGCTTAGTTGTAAATATAGGGGATTTGAACTCAGACTTTCAAGCATCCTTCAACTATCCACACTATCCCATACCACTGATACACATGACCACACACGTGTAGAAAAGATAAATAATCAGCAATATATGTGTTCATGCTAAACCAGCACTCATCAGTTGGTCCAGATTATCATCTCCACATGTATATATAATCTGTGCTCAGTTTTATATTAAGATAGCAAACTCTCATACTTTAATGGTCAGGTTTCAATCTACTCCAGCCTCCAACTCTTCAGCCATCAATACCATTGAAAATCTGATGATGTAAAGCATGTGATTTGAGCTTTCCAATGGTATGTATGGCTGAAGAATTGGAGATTGGAGTAGATTGAAGCCTGTCCATTAAAGTATGAGGGTTTGCTATCTTAATATAAAATTGAGCACTGATTATATACGTGTGTGGGAGATGATAATCGGGACCAACTGATGAGTGCTGGTTCAGCACAAAATACATTTATTGATGATTATTTATCTTTTCTACATGTGTGTGGTCATGTGTATCAGTGGTATGAGATAGTGTAGACAGTTGAAGGATGCTTGAAAGTCTGAGTTCAAATCTATATTTATTATTTTAAATATATTTTCTTAGCTAGGGCAAAAAATCCCAGGTTAAGATAGATTTGTCAAATGAGTGTGGATGTACCAATGGTAAATATAGAAAAAAAGACCACAAAAATCTGAAAATGGTTTTAGAAGATAAACATTACAGTGAATAAAGCAGTAAGTCATTCGCTAAAGTTAAGAAATAGCTATAGAAAATGCTAATGCAATTATTGGCGAGTTGAAATTTAAACTTAATGGTAAAAAAGGGCAGAATTAATGCATTATTTATTCGTCTTATTTGGCTTATTAGTTTTTGAGTGAGATATGGAATGTAAATCGGATTTACTCAACTCTCCCTCATATTGGTTTCTATCAGGAGCAGAGCCGTGTGCATGCAGCAAGCTCCATCTTGTGAAGCATCAAAAAAATTCCCTGGAACTTTCTCATATGCATAATGAAGCAGAACCAGTTTATGCTAGATTCAGAAATGATCTCTATTGATGTCAGTTCTGTTAAGGGAGATGTCATATTTCTCTAGTGCTGACCTTTCGATTGCCTTTATCTGTTTAACTTCTAACAAAAGAATGACATTTCAATAAAGTTTGTTGTTCAGATAACTTGGTTATACATTATATGATTTTTTTAAAAAAGATTATACATTAATAATGATATTCTGATAAATAAAATTATGATAAAGTAGTAGAGAATAGGTTTTTGTGCCGAAAGAAAACAATGTATCTGCTTGAATGTTGGAAGAATGTTTTTATGATGTTTTTTGCAAAGTACCCTTAAGGTAGTGAATGCTATTTTAGGCACTATTTAAAAATCTATGAGATCTGTTGGAAATGGGACTTTACGACTCAAAAAACTTGATCAAGGCACCACAGTCGACCATCAATAAAGATTTCATAATGAGAAATTGATTTTGATTAACTCTTATCATAACATATAATTTATTGTATACTGCTTGTATGTTTTTTATGTGAATGACTAAATGCTTGTCACTCTTAATCTAATTTATAGTAGTAACTCACTGTTAAACTTTAATAAACTCTTGCATTGTTAAGATGGTTTTTTGAAAATACTGATCTACATTCGACATATTTAATGCTAGTTTTTGCACTATTAAAAAAATATATCAATATTATATGAAAGTTAAGTAATGATCAGATATCGGAGATTATGTGGGACTGTCCTGGACTTCAGTTGTTTGTCCTGCATTGAAAATTACCCTGGAAAGTCTCCTGGGTTGGACTTATAACCTTTTTAAGTATTGAATAAGTTTTGGATCTTGGAAAAAATGCAGTTGAATCTAATTACCTCAATTAATCAAAATATAAACATAAGTAATCATATCTTTATGAAGAAGATCAACTTCTGGGAGGCATACAACCTCATCCATACCAACAGTGCTTCAGGTCCTGCAATGTTTAACATTAGCAACAATATTATCATTAGAAAATTCAGGTATTAGCACCTTTGGCCTAAGTTTTTAGATTTTATCTTAAAAATTAATTTGGACGCTTTATCTACGAACCATTTTCTCTGCTGTAGATGAGGAATCGCACAAATAAACCCCTTTTTCCAGCTCTGTCATAATGCAGATGAAACTGTCAAACACCTGCTTTCACAATGTCAAGCTCTTCAAAGTCACAGAAATACAATCCTTGCAATATCCAAAATGAAGAAGCACATACTATCACTTCTAATTGACAGTATTACCTTTTTACTATTCACAATCTGGTCCATCAGATGCAAATTAATCTTTGACAATTTGATTACTAACAACCAAGAACTTTTCTTATGCTTAGCTTAGTGGGCAAAATTAAAGAAAGAGACAGGAAACTCCCCCCCCCCCCAGATATATTTGCGGCCACCTGCAGCCTAATCTCTCTTCCCACCAGACCTTTGATCCGAATAAAAAGCTTCTTTATTCAGCCTCATTTATCAGCAGAATTAGGAATGACAAATGTTTTCCTTGGTTTCACAAGCAAGTATCTACTATTAACTTAACAAAAGATCGAAAGGCCACTTTGATTCAGGTTGTTTATCCTGATGGCAGCACATTAAACGAGCTCCCTCCCTTAAGGAAATGCATATGGAAATGCTTGTCAGCATTTCTTCTTGATTCAAAGATATCTTATAGACTGCTTCTTCGAAGATTGGGTACTCTATATAGAAATGATCTACCTTCACATATTTACCCATGCCTCTAGGTAAAATGATTTCTTTTTTCATTTTGATGCCTAAGTGTATTATCTTTGCACTGTTGTAATTTATCTATATCACAAGTATTCAATAAATAGCTTATTTATTTAAAAAACAATATTAATACTAAGTGTAGCTTTCCCAATTCCTTTGTGAAGATTTTATAATAATTCTTGTATAATGAAGATATATTATAAAAAAAAAATTTACTATGCAAAAAATATGTATAAATAAACTTAAGAAATTCTCTCAAACATGTTAAGTGCTTTTTTTTCTTTTTTAACTTTTGGTTGGATATCTTCATTCAGCATTCTGATCACTTCATCCTATTATTAACAATATTTTTATGGGAATTATTCAATTAAATAATTATGCAAATATGTATTTTGTGATAAAAATTTGACTATTTTGATTAATCTTTTATTTACCATGATTTAGTCATTTTTTAATTGGTAACATTATAATTACTGATCTATTTTATAGTATGTAGTATTTGATTAATTTCACCATTTCCATTTTTTTTTTTTAATGATAGTAAAATTGTAATTTTCTGCTAAAGTGTTAAATCAATGTATGTCAAAGTATGTCATGCACTTCGTTTTAAGGCAAAAAGATCAATTTAATGATCTTGTGGTTATCCTTTAAGGGGGGGGGGAGTCAGTTACTCCAATAAAAATAATTAAATATAGATTATTTTAATTATAAATTTAATTTTAACACTTTGTGGTTAAACCATCCATAGAAATGTTTATTAATTGTTATACCTATCAAAATTACATCCTATAAATCATAAAGCCCTCCCCTCTCCCCAATACAATATCTACTTCGTAATTTAAATGATATTCAGAAATGGATTTCAATTTGTAAAGGTATTCTCTATTAGTTTTCAAATAGTCTTAACTGTTTAAAGTTTATATAATGATAATCTCTAGTTTAATAAACGATTAGTAATAGTCATTAATGTATTTATCTGAAATGGTTATCAAAATTGTGAGAGTGAAAAGTTTGACACTTATGAATCAACATATAATAACTTTATTTAGAAGTTGTAAAGTCATTTAAAAAAAAGAAAGAGAAATAAAAATAACTTTGATAATAAATGGGATTTTAAAAAAATATTGAAAATATTTGAAATAAAACAAACAAAAAATGAAGAGAATTTAGGAATATGAATATGTAGAGAAACAAAAATGAAAGGAAGGCAAATAATGCTGAAAAAAATCATATATACCCCCATTGACTTAATTTTTTTTTTTTTGAGCAAGACTGTATATTTTTTCTCCAAAGGAAGGGGATAGGGGTCTTTGTATTAAGATTTTTTGGGGGCTTTAAAAGTTAATTCCAGCAATTTAATATTCATGGTAAATCAAAATTTGTTATGTACTGCATTTTTTAAATTAATAGTTAAGATCGAAATCGTCAGAAGTTTGAAACACTAGAAGCATCTGAACTGGAAGCGATCCAAGAATCTTATGTTGTAGTGTCTTATTCCACAACTGCTCTAAACCATACAGGGCATTGTTTAAAGACAGAACAGTTAATATTGATTAGCTTTTATTTTTCTGTGTATATATGTAATTAAAATTTCCTTCCACTTCTTATTTGCATTGCTGAATTATATGTAATATAATATACCACATACACCTCAATTTACTACAATGCAGTTTAACATGATTTATTTCGGTTAGAGGAGTAGGAGTAGTGACGTTTATAAAAACTCTGATGATGACTGCTGGAAAGTTGAAACTGTAGGCAAGAGGAGATAAAATAAACCATATGTTAAACTGCATTGTAGAGCGTAAATTGAGGTGTGTGTGGTATATTATATATGTAATTGTTATTAAAACAGGCAAAACTTTCCATATAGTAGTGCCACTTAGTGCAAGCCTGAGTGATCAATTGATGCCTGAATGCACAAGCCTTCTGGCATCCATTGATTACTCTGGCTTGCACTGAGTGGCACTACTGTATGGAGAGTTTTGACCTATTTTGTTTGTGTTGTATTTGAGTGAAATGGAAAGAGCAATAGAAAGATTAGGAAGAGGGATAGAGATACCGTTAATAGGTAGTAAGGGAGTATATATTTTGTCAGGTCTTTTTTTTGCAGATGATAAATTTTTGTGTACAGAAAGAAGAGAAGATATGGAAGTTATGTTGAGGATATGTGCAAGGGTTGGTAAAGAGATGGGGATTAAATTTAGTGAAGAAAAATCAAATATAATGATGGTTAATACTGGGAAAAGAGAAGATGTAGAATTTTTATTGGGAGATATTAAGTTAAGTGTGGTGAATAGATATAGTTATTTGGGAATTATTTTAAGTAATCAGAAAAATTATTTGGATGAATGGGAGAAAAAATTGATAAATGAAGCAAAGAAAAGAAAGGGGTTGATAAAGAAATTAACAGTGTTTTCATATAATAAATATGATGTAGTTAGAATTATATGGAAAGGAGTTGCAGTAGCAGGGTTAACATATGGTAATGATGCATTATATGTTAGTAAAGAGGTATTAAATTATTTAAAAAAAGTTCAAAAAGAAGTAGGAAGACATGCATTGGATGCAGATGTATGGACAGCAAAAGAGGCAATTCAAGGAGAAATGGGATGGTCAAGTTTTCATATGAGAGATGCAAAAAGTAAAATGAAAATGTTTGATAGATTGCAGTTTATGGATAATAAAAGAATAGCTAAAATAGTATTTAATTGGGTTATGAGTAAAGGGCAGGTAACAAGATGGGTGAGAAAGGTAATGCGGTATGCAAAAGATTTGGATAAAGAATTTATATCAGTATATTTGTACAAAAGATGGGATGATTGTGTTAAGATGATTGTTTAGTGTTATAGTAGTAAGGAATGGGATAAAAGAATAAATTTATTAATAAAGAATAGGGAGTTAGAGAGATGGAGAAATAGTATGGAGAGTAAAAAGAGTTTAAATATATATAGAAATAAACAGAATATTAGGTGTGAGTTAATATATGATAATAGTAAGGAAAGTAGTTTACTGTTTAAGGCTCGAACGGGATCTTTAGCTACAAGAGAATATACATGTAAATGGAAAAATATGGGTGATTTATTTTGTAAATTATGTAAGGAAGGAATATAAAATATGAGGCATTTGTTAATTGAATGTAAATGCTTGAAAACAGAAAAGGTACATATAATGAAGTTATGGAAGAATAAATATGAAAAAAGTGATTATACAGAAAGTGAATTATTGGTTTTTATGATGGGTTTTGGAAAAGATAAAGGGGATTTAGATATAAAAGTTATAGAGTTGACAAAGATTATGTTGTGGAAATGGGATGGAGCAGAATATGGGAAAATTTAGAGTGGGGAATGGAAAATAAAGTGGCTAACAGGTTTATCTGGGCATAATTGCTGAGATATTCTTGACTTCGTTTAAGGAGAAGCCATAATACATCACATCACATCAGCAAGCTTGGGAAGTGGTGATCATGTGATGTTTAGTGGTTTAATGTAATTGTTATTAGAATTTCTTCTTATTTAATAATAATTTGATTATTTTAATGTTCACCAAAAAGAACAGAAAACATTTCATGACAGATATTTTTCCGTATTAATGTCATTATACCAGGTCTCATTTGAGTTTTATTTGTTGGTGGCTACCATCTTAATAATATTATGCAGAAATGCAGCAATTCGTTAGCATGTACTATTTTTTTTTATTCGCTGCATGACTTTCGTCAAGGTTTTTAATTTTGCATGGGGATTTTTTTTTGTGTGTTCATTTTTATATTGCTGTTAAGTTTTTAAAAGTATCTATGAAACTTAATCTACCGAAATGTTATTATTTATTTATTTCCTTACCAGTTTTATTAAAATATAACAAGCTTTAAAAAAAAAAAAAATTTTAAAAAAAAACCTCTCAAACAATACTGTACATATATACTGATTCCTTTACTAAAACAATTTACTTGTCATTGACTCATTTATGTGGGTTGAAGTTGCTAAGAGCTTTTGAATAATGTTTGACATATCCATTTTTAAAAAAAAATGATCAAAAAGCTTAAATATGTTGTAGCATATTCCAAAGAGTTGTGTGGGTTAGGTCATTATTTTTTTTAAAAAGTCGTGTTTTTTTTTATAATACCAAGTTTAAAACTAATTATAATATATCCCATTTATTTTTTAGCTAACAAAAATAGAAGTTTCAACTTTAAAAGTATAGTACTATAAATTATAAGTTTTACTAATTAATATTATTTTTACAATAAATACCTCATTACTTTAAAAAAAAAACTTTTCTATTTACTCGCTAACCTAAAATTATTAATCAGGCATGAGATCACAAACACCGACTCTTTTTTTGCTTTACCAACCATGTCATAAAAATTAACTGAAAACAATAAAAAAAATCAGAAATATTTTTAAAATGTAAATAATTGATAGTATGAATATTTCTGACAGGAAAGTTTTGTTGGTTCAAATTTAGTTAAAAATTGAAACCAAAATCCTTAATTTGGATTCTATTAATAAATTACTAAAGTTGCTGAAAATCTACCCCCCCCCCCATTTTGTTTTTAGTCCTAATTCATCTTTTGTTCGACATGCTTAAAAATAAATAATTGCACGAATATTGCTTATGAGTTCTTAAGTTTGAACCCGGAAGTGCCAGAACAGGAATGTCTCTGAGGACCTTATGCTCCAGAGTCTGAGATCCTACCACCATACCAAACTACTGCAGTATACAATTTTTTTTTAGGTATTTCTTGTAATAGGGTTCAATTTCAACACTAAATTTTAAAATTGTTTATTAACAATCAAATTTCTACACAATTTGAGAAATCAAGATTTGATATTCTAGAATGCATTCTGGCAGAACATTTCAATCTAAAAGTCTTATGTTCATAATTCTATAATACTTTTTTAATTGTTTAGTCTGTTCATTTTGATTGATTTTGTAAGCACTAAACTCTAATAGCTGAATCTTATATATTCATCATTTTACTTCATAATCATAGTAAACTCACCATACAGTAGTGCCACCAAGTGCAAGCCTCAGTAATCAATGGATGCAATAAGGTTTGTTATTAACAGTCTGTGTAAGCATCTGAAAAGGTGATCACGTAAGGTTTTGGTGGTTTTACAATATTTTATGTTGTCAGGATTCTTTTTATGTTTTTATCAGTATTAAGAAATGAAAGAAGCATTTATCTCGCAAGAAGGACTACTACTGATATTAGGCGCTTTTATTCAAGCAGCTTTTCGGCCATTTTCAGTAATCCTTAAACTCAAAGGATTATAGTAGATATTGCATATAATGTGCAAAAAAGAGATATTGTTACTATGTACATATATATGTAACAATCTTTCATTTCGCTGCCATGATGTAATCAACCACCATAATTATTTTAACTTTGCAAATAATTCTATCACTTTAAGTTTTCATAATAGTCACAACTACGATGTTTTGCCATCGTTAACATCCCCCATTCCCACACACACACATTCACTGGAGAAAGTATGACATTCTGCCATTACAAACACAGGCAGCTTAATTATTATGAAACCTCAAGTGCTAGAATAATTCACAAACATAGAGTGATTATGTAATTATGGCCGGATGATGATGTCATGGCAGCGCTAATCCCAAAGTTGCTTTTATTATTTTTACTTGAACTGAGTTTCAATTTTCATAACTAATGAAAAAAATAGAACAAAGTTGAAAAATTTTACTCACTACTGAGAGAAATGGTTGTGGATATTCTGTAAAGCTTGTTAAGAGCTTATTTGCGAGCTCTATATATAACATTTGTAATACAAGCTTGTTAAATTAATGACCTATGACTTGATTTTTTTGTAATAGTAATATTTGATTAAGAAAATTACTTTCTTCCCAACAAGAAATATTAAGAAGGGATTTAAGACAGTTGCAGACGTATTATTACATTAGATGAATTCGACATGGCAAATAAGTGCATAGAAAAGTATTCATGTACATAATAATGTAGAGCAAATTATCAGCCATCTCTCAATTATGCTTATCACTATCAAATTATAATTTAATCTCTAAATGATTCTATTTTAAGTAAATACACTCTACACTAAGTTTTTTAATTTAAATATACATCATGCATCGCTATATATTTAGCACCTACATATCTAGGAAATTAATCTTTAATGAGTTTCTGTTTTTAGACAATAAATAATTACAGCTAAGAAGCCACAATCCTTTTTCTTTTTTTACATCCCTCTATGCCCAATAACTGGTAAATTTTCTTTAATATTGCATAGTGTAAATTAATAAAAATTGTTTCACTCATTATTAAAAAATAATTATATCTGTTGTTTTATAATATTTTTTGCAAATAATCTTCACACTCAATTAAAATTGCCTTCTTTATTCATTTACTATGTAAATCAACTATTTCTGGCATTTTACATATATATGTCTTATATACTTAATGTTTTCTATATTATTTAAAATTCAATTTTACATCTTTTCTTTAATTGACACCTTTGTACTATGCAGCATCTTCACAAGTGGTTATGTCAGTAGGTTCGTAGACTATTGAATATATATTTAGAAGGCTTCTCTTAAAATTATTGCCAATTATATATCAGTATGCTAACCTTTGAACTTTTTATTTTTATCTAAGAAAAGCAGTTAACAACTGATGCATGAAAAATACAAATTTAATCAATTTTTTACTAATCTCTTTGAATGTAGGTCTGTAATAGTCATGGCCATTCAATATTTTCCTCTTCTCTGCTGACTCATGAATAAAAAAAACTTTAAATATTGATAGGATTGTTATTCTCTCAAGGACATACAATTAATTTTTAGTTTATCATTTACATAGGTGTCATTTTTCTGTATTCATTATCTTTTTTTTTTTAGCCCTGAAGTCCACATTATAGAAAAAATATATTTTTTTTTTATGATCCAGCTTTTTTTAAACTCATTTTTCACTATCTTTGGCAAGTTATAGTCACAACACTATATTTCTACACGAATAAACTTGTTTTTTTTTTTTTTGTTTTTTTAAATAAATTCAAAATTTTTATTATTTTATTAAAATATATATACTTTATTTTAATTTCTTACATTTCAGTAATAACTTTTAAAAGAAAATAATAGAATGTTTTTTTTAAAAACCTTTTTTTCTTAAATTAGTAATATCTTAAAAAATAATTAGGTCCGTCCCTCTGTTGATTTTTAAAGAAAGCTTTTGCAAATGGTTAACTTTTTAAAAATCGTACAGGTAAATCTTATATTTTCTGAAATAAGTTGAGGCATGAAATTTGCCCAAAATAAATAAATGTCAATTAAATTACAGTAAAGTAATAAATTAATGATTAGATAAGATAATTTATTTTAAAAAGTAATCTTATCTAATCACTGTAATTAATATTAACCTTGTGTTTTTTTTAAGTGTGCAATTATTGTGATATGGTAATCACATGCCATATATATATATACTATAGTATTTATATATATTTTTTCAAATAATAAGTGGGAAAGGTTTTTAAGTATAATCTTTGGTTTGTATTTAAAGCTATTGACTAAATTGTACTTTATATATACAGTAACATTTTTTATTTATATTTTTAAATAGGATTTATCTATATTTTTTAAATAGAATTCCATTATATTCTTTTTATTTGTCCGTTAAGTATTACTATTATTTTTTTGATCTTCTGGAAAACACTGAATTGACAGTTCATTATATATTTTATATATTGTTCTTTAGCTCTTTGTCTTAACTGCATATTTGTTTTTGTTTCTTTACATTTTATCAACTTTTTTCCAGATGTGTGATGAATATATTTTGATGAGATTGGATGTCATTGTTTTGGATACTGGTTACAATTTTAAATTACCTTTCAATTTCTTCATATATTGTCTAATCTATATATGATTCATATACTATCTTAATCATCTTTTGTTTAATGCTATCAAAAGTCTTTTAAAGGTAAATAATCACATTTTAAAATATTTTTCCATTTCTAAATCTCTCTGCCCTGAGATGATTGTTTCCATTACTCCTTGCAAGCTTTTCTAAATACAACTTAATTTTTTTAAACACTTATTATTTACAATTAAAGTAATACAATTTTTCATTTATTTTTTTAATATTATTAGTAAAGTATCCAATCAATATCCATATTAGAGGATATACGCATATATTATTCAAAAAAGTATTAAAAATAAGTTATAAAATGCAAATCTCATATTCAAATTTTAATATGCAAATTTAGGGTGTCAATAGATAATTGCAGTACCTGATATGTATGATTGTTGAAATGAAGAGCTTTAAGCTCTTTTAAATACCAATAATTGATATGTTCCTACCATATTCAATAAACCTTTTACAGTAAGAAAATGGCCACTTCTTACTGCAATCTAAGATTATCATGAAAGACAAACAGCCATAGGAGTGAATGTTAAATTAGCAGAGATATGTAAGACAAATAGATTTGAATTGACTGATTTAAAATTCACTCTTCTGGTTGTTATAGTTCAAGAAAACTTTTCATATAAAATCTTGGATTGCAATGAGAAATGACTATTTCTGTATTGTAAAAAGTTTATTGAATATGGCAACTAGAGGGCAGTTCAGTTATTAATATTAATGCTTGGAGTTCATCACTTCAATTGCAAGATTCGGAATGTCTATAATTTAACAATAAAGTAGCTGATGGTCAAATCTATTTTACCTTTACAAGTTTTTCTTTTTTATATTTTTAGAATAAAATTTAGTTCTGAATTTATTTAAATGAACTATGGAATAATTACGTTAAAGAATAGTCTTTGTTACATTTACATTTTATACTACTTCATCAGATAATTATATCCAAATGTATATATATATATTTATAAATAATTTTCATTTATAATTTGTTACTATTTAAACAATATAATTATTTACCCACTAAACACCACATGATCACCATTTCTTATGCTTGCTCATAACTGTTATTTACTGATGAAAGCCACAAGCTAGAAACTGGTCTGGGGATATTGGATGAGTAGGCACTAGATAGGGATCTTATCCACAAGCCTTCTGGCATCCTTTTATTACTCTGGCTTGCATTTGAGTGGCACTACTATATGGAGAGTTTTGCCTGATTTAATATAATTATTTCTTTATATACAGTTATTTTTTCTTCCTCTCAAGTATATTTTTAATTTAATTTGAGGAATATACTGTATTAATGTATTAATCGTATAAAACTCACATATGTGAAAATTTAATTTCCTGGTCATTATATATATTTTAAAACTTTACTGATAGAATATCTTTTTCTTTTTTTGATTAAACATTTTAATACATAAAGACGTATTTGATTGTTTAATTGGTGGTCGAGAGGTCAGCGCGACTGCCTTGCACTTGCAGGCAGTTGCCCGGGTTATGGGTTCGCGTCCCGGCCGATGCTATGACACTTTAAAAAAAACCCAATATATTAAATTTGTAAGGATAGACTGATTTAAAAATTGCAAAGTAATTAGATTATTGTAGAAAAAATATTATACTTGAATTTGTTCCAAAAAATAATGGAAATTATAGGGTGTCAATATAGTGCGTGATCTATTCTTTAGATGGAACTACATAAAATTTGCCAATGAGTAATACAAAAATAAAATGTCCACATTTGATGTTGAATTTATTAATTATTGTGATGACTAATAAAATGTATGACAAGAATATGCCATGTGTGAAAATTTATGCCAGTTTTACTATGTCAGGGTGTATCTTTTTTTTTCTTGCTGAAGTATAATTCAATTTTATGTTATTATATGGTAATTTGCTCTGTGATTGGGTTTATATTTGAAATTTCATCTGTTAATTTGTATTTGATTTCATACCTGTGTTTGATTTACTATCTCTTACTTTACTCCCAATATTATTGCCCTGAAACTTTTGCTTTTATTTAATATACATTTTTTATTGTGAAATATATTATTTTTTTGATTTTATTAAATAAAGATTTGTGGTCATAAATTCAAGAATAAATGTGGAAATTTCTTATGGGTTTGTATTGCTGCATAGATTTTACTTATCAAATTTTTATAAGTAGTTGATATTGTTTTGGTAAATAAATTATATTTCTGCATAGATTTTATTTATCGTCAATGAATTTTCGTAAGGGTTGATATTGTTTGGTAAATAAATTATTTTTATTGCAAAATGTATTATTTTTTTGATTTTACACCTGGGTCTCATTTTATGCGGATTATTTTAATGCGATTTTGAAGTTATGCGATTCATGTTTCTTCTTAATATCTTTCATATTTCACTATATTTATTAGATATCAAGAAATTTAAATTATTAATAACTTATTTTGACTTGAAATACTTTTTTTTTTTCAAAAATATAACATTATATTAGCAGCTAATGTGAATATGGCCTGAAACTATTTAGAATCTTAGCTTCTATGTAAATAACCTACTTATACTAATGAATAAATAATAATAATAATAGATTTATACTTACATATAAAAATATCGCAATAAATATTCAAAAATTTTAAACTTTTAAAACATATTTTGTTAGATATAATAGAAATAAATAATCTTTTAGATTTTTAAAATAAATAAGAAAGATTTTATTGATTTTGTAAATTGAAAATAATCTTTCTAATGATAATGTATAATCTTTTATTTTGATTGCAATCTCATTTTTTTAATATAGAAACAAAATTTGAACATTTAAAATTTATTTCAGTAGTAAAAAAAAAAAAAGGCAAATTTATTATTTTCTGATAAATAAAAAAACCTCTTAAATTCCAACAAGAGCTAAATAGTTATATGTCTGGATATTGCAAGCTTTATAAACAATTAGTAAAATCATCATCTCAAAGTTTAATCACCGATTATATTGTTGACAGAAACTATTAACACAGCAGAAGAGTGTACTTGCTCTTGTGACGAATCTGATTTTTTTACCAGTTCACAAACACATTTTGTCAAATAGCGGTAATGATTAAAATATGTATGAAAAAATGTAAAATTAAATACTGTGGGTAATAAAAAAAAGTAAAAATAGTTTGTGTTGTATTTTTTTTTTTCAAATATTTGAAATTTTTTATTAGTCATACTTTATTTATTTCCTAATTTTTTTAACACAAATTTTAATTTTTCTTTGTTACTTTGCTTTTATGCCATTTCTGAAAATTACAGAACCTATCCTTCATTTTTCATGGTAAGTTAAGTCTATTTTTGTGCGATTTTTTTTATGCGGGTTTTCTGCGGAACCTAGCTAGTGCATAAATCGAGACCCAGGTGTATTTAATATATTTGGCACTTACATATTAGGTCTGCTGCATGAGTTTGTGATGGCAGAATGCTCTATCTTTCTGCAGTGGGTGTGTGCTTGCGATAGCAGAATGTATTAAAAAGTCAAATTTTTAATAGTATGAAAAGTTTAAATTTGTACACAAAAATAATAAACACATTACAATACTAGATAAAAACAGATAGTTCTGAATTTTTAATATGGCATCTGTCACCCCACCCCCCACTCCAGGAGAAAGGTATGGCACAGGCAGCAGGTTTAATATGTAGGTACCATATATTCTTGCAACCATGATTAAAGAATAAATGTGAACGTATTATTTTTTATCAATTACTTATTTTTTCACTCATTGACAAACACTATGTAATTCCATCAAGTGGGTAGATCTATACTAGCATTGACTGTAACAGTGGAGTGAAATAAATGTATTGCAAGGAATATCTATTTAGAATGTTAGAACTATGAATAAGTAAGAGAAGATTATGATTTTATTATTAGAAATGGAAAAAAAATGTGGATATTGTAGAGCTCTGTTAGATAAGATGTGATTCATTTTAGAGAGAAAATAAAATAAAATGTCTGAGTTTTGTGCTCAGGGATTAAAAGTAGATGTAATGGTATAATTATGTGCCGATATAATACGCGCTCGGTGGCCATTTTGAATTTTAAAACATCCAAAAACACTGCTGGCACATACAAACGATAAATGATATCGACTAGAAGCACTCAGTTTCAAAAAATTAAATAGCCTAAGGCACTGCAATTAAAAAAGTGCAGGAAAAAAGTAACTTGAGAAAATAAATAACCCAAGGCGCTACAATTAAAAAAAGTGCAGGAAAAGAAAGTAACATGAAAAATTACAAAAATCTTTAAAATAAATCAAAAATGCTAATTTATATAGTGATAATTTTAAAAAGTCACAAATGACAAACGCTATCTATTTAGCGATAATTAGAAAAATAATAAATGCTACTTTCAAAAGCCTACTCCTGTCTTTCAACAGTATATTTAAAAACTATAATACTAAATCTCAAAAATCAGTATAAAAAATTAAAAAAATAATATTTAAATTATGGTTTTAAGTTCCAGAATTCTTGAAAATGTATGTTTGTTATGTCTGGTTAAAAGATATGTAGTATTTATTCAAGTGTACACAGAGTAATGAAAAGGCGGACATGTTATTCCAAATTATTAAAATCGAAATTGAAAGGAAGTATAAAACCGTGTGAAATGGCAATATGATGTTGGAATACTAAAGTAAGCTGGCAAAAATTATAGAAGGTTGTGGGCTAACATTAGTAAATGCAAGAGCAAATTTTAAAATATCATGTACAGTTTTTCTTTTCAAAAATAGTTCATAATTTTCCATATATATAAATGAATACACTAAACTTCTTTGTAAAACTTGTTTTTTATATGACTATTATAAAATAAAATAACACACCATTTCGACTATTTTATAATATAGTCTTTTTCAAGGAACACCAAAAAATAAAAATACAAATATATAATATCAAAAAATACTAAAAAAATTTCTTTACCTCAAACACCTTTTCTATTACAAATAATCTCAAAATTTTATCAAATTTTTTACATTTATATACCCATCCAAAAATACCCTAAAAACATTTAATTTACAAATCCATTATTTTATTTTCTATTAGCATTCTATTTAATTCAAGTTTAATTTCACTAATGTAAATTCCCTTCTTTATTATTCTTTCTTTTACATTAGTGAAATTAAACCTGAATTAAATAGAATACTAATAAAAAAGAAATAATAGATCAGTTAATTAAATATTTTTAGGATATTTTTGTATGGTATATAAATGTAAAAAATTTGATTAAAATTTTGAGATTGTTTGTTTGAGGTAAAGAGAATATTTTAGTATTTTTTAATGTTTTTGGATTTGTTTTGGAATATGTGATATTTTATATTTATTACTATATATTTGTATTTTTACTTTTAGTGTTTTTATTTTTTAGTGTTCCTTGAAAAAGACTATATTATAAAATAGTCGAAACATTGGTGTGTTATTTTAGTTTTATAATAGTCATATAAAAAACAAGTTTTTTAAAAAAAGGACTTTGGTGTATTCATTTACATAAATGGGAGAGGTGAGCGATTCATAAATTTTACAGACAAAATAACAGTAATAAAATAAAATTGAATAATTTGTTCCGGAATTCATAAGAAGTTTGTATGTAAAAAAATGACAGAATTGGACATGATCTGTGGACTCCAAGCTCCAGAGTCTGCCACACTATCACTGTACCAAACCATATGATAATAACGAATGCAGGTTTAAACATGATAAAAGATTTACATATATGTGAAAAACTTCACCCGATAAGAGTAGATTCAAACTAGGTTTATTAAGCATTATTAAGAGCGCACATGCATATCCTTGATATGTAAAAAATTCAGATCACAATGTAGTAGTTTTAAAAGACTTTTATATAAAAATAGTAATACAAAGAGAAAAAAAAAGAACCGAGCTAAGAATGAAAGTGGGCTACTGAAGAATTGAAAAGGGATACTAAAAAAAAAAAATTCATATTTATTGGATTAGAAAAATATATAGGAATAATGATGAATGAACATGAAACACAGTAGATGAGATGATCGTTGGCAAAGCTCATGAAGTGAATAAGAGTCCCGTTGGATTGCTAGAAGTGAGGAGTAAAGGGACAAAGGATTTGAGAACAAGTGCTATTTCCTAATGTTGTCTATAATGATTTTCTTTCAAAAATTACGATTCTATTAGAGAGAAAAAAAAAAATCCTAAATCAATTATTCATTTGCTTAAGAGTCCTCACAGATGAAATTTCTAATAGATTAGACATGTTTTTATCTGAAAAACAATTTGAAATTAGAATCCGCTTTTATAAGTGTATGAGGTTTGCTTGGGCTTTTAAAAGAAATATGCATGTAAAAAGTTTTACTTAAAGTATTGTTTAATGCAGAGCAGAGACTTGGACATTTAGAAAAAAGAGAGGGAAAATGATGTAAAAGGTTTTAATGCAGAGCAGAGACTTGGACATTTAGAAAAAAGAGAGGAAAAATGATCGGAGACTTGAAATTTGAAGGAGAATGGAAAAGATAATCTGTAGAACAAGATGAAATGCTAAAACCAATAAATGGAAAATGATTGCTTATTGAAGATATTAGAAATAGGAATTGATTGAACAATATGTATAGGCAAAGGAAATATAATATGCCAGAAAGGATGATAGAGAATGAGATAAAGAGAGATAATAGAAAGAAATTTTTAGATAATGTTATAGTATGGGATAGATATAAACTTTTGATGACATAAAAGGAATTTTTAGAGAAATTGATTTAGATTGATACTGGACATGCATTTTAGAAGATTATTGATGTTTGAAGATGGGGGAAATTTGTTTTCCTGTTAATGGCTTCATTTTTCTCTGGGCTAGAAGTGAGTTCACAGACAATTTATTCTGATTGGATATTAAACGATTATTGTGTAATTCATCTCATTTGTTTTTATGAATATGAAAATTTCACTCTCATCAGAAATATATAAGCAGCATTTATAAATAAATTATTTGAGTTGGGAGATGGGGAGACATGTATAAAAAGAGATTCAGTGTTTATATCTGTGATTAATATATGTTTTTAAATGAGATGTTATAACTAAAATATTACTTTCAAACAAATTGCTTTAAAAAAAAAGTTATTTGTAAACAAGAAAATAATAAATTGCTGCAAACATCATTTCATATTATTTTTAGTAGTTTATATACTTAGTCATAATTCAAGAATTTGTCACGTGCTAAAAATACATAAATTTTGTGATGTGGATTCGGTATTAGTAATCCAACAATAGATATTTCCAGAAAATTTTAAATTCTGATCAAATCACAAGGGAACCCATCATATTTTCATGATCATAAGTCTTCATTGCTTCAAATTGAATTACAATTTATGTAAATAATTTTAGAATTCAGTCTTAAATATATGCATCAGAGCCATCCAAAACATGGCTCACAAGCCACATGCAACAGCCTGCCTTAGTAGTTTCGATTTTTTTGAGTGTAAAAATAAAATATTTCGAATTGAATGCTTATTATATATTTTAATTTTATCACTAAACAGTAATCTTGATGTTGATATATTATTATAAACAATTGTTATATCTCGGCTATTGTTTCAATAAAAACTTCTATAATTCAACTATAAATTATTATTATTTTTTCCTAAGCTAACATAATAAATAACTGTTAATGAACACATCCGCAGAAAAAGTAGATTTGTAAACTATTCAGTTTTATTACTGCCTAGCATGCTCTCAATATATGTATATCATATGCATTGCTTATAGTAATATGACTCAAAAGAGTTCTTAAGACATATTACTTTAAGCTGTAAATATGATATATATGATATATCCAAAGCATGCTAGGTACTAATAAAACTGAATATTTAAAAAAATTTACTGTTTCTGTGTATACTTTTCTTTTTTATAATGTTTTTGAAATGCCTGCTAAATCTAATTAATGATAGAACTTCCTAGTGGTATAATGTATATACCTGTATTTATTATTTTGAACGTTGCCTTCGGATAATTTTTTTTTTAATGCGGTGTTTGGATTACTTAAGATTGGATAGCCTTGATATTCTTATTTAAAATAACAGTACTATACAAATGATACATTAGTATATGTATATTGTAATATATATGCGTTTGTCTTAAAATAAAATTTTAAAAAATAATTCATTAAATGCTTGTAATCTATGATTTAGTGCAGTGGTAGAGTATCAAACTCTGGAGCATATGATCCTCATATTGATTTCAGTTCTTGCTCTTCTGACTTTCAAACTTATTTAACTGCTCTATTTAATTTGTTATAATATTCTATGTTCTTTATTACTTTTTACAATGCCTTTTTACTACCCACTATTGACGGTTTCGATTGCCCCAGCAATCTTCTTCAGAACTTCTACTTATATTTCCAAATTTTAACTGCTAAGATTTCGAAATGTAAGTAGAAGTTCTGAAGAAGATTGCTGAGGCAATCGAAACCGTTAATAGTGGGTTGCAAAAAAGCATTGTGAAAAGTAATGAAGAACATAAATGATATGAATATTATATGGATTTAGCAATGCAATAAGAAATATAAAGTTATAATTCTTCATAAAGAAGATAAAGAATATTTAATTTATTTTCAGTTTTCTAATAAATATCGGATGATCTTTAGTCACTAAAAAAAAAAACATTTTCAGAACTTGACGTTATTACCACAAGGACAAAAAGATCAACTTTAATTTGAAATTTTGCACAACACCATTGGGAAAAAATAATTGGGGGATGGAAGATGATCAACGACTCGGGTTTTTTTTAATTACATAGTGTATTAATATAAAACAAATGGTTAATATAGAGAATATATTATAAATATATATTGAATAGATATTAAAATTAATGCAAGTAAACCACTATTAATCCTAAAACCTAAATCCAAACTTGAGTTTAGATTTAGAAAATTTTCAGAAAGACTCTAAGCCTTTCATATACAAATCTATATTTATATTGGCAAAAAATGCTTGAAAAAATTAAATGTAGTAAATTAGAAAAACTCAAAATGGAACTTATTACCAAATGTTCCTTTAAAAAAAGTAATAAAAATAAAATAAATAAATTGAAGTTACATTGATTATATTTATTTGATTATGAAGAAATTTTAGATTCGTAAGGGAAAGAAATTTGAGTGTTGTACTTTAATGTAATAAAAGTTAAGCTATTTTTTTGTATATTGTAAAAATGATGATAAAATAAATGTTTAAAAACTTGTTTTAATGTATTAGTATATATTTATATTGCTTTAAAAAAAATAAGCAATATATATTTAAATTCATGATCTATTTACATTAATTTGAAATTTTACAGTACTAATTGGTAATCCTTGATATGTTTTTTTTTTTTTTTTAAAAAAAAAAAAAGGCTGATATATTATAAAAATGACTGCTTCATGAAAATTGTTTTTCTATTTACATTTGATAGAGTTTTTGTGTTATTTATTTATTATTTTAAAGATAAATATTTAGTTTAGAATTTCAAACATTTTAGTTGTATATTTTGATTCATAGTTGAGAAGTGACATATCTGTTTAACAATTTAACTTTATTTTATAAAGAAGAAATGTATTCTGAGAAGATATTTCTACATCAAACTAGTTAAATATATAAAAATAAAATTATTTCCTTTTTTTTTTAAAATCTTCATTTTGACTGTTCAAATTGCAAATAAATATATATTTATACAATTATGGATAAATTAAAATTTGTCATCAAATATGTCAAAATTACTGTTTGATCATATTATGTTGCATTAAATTGCCGTTATAATATTATATGGACATATTATGTGGCCGTCAAAATTGTAAACGTACTTGTCAGAGTTTTTTTTTTTTTTTAAATTAATTTTTAATGTAGAAAATCACATTTTTTATTTTATTTAAAAAATACTATATAGAAAATTGAAATTTTCAAAAATGTAAATTCTTTTAAACAAAATTTTTTAAGAATATTAAACTTTAATCACTAGTTTTTTCTTTTAATCTTAGCGATTTAATAATTTGGCAATTTGACGTTAGAAGTTATATTTTATTTATTATTGAAAATAAACTTTTAACATAAATTTGTATTTTTTCTATTTTTGGACTATATAGGCAGTTCAAAATTGCCTAAAGTTTAAAGATTTGTTTAATTTAAATTTATAAAAATATTTTATTACGAATAGAAAACTAATGAAATTTTTTTTTTTTGACAATTTCTAAAGGAATAACAGTTTGACATTATGAACTGCCATAATATTTTATTTCATTTTAAAATTAAGTGGAAATAAATCTTCAACATAGGATTGAAAGGTTTTTTTAATTATGATTATATATATACTTAAAATTAGAAATGTCTGTTATTAACATTGGCCTTTTTAATGGTTTTTATCTCTAGTTTTGCATTAATGTGCTATTTTGAGTTTTAAGAATATTGCATTATTGAAATTTATATTTTGTGATAGTCAAAATATAATACAATTCTGCTATACCTTCATTTGGATGTTTCCATATTCATTTTTTTTTAACATTTTTCTCAAAAAAGAGAGAGAGAGAGAAGTTGGTTAGAGCGTTACTTTAAAAAAATTCAATACGCAAGGATCTAAGGGTCCAGGTTCGAATCCCATGCTAGTACTGTCACTGGTCAGACCAGCAACACCTGAAAAAAAGGGGAGAATAATACCTCTCGAAATGTTATGCATATATTAACCTGCTTGACGTGCTATTACTAACAGTTGAATGTATTTGGAATATTTAAATAAAGTTAAATTTTTCTAAAGACATTCAATACACATATTAGATGATGGAAATAGTCCAATATAAAAATACAACTAGAACACCATCATCACAAACCTTCAGGAAAACACAAAGAATTCATAATATATAATTTTTCTTTTTCTGCCAATTCCACAAGTCTGTGGCCACTCTCATTTCTATTACAATAATCAAATTTATCCACAACACTTTTATCATTCAGTTATTTATCAATGCTAGAATTAAAGTCTTCCTTCATGCTTTTAAAATATTGTTTGGTTTAGTCAAAAGCATTTTGTACGTTCGTATAAAAATTCTCTTCATCATATACAATGAGAAGACTGTTGGAACATGTACCTGAATTATCTGCATTTAGTATTTTCCATTAATTAGAATAATTAATCTTTTCATTCTGACTGATATATCAGCAGTCTCTTTAGTGTTGTTTTTCCACTTTTTATTTATAATGAATTTCATTTGGTCTTTCAATATTTGTGGTTGTATAGTATAGTAAATGTCCACGTTTTAAATCTATTCTTTATCTTTTCTAACTTCACAAATTTTGACAATAATTTTAGACAGTTCTTCCAATTCATGCAATCTTCCTTCACTTGAAAGTAATCTGCTGTTGTAAGTATCTAAATAAAAATCATCATCGAAAGGCAGCCTGGATCTGTGATCAGTAGATTCTTAGCACATTCTGCTTTTGATCACAACCATTGTCTTGGATACCTTTCACTCTCCTGGGAATAGTGTTTATAATTTTGGTTTGTCTGTCACAATTGTAAATTTTTTTTTTTTTTAAGTTCATTTACACAATCATTATCTTCAAGAAAATTCAACTAGTATTTTCAGGTGAGAACTACCAGACAACTAAGAATGAAGACCTTAGTGTTTCTGATCTAATCCAATGAACTCACAGTGCTGGCCGATCCATGAGATTATTGCCTTTTTACCTCAGATTTTATGGTTAAGAACATTCATGGTTTTTTTTTCCTCAGTTACTTGATATTTCGGTTAAGAACTACCAGGAAACAGAAGAAAAACTAAGATGTTTCTTGATCTTAAATTCAGAAGTGAAAAACATTAAATTGATCATGTTGGCTAAAGTATCTTGGTCAGCAGTTCATCCATATTCACATAATAATAATAACTGATAACAAGAACAAATGGAATAGACTTTAGGAAATTTATTCTTCTCACTTTCTTTAAGGCTTCAAATTGAAATCAAAGGATCTCCTTTTAATTAACAACAGACTTCTTTCTGCAGTCTATTATCCTATACAATGATTTGAACAGGAAAAAATATACAAGTTTAAATCATTAAGCATCACATGATCACATCTCCTATACTAGCACATTAATTGTTGATAAACAGAGCAAAACTCTCCATACAGTATTGCCACTGTGCTAAACAGAGTAATCAATGGATGCCAGAAGGCTTGTGCATAAAATCCCTATCTAATGCCTACTCATCCAATATCCCCAGACTAGTTTCTGGCTTGTGGCCTTCATCAGTGAGGAGCTTTGGATCTGAGAGCACTGCATCTAGATCCAAAGATCTCACTGATGAAGGCCACAAGCCAGAAACTAGTCTGGGGATATTGGATGAGTAGGCATTAGATAGGGATTTTATGCACAAGCCTTCTGGCATCCATTGATTACTCTGTTTAGCACAGGTGGCAATACTGTATGGAGAGTTTTGCTCTGTTTATAATACAAGTTTATTGAACTTTTGTATAACCTGCATATAATTAGATGAGAATGTAAACAATCTTTGTGTAATAAAACCTATAAACAATCTAATAAAAAAATTTAAAAAAACCACCTAGAGATGGAAAGAAGAGGGTCATTTTTGCCTTATATGGCTTGATGCAGTGGTAGAGAGGCAGACTCTGGAGTTCAAAGTTCACTAATCACAGCCCAACCCTGTTAATTCCTGTGTTTTTTATGAACTCTCAACATCAAACCATTTGATTATTATTTATCATTATTATTCATCTTCATACACTATCGTGTGGGAGTTTCATCAATTGGAGAACATTTTATTTACATTTTGAAGAATAAATCCAGGGTTAATTACTTTATCTTAGATTAGACCCTTCAGAAGTGGGCCATCAAAGTATTATTAAAATGATTAAGGTTCATTTCCCAATAGCAATACCAGGTGATAAAATCTTTTATGGATTAAGATAAATTTATTATAATGAGAATTGGAATACTGTGGCTTTTCATTGTTCTTACTTTTTGTTCTAGTGTCCCTGCCTCTTCATTATGAAGTGCTCCTAACTTCTCAAATGTCAATCTTTCCATGTTTTGTTTTACATATTTCTCTATATATTTATTAGTTTCTAAGCCCAACTGCTCAGATACATAATTTTCTGCACAACATGTTTTTTTTTCATCTTCTGATAATTTCTTGGCACCTCACCATCAGATCATAGTAACTTCCAAACCAAATTCAAGCACCTCTCACAAACCTTAATGTACCACGATTTATGAAAACATCATCCACTGTATTGTTGAGACATTTCCGATAGTTCTTCAGAGTTACATCACTAGAAGTCTTTTAAATTTTGAAACATCTATGGTTACAGGAGTTATACTGAGTAGCAAGAACTGAATTCATCTACTAATTCTTCAATCAAAGCAGGATAGTAGGCTGGAGCCTTATGTTTGGCCAAAAGAATCTTCATTGGAAGATTTCTTCACCTAAAGTAGTTATGTTATGGTAGGGCCCAACACTTATAATTCAGAAAAAATTCTGACTCTACAAACCTTATAGTGGGGATACCTCATAATTCCAAGTCTGTTTTTTTTTTGTGTGTGTGATGTTTTCAACATTGTATTTTTATGTTGGTACCTGAACAGTGGTTTTGACTCTTGCATCTTCCCAAAATATTTGCACAAAAAAAAAAACTGTTTTTTTTTCATTAGCTTTTTAACCAAGATATTCCATATTATGTTAGAGATTCTATATAATGCCTTTTACAAAAGCTGTTAAACAAAAGCTTCTTTTCAATTATTTTTTAATCTTCCACTATATTGCTCGGCAACATCCCTATCTGTCATTCTAACAATCTTACAATAATGCATACTACTATGTAATCTAATCTTTTTATAAACAGAATAAACCATTCCTGGTGGCATAAAACTTTTTTTACAGGAATGATACTTGTAATAGGAGTCTTAGTGATAATATTTTTAAATGTTGGATCTTCCAAACTTTTTTACCATTATGGAAAGATCATAATCTAAAGCTCACAAACTCAACGTGAATTGTGGATGATCTAGCAATTTGATTTACATCCATATCAAACTCTTTGAATATCACATGTTTTGAGCTTGAAGTTGTTTTTTTAGATTGTGCTCTTTTGTCATATCTAATTGGCCTAAGTAATCTCTCTGCTGAGCGGATCCTAAGGTACTGTGTTGTGTATTTATTATCCAAAATCAGATATTCTTGCAATAAAATGATCTTTCTTCAGTTGTCCACATATACAGGGTATTCCAGTGAAAAAATAATTATTATCTTCAAGCTATTTGCAGCACCATTTCGAATCATTACATTGTGTAGCAATGTAGTTTAGTTATTTACCACAACAGTTGTAAAGCACTAGCATGTCTTGACTATGGTTTATGAAATGAAACGGGATAGTATGTTGCATACTTTAATCCATGAAGGAATGAATAGTGTGCTAAAATTAAATTTAAATTGGAAATAAACTGTCATTGAAATATTTGAGATGATTCAAAATGTGTATGGCAGTGAAACCATGATTACAAGATCATTTTCAAATGATTTGGAAGAATTCATAATGGTAGCAAAGAGCATTGGTGACAATTCACAAAAGTATGAGACACTATCATATTTCAAATTTAACATAATCCAGTCATGGTATTGTCTTAACATTTATATAACGAATAGCTAAACTATGTCGTTATGTAACGTGTTGATTTGCTGCAGATGCATTGGATAGAGAATCAGTCATTTTTCACTGGAGCACACTGTGTAAATTAAAATTTAGTTGTTTCAGTCTGCTTCTAATTTTTCGCACCTTCCATCACAATCCTTTTCAGTAGTCACATCCTAGTTTAGTAGACTATGAATATAACATTTATTGTTCATTATTCACACTAATAGGAAAGTTTCCATCTGTTCTTACCTAAAGTCTTTTTACAATACGAGTCCCATCATATTCAGCACTTGGATCTCCTGCACTTTTTTACTTTTCTTACATAGAAGTGATTTCTTTCTTAATGTCTAAGTTAATTAGTTTTTTCATAGTAGAATAATTTATATATATATTGCTGTTAAAGGCATGACTATAACAGGTGATTGAACCTTGCAAACTATAAGGCACATGATGACTGACGCTCTAATAAAAATGAAAAGGACTTGACACATCAAGTACACATGCAAGATATATTGACCAATAATGTTCCTCTGCATTTGCTGTGACGTCTGTATAATTATAGCATTCTCATTTATTGATAAAAATTGTTCTTTATGACACCCATTCATTACTGAATACTCTACTATAAATATATTATTAAATACCCATCGGATTTTAACTTCTGGTGTAAATTATACTTTACCATTTGGTTTATATTACACTGAATATTCAGTAGCGACGTCTTTCTTCAGATACCAACTTATGTAAATGAGATTAACCTCATGACCGATATTTACACGCATGCTCTGGTATTGCGTGATTCCTCTTAGTTTATGTTAACTTTGATATTCTGTAGATCTGTGTAAATGAGATAAATCTCATGGCCAATATTTGTACATGCTCATACAAATACCCGTATATGGTAGATACTCTTCACAAATAAACCATGCTTTAACATCTCATAAATGAAAAAAAAATTACAAACACTTCAAATACTGTATATATATCTTAAGTTATTACTTTTATTAAAGTAAACGGTAACAAATCATATTTTTGACAAGATCACTAACAACTGAAACATTTGAATTACAAATAGATTTTATAAGAATTCACAGGTTTTTCTCTTAAAGTATTAATTTATAAATAAACAACTCATAATGGCATTTATCCAGTTTTTCTTTTTAAACTTTTATTTTTTAACGTATATTATAAAACTATAACAAAAGTAAGTCTTTTCAGGATTAAAAAAAAACTAAAATAACGTTTGGATTAAAAGTACTACAAACAAACATATAACTTTAGAATGCGGTTATTTTTCATTCTTTCTTATATAATATAGGGTATATGAGCACAGACTTTCGCATGACACACCACTCTCCACTCTATCTAATAACACTGATACACTCAAGCACATATATGCTGAAAAGATAAATAATCACCAATATACGTGCTTGAGTGTATCAGTGTTATTAGATAGAGTGGAGAGTGGTGTGTCATGTGAAAGTCTGTGCTCATATACCCTATATTACATATATAGGCACATGGTATATATTAAGCCTGTGTTTCACTTATTCTTTCTTATGTAATGTTGAATGATTTATACCTCGATCTTTACTCATTAATATTTCTTGATCGTCTTTAAAGCGTGTTTGTATTATAAATTTACATATGGCTAGTGGAAATTTAAAAATAATAATAAATTGTACAAAAAAAGAAAAATATGTTAGAAGTAGACGGTTTTTTTCTCACTCTTTTATTCTAATATTTACTATAATTTATTTAATAGTAATATTAGCGATTAAGCCAATGCACATGCGCTTTAAAGAGATTATATAAATGTGCATTGGCTTAATCGCTAATATTACTATTACATAAATAAACATAGCGCTATATAAAATAATATCTCATTATATAATTTATTTAGTTTCGTTGAATTGTGTCAATCAGTTATTTTTCACTTTATTTGTTATCCACTTTTTTTTTTTGATTTGTTATAAAGATGACAACAATTTAAATATTGTTATGCCTATAAGATTAATAAATATCTTTTTTTTAAAAAAACTTTATTAACAGAATTGTATGTTTAATTAAAATTTTATGATCTCATATTTATTGTAGGAATGCATTAAAAGAAATTTTTTTTAAAGATCATATCCGGTATTTTTTTTAAGAATTCTGTTTTGTAAAATAATATTCTTATGCACGTTTTAACGTGCAGTGCAGTGTTAGTTTTTTACTAATTTTAAATAATAACAATTTTTTTTACAAATAATTTTGTCTAATTTGAAGGTTTTTAATTAAGTAGTCCTTAAATGGAATTATCATTATTTTCAGCTATTTATAAACATGTCTGAAAATGAAATTAACAAAACATATGACCCTGGCTTATATAACATTTATCAGTAACAAACCCTTTCTCTCTCACTCATTTATGCCACATAGTGTCATAGTGCTTAATAAGTCACTATCTACATGCTGGTCTATCTATCGTCCCAGACTGGCTTCTAGCAAGTTGTCTTTGATTCAAAACATTAATATTAAACTAAAATAAAGAGCATGCTAATAGCTCTAACAATCTTTATCGATAAATGCCACAAGAGAAAGCATTTAAAATAGCCCCAGACCAGTTTCTAGTTATTTTCTTTCCTCAGTGAGATGCTAGGATATTTCAAACACTAGAACTTGCATCATTTATCGATAAAACTTGTTAGCGCTATTAGCATGCTCTTTATTTTAGTTTATAATTACAATTTTATCAAATTAAGTCATGTGGTGTATGACTTTATTTTATTTACTATTATAATTTTGATTCTTAAGTGATGCTATATTGCTAAGGCTATTAATATATTGTATGGCTGAAGATTTCTCAGCCCCATATAGCTATTTAAGCCAGATAGCTGGATTTGAAAACATGTTTTCGGATTTTCTATTAAAAGTTAACTATCAGATAAGTGCTGGATTTGAGGTGGTAATTTGGATCTAGTGTCTGAAATATTCTAACACCTCACTGAGAAAAGCCAATGGCTAGAAACCAGTCTAGAGCTGGGGATAATTTTTAGATAGAGATTTTAAATGCTTTCTGATAAAGCTTGTTAGAGTTATTAGAATGCTCTTTATTTTAGTTTATAATTACAACCTTATCAAATTAAGTCATGATGTATAGCTTTATTTTATTTGCTAAAACATTGTTTTTCAATTTTGGGCTGATAACTTGATAGTGAATAAGAAATAAAAGAATGGTGCCGTAAGAAATGCTATGTTATTAAATTAAAAAAAAAATCCAAGTTCACTAGATCTAGATCTAAAACTTTTCACTGTCTGGAATATAGATAGAATCCTACTAGATAAGGATTTATTAAGTCATATTATCTATCATCTATTGAATACTCAAGCAAACCCTTGGTGGTATAATTGGAATGAGAAAAAGAGGATTTATTATAGAAAAATATGAAAATGTTAACTCTGGAAAAGAAACAACCAAAAGTTAAAAATGTGTTTTGTGATAATTATTCATTTTATAATCTGTTTATGATCTCTTGTGATGATGCTTTATACTGGAATAAACTTTTCTTTCGAAAAGACTTACACACTTTGGTTAATTGGTAACTCTCGTTCAACCCTATTTTTGTTGCTTTTGAGAGCTTTTTTTTTTTTTAGATAATATAAATGCTTATCTTTCGCAGTAAATCATTATAAATAACTTTTTAGGAAATTGATACTTTTTATGAATGCCCAGTCAATGCAAATATTCTCTTATATGGCCAAAGCTCATTCAGGAAGTTGAAAAAATGTACAGTTTAGTTTCTGATATTGCTAACATATTTCAGATTGAATGGAACATAGAAAAATAATGGAAGCAAATGCTTAATATAAGGAATTTTGCATTAATATTTAAATAAAAACATTTTTTGGTAGTTGTTAATTATGCGTACTGCAGCCACTAGTTGATGCTGCAGTACCATCAAGAAGCCTGCAAGTGATAATTTTTTTTGGATAGGAATTTATCACTTGCAGGCTTCTTGGTGGTTCTTGATAATGCTGCAGTGTCGTCTAGCAGCCACAATATGCGTAAACGACAACTACCTGCTAATGATATAAATATATATGCTAGCATTAGGAAATCCTTTTTATTTTCTTTGTTAACAAAAGTTTTGAAATTATCACGATTTGTTCACATAAAATAAATATGAACCCATAGAAACTGACAGTTTTAAAATATTTAAGATAGATTTAGCAGTTAAATGCTCTTTTTTCTGTCTTAATTCAAATTAAGAATGTCTTTAGAATTAACGAGTTTTCATAGTGTATATATGTATTTGAATTATGATAATCGTTAAATATCAGGATACAACAACAGAACTTTTAACATTTGATGACATTAGTAGAAGTTTCTGAACTTTTAACGATTTATCCTAACAAATCAATTTTGACAAGTATATCAGACACTCTTGAGTCATTTACATTATTAAGATGTACAGTCTGGCCAATATATTTTAGTACTGGTTCTGTGGCTTTATATAAATCAAAATTCTTAGAATATTAAGGTGAAGATATCTTGGTTGGCTACTTTGTCTAAGTTCATTTTTGTTCAATGTTTTATTAATTAAATATTTTTATGTATTTCCCCGCAAAGACTGTAAACGTTTTTGTCTTTGAAAAAATATTGTTTAATTCTTTTCTTATAAATAAATTTCAATGCGATTAGTTTTTATTCCATTGTATAATTCTAGAAAAGTACATTATATGTGATCTGTTTAAATGGCTTTGATTTATACCCCTCCCCACCTCCATTTGTAGATTATCCCATTCATAACTGAAAGCATCTGGTCAAGACTTACATGAGTTAGTTTAGATACCTAATTTTACTATAAATATTTGTTAGCTTGGGAAGACAAATTCGTATATTTGTGAAAGTTAAAATAATACATTAAAGTTTTTCTATTCCTTTACTTGTACAATGTTAAATGTCTACTATAATGTTAATTGAAAGTTTGTGATGATCTTTTAATAGTTATTACGTTTCTTATATTGCTAAATATCGGTAGAAAAATTCAAACTTTATTTAATATACAATCAACTGTTAGTATGATAATTACATATCGTATTATTTCCAACTTTCTTACACACTTCAACAATACTATTTTTTTTTATACCTGTTGATTTTTAGAAATGGATATGTAAAGAGTGGATTTTAAAATGCTCTGATGATGACTGCAAGGCAGTCGAAACTGTAAACATAAAGTTTTGGTATAATAAATAGTATTGTTGAAGTGTATAAGAAATTTGGAAATGGTATGATATGTAAATATAGAAATCAGTATGTAAGAAAAGGAGGAAGAAGAAGAAAATTGTATTACTTCTATAAGTGTGATAATTCATACTGTTTGGAAGCTACTCATTAATTTTGCCCTTAGGAAAAAGTGGAGAACTCAGAAGAACCCTCATGGATATGTTTATGAAATTTCTACTGGCTGTTGTCTTTGATAGAGTAACCTAGTTAGTTAGAGCATCATCTTAAATTCAATATTTGATTCCCATGTGAGTATTATCATTGGTCAAGTCCGAAACACCTTAAGAAGAGAGGAGAATAATATTTGAAATGCTATTACTAACAGTTGCATGCATTTGAAAAGATTAAATAAACTTTGGATTTTTCAAGACGTTCAACAATTAATGTTAGATGCTAGAAATAGTCCAACATATGCTAATTTTTTATAGTAATTATTAAAAAATTGTACGTTATTTGAAAAAAAAATTATAATAATGATCATTATCAAAATGGCTAACTATTTTAACTCCTATCAATTATAAACTATTAATTCCTTGATATTAATTTTCAAAAATCAGTTATAAACAAATATATTATCGTTTTAAAAGAAAAAAACTACTTTGTATTTGCTTAATTAGACAATATTCAGATTACTATACACGTGAGACAATATACTGTTGACACAGCTATTCTCGGTAAAAAAAGAAAAGGTGGGTGTCCATATTTATGAACTTTAAAAAAAAAAAAATCAATAATTTGCTTTAATTAAGTAATGGTGCCATCCTTGTATTATTTCCAATCTGTGGTAGGATACTGAAATTAGCAGATAATAGCTATATTATAATGTTGGTTTTTAACATTAGTGTGTGCGTGTGTATTATATATTATATGTGCATTCTTAATTAAAGATGCTAGAGCTAGGATAGAATCTTATCAACATGCCAATGGAACAAAGCAAAAAACTAATCCATAACTTTTTGTAAAAGAAGTCAAAAACAGAAAAACAATAACATAAAATTATTATATTTTGATTTTCATCAGTGCATCATTCATCTTGAGCCCATTTCTATCATAATGATCCATCAGCCCAGGAGTCGACCAATGTCCCACACTGTAGGTACATGAGGAATATACACTTATTCAAGTAAGCTATGTAGCACATATTAACAATTTAATTTGTAACTTTATTTCTAGAAGTTCTGAAGAAGATTGCTGGGGCAATCGAAACGGTCAATAGTGGATTGTAAAAAGCATTGTAAAAAGTAATAAAGAACATAAATGAAATTAATACAATTTGATTTCATATATGCATTATTGTTAGATATTTAAGTATTCAAAAATAACGTGTATGTTAGGTATCTAAAAATAATGTGTATATGAAGTTTAACTTAACATGCGCTATGTGGTTAATTGAGTAAGTGTATGTTACTCATGTATGTATAGTAAAGGAGGTTGGCCTGACTTCTGGGCTGATGAATGGTTGTGATAGGATTGAGCTAAATGATGCACTGAAAAATCAAAACTTGCAACACATATTATCATGTAATGATACTACATCCGTCAACAAGGTATTTCAAGTGGGTAGAAACTTGTTCCTACCTTACCTGAGAATAGCGTAATAAAAGTTCAAATGCGCTGATAAAAAAAAGTAGTATATTATATTTCAAAACATGAAAAAAGTATATTTAGAAAAAAAACAAGAAAATAACATATTTAGCAATCTAACGCACAGTGATTGTAAAATAAATATGTTCAATATGTGTGATCTGTCCTAGCACTTTATAAGATGTTAAATTAAACCACGAGGCAAAATGCTTTTTTCGTAAGAAATTAAATTATAAAACTAATCCATAGATTGAACATAAGTAAGAATTTAATAAGCATAATAATGCAAAAAGTGATCCATGCAGTCCACAAAAAAAAAAAATTGATGATGGCATTAAATCTTTTGAAAATTAAATTTCAAAAATGCATCTGTCTATGAAGAAAGTGTACTTAGATGCCATGAAAATTGCAGTTATTATTTTAAATACACATTTTTGCTTTTTTGTTTACTTCAATGGTTATACTTTTTACGATTATCATCATAAACATATGGAAAAAATAAAAAAACATGGCCACTATAAAAAGTGCACAAGCAAAAGTAACCTTATATAATTGTAACCATATGAAGTATAACCGTGGAAATAATCAACAAGGTGAAAATATATGTTAATGAATTGCTTATATGAGTTTAATTTCTTATGGATTTACTGTTATCAATCACTTTTATGGATTACATAGTTTAGTTTTTGTATTGTGCTTGTTAAATACCTATTGTATTAGCAAATTCTTTTATTTTTCCTACTCTTTTGCCATCTTGTTCAATAGATGTTAGATGCTTATTAAATCCTTATTCAGTGCTGTTTTATCCAAATATTCCCAGACTAGTTTCTAGCTTATGACTTTCAGCAATGATATTTTGGGATTGAGCACTTTAACTTTTTGGATCTAATGCATCTTTCCTCTAACAGCTCCTTTTTACTTTTTATTATACTATCAAGCTACCAGCCCAAATTGAAAAACTTTTAAATATTGCTTGCATACTTATCTAGATCTGAAACTGGTTTGGTTTCTGGATATTATGGTGACCTTAGTTTTTTTTTATAACTTTGTCATTTATTCTTAGGCCAGAATCGGAACAAAAACAGTAATACATCATGTAACCAATGAAGTATCACATGATCTTAACTTACACGGTGGCAAAGAATAAAGATGACAAAGGTTATGAAAAATGAATAGCAATATATGTAAGTTAATGTCATGGGATAAATATCTGATTGTTGTTAGTATGCATTTTGATCTGAACTTTTTATATGCTGTACTATGTTCCCATTTTTCATTTTCTTTGTAATGGAGCATTTTTGAATTTTTTTTTTATTTTTATAAATATACTATTGTCATTTATTTTTTTATGGATTACTTAATTTAATTTTTTATATTGTTGTGCTTGTTAAATCTTTACTTATATTTCATCTCATAGATTTGTTTTGGAATTAAATTTTTTATATAGTCGCATTTGCTTTTATTATTAATTATTGTTTTTTCAGTATGCTTTTATTCACCACACTTATTGAATGTATTTATTTTTTAATATTTTTTTTTTATAATGTCAAAGCGGGGAAGCGAACCCGGGACGGCTGCTTGGAAGGCAGCTACGCTAACCGCTAGGCCACCAATGCTTGACTATTTTTTAATAATTGTTTATTGGATTGATTGCAAAATATTGTATATTATTTTCAGAGGTTTTTTAATTGCAAATATATTATTTTTATGTTTTATTTTTGATGTATATAAATTAAATTATTTTCATATTTATTGTTGATTTTTTGCACAAAATAGACTAATGTATAGATTATCTTTTCTGCATTTCATTGATACGTGATTTGGTAGCACCATTCTATAGAGAAGCATAGACTTTACTAGAACTAATTAAAGTAGAGGAATAGGCTTTACTAGAACAATTAAATTATAGAAAATTAAACGTTTTTTTTTATTATTTCTAATTCTTTGTTTTAAATTTTTTAAAGTGCAGGAATATGGAGATCATAGCTATTGCATGGACATTTATTTGCTTGGGAAGGGAAATAGTTGTTTATAAAGAATATTAATGTTTGAATATTTTATTCCTAATTGAATACACATTTTTAATATACCATATTTATGTGATGTGATGTATTGTGGCTTCTCCTTAAACGAAGTCAAGAATATCTCCGCAATTATGCCCAAATAAACCTGTTATTTACCGGCATATAGAACGTAGTACCCCACCTATACACATTTTTAAGAAAAAGTAATAATTTTCTACATTTTTTCATGAATTTCCATAATGATTTTTTGTACTAATTTTATTGTTTATTCATGTCTATACAAAATGTAACTAGAAAACATTAGTTATATATCTTTTAATTTTCATCCCCAAAATCCAGAAATTAATCTCCAAGGCAAAACATTTTTAAGATTGTCTCTTTTCCTAACTGTATGTTATTTACCTTGTGGATAGATTTATATTTTTGAAAGAACTTTTTTTATATATATTTTAACTATCTAATTTTAAAATAATTTTTTAAAAATTATGAGAATATTAAGTTACTTTGAATGTTTTGCTCGGATATTGATATGGTTACGAGAGTATTTATATATTAGTATAACTGTTGTGTAGCTATATATAGCTTACATGCATGCTTGCTTACACATATGTGTATTTGTAAATATTTTTTTGTTTTGCAAAAGGACAAAATACAATAGAATACTTACACATATATATATATTAATATAAACCCAGAGTTTTTAGACTGACTGAAATATCAACCTATAACTGGTGCATAAGATGCACCCCATACTTTAGGAGTATTTTGAGAGGGGGAAAATATGTCATAGTCAAGCGTCTGTGGCCTAGTGGTTAGCATAGCTGCCTTCTAAGCAGCTGGTCCGGGTTCGCTTCCCGATCAACGCATTTGATATATGAAAAAAAAAAGAAAAAAAAAGTGTCCTATACACTGGAAAATATGTTATACAGATATATATATATTTAGTATATTTAACAAACTCCAAAAAAGAAAAAGAAATTTTTATAATTCATACGCCTTGTAAGCTTCGATATGCATTTATTCGCTCTTTTATTTACTAAATTAATCCTGCATGGTCACCTTAGCATGAAAACAAAATATTTCTATGTTTAAAAAAGTAATGTAAATTGACAATTTAAATGTTAATTCAAATTAATTTAGTTTTTTAATAAACTGTATTGTTACATTTACTAAAACATAAATTTATTAAAAGATTTAAGGGCTTAAAAGTTTTTAAAAAAATTTCAACAGTGGTGCAAAATTATTTTTATCAACATATATATAATATTGTTTATTGCATTTATGCAATATAATTTCTAAATTAAAGACTATTAATTTCATTAAAAAATTGTTTTAATTTTCAAATTCCATTTAATTACCTCATAAATATTCTTAATGCATTCAGAATATACACAAGAATATTTTATTTTATAATATGCAGTTGATATTATTATTTTATTTTTAAAATGTTAGTTTCTTTTACAAACGTTAACATAGCTGAGCAGAGGCAAATATATAATTTAAATTATCAAAGTATTTTACAGACTATTCTTATTACAAGAACCCTTTAAGACAAAATCAATATACTTTTAATGCAGTATAGAATTATTTCGAGCAAAATCAGGGAAAGGCTATAGATGCATCATTGTCACCCCTGATTAGTAACATTTATATGTAAAAATTTGAAACTGCAGCCACAAATATTACTTCATCTGGACCTAAAATCTGGCTTCACTATTTTGATGATGCAGTCATTGATTGAATAGACTTATAATGAAGTACTGTTGTAAACATTCTGGACACACACCAATAATGTATCCCTTTGGTTATATTGACAGTAGAATTAGAACAAGAACAAAAATCGCCATTGTTAGATATTCTTGTGATATGACTCTCATGAAAATCAAAACTACACTTACGGAAAACCTACCCGTATGGGAAAATATTAACATATAATTCAATTATGACAAAACACCCCAAAAATTGGAGTTATTCTGTTATTATGAAACAGTGCAAAAAAAGTTTGATCAAAAATTTGAGGTTTGGAAAAAAAAATCCAACATAGAACAATTCTCATATGATCATCATCATCTATCATTATGAAAACCTTAAAAAGATAAAAAAAAAAAAAGGAACATAATATATATATATATTACAGTATATCCATATGTATCAGAGATAGCAGACAAACAAAAAGATCTGCATATAATATTATAATAGTTTTCCAAAGCCACAGTACATTTCCAGGAATCCTGCCCTCTACAAAATCTAAACTTAAAATACTGAAAAACAAAAGCTACATTTATGAAATACTATGTGAATATGGAAAGACATATTGGTGAAAACAGCTACTCCCATCAAAAAACAATTAAAATAATACAAAGTAATGATAAGTGAGAAAAAGTAGACATGTCTAAAGTAGCAGACTATTAATAATAAGCATGTATGGTATTAGTTGATTAGGTGTACTGTGGCTGCTAGGTGATGTGCAGTACCATCAAGAACCCCCAAGAAGCCTGAAAGTGATAAATTTCTATCCATATATCGGTGAAATCAAAAAATGAAAATGCCTAAGGCAAAGTAAATCGAACAAATCCTTCTAAAATACAAATCAAAAAGAAATTGAAGTAAACAATATAAAATTCCAATTACATAAACAGAAATCGGATTTGTTCGATTCACTTTGCCTTAGGCATTTTAATTTTTCGATTCCAGCGATTTTTGGATAGAAATTTATCACTTGCAGGCTTCTTGGAGGTTCTTGGTGGTACTGCAGCATTACTTAGTGGCCACAGTATATCTAACCAATTAGTAAGTACCTAATAATCAGCTGTTGGTACTTATGGCTTATTATTTATATATATACTTTTACCATGGTTCATCTAATTGACATCAGTTACATCCAAACCTCAAATTCATTTTCTGATATTCATCTTAATAGTAATAGATTTTTTTTTCTGTATATTATCTCTAGGATATTGAACAAGTAATTAAGTGATCTATTCCATAGTCTCTTAAATGTGAATATTCTTTACCAACATAAAGATAGTGATTTGGGTTAACACCATTTGTGTTGCCTTGGGTATAGTTAGCATTTTGGCTCTTGAAAAATGTATTTGCAGTAAAAAGATTTATTGAATTCATGCATACTTATTAGTCTCATGCTTCATTTGTTTTACTTCAGTGATTCTTAAGATATTAGTGCATAAAGGGATTCATTTCTATCATTATTACATCAAACTGTTTTTCATACTTGATGTATTCCAAGTTCTAGTGGCGGCAGTCTCTTACAGCCTTAGATTCCCTCCCACACATATATAAAATTTGTGGCTAGATGACCATTATTACTGGGAAATAATGGCTCTTTATCCCTCAATTCCAGCACTATACTTGCATGTCTTATTGTTCATTATTTTTATCATAATTCATGGGAATTTTATATATAGAGTTTGCAAAACAAACTCTTAACAAGCTTTGAGAATACACTCAACCCCAGACCAGTTTCTGCATCTAGCATTGTCAGTGAGGTGTTAGGATATTCATTAGATTAAAAATACTAGGACTAGCTCAGCACTTTATCTAATGTATAACTATTGAGAAGAAAATCTGAAACTTTCAGACGTCTATATGTCTACAAATCCAGCTATCTAACTCAAATAGCCATATGGGACTGAATTTATTTTTTGCTACTAAAGCTTTGGCGATTTTATATTGCTAGAGCTATTAATATATGGTGTATCTGAACTTAGTTCAGTCCCATATGGCTATTTGAGTTAGATAGCTGGATTTTTAGACATATAGATGTCTGAAAGTTTCAGATTTTCTTCTCAATAGTTATATATTAGATAAAGTGCTGGGCTAGTCCTAGTATTTTTAATCTAATGAATATCCTAACACTTCACTGATGACGCTAGATGCAGAAACCAGTCTGGGGTTGAGGGTACTCTCACAGCTTGTTAAGAGTTTGTTTTGCGAACTCTATATATAACATTTGTAAATACGAGCTTTATTAAAATTAGGTCATGTGACATCTGACTTGATTTTTTATCAATTCATGGGAATTGTTAGTGAATTCTTTCTTCCACAATTTGAATGTTTGGCTATTTACATGGTTATGGCCCACTAATCGCTAACATTAGTCAGCACCATTGCTGCTTAGTACAGTAATTAGTATTAAGATATGAAAACAAAACAAATAGAAGAAAAATAGGCATAATAGAGTTAAGATAATGGAGGTAAGATAATGGAGATAATTCTATTTTTTCACATTCCATTTTTGCCACCATGTTTAAACTTTAGTAATCATCAGATGCTAATTCTTATTAAATCCCTATGGTATCCTTTCCAACTGAACTAGACTAGTTTCTAGCTTAAGACTTTTATCAATGAAGAGTTTTTGGATTAGTAGCTTGATGTTGTAAACAAGTAAAAAAATATGGCAGCTAGAGGAAAGGTATATTAGATCATTCCCAGAATCCAAAGCTCCTCACCAATGAAAATCATAATCTAGAGACTAGTCTGGCAATGTTGGATAGCTAATATCTGGTGGTGTTGTGAGAGAAAATAGAATTTGCTGCTGAACAGCATGATGTAAACAAGGTTCGTGTGATGTCTTTTTTGGTGTTATAATGAAGATAACATAAAAATAGAGAGACAGGAAGCATAATCAGTAGATGATATCATTAATCAATAGTTATTCAGGACAGAATTTCAAGATAAGCAAATTCATACACTTGATGTTTTTCATAACTGTTGACCTTTAACTGTAGACCCCCCCTCTCATTAGTAGACAAATATTTGATTTATAAGTAGAAAATTATTATTAAATCTGTAGGGTTTTCTGCACAGTAGTTTGTTTATAAAATGTATATTATTTTTTAATTCTAAATTTGTTGTATTTTTTTTACAAAAAATTAGTTTTGCTATTACTCACATGACCCTCAACCATCCATAATATCTCATACAGGTGACATACTTAATCACACACATGCCCATACATGAGGGTCAGAGTGACTTATGGTCAACATGGGTAGGATGAGAAGCTTGGCACCGATGTGGACTTTGAGCATTCCATCTTCAGATTCAATGAAATGGACAACTGAAGAGTTGTGGGTTGGAGTGGATTGAAGCCTGTCCATTAAAGTATGAAGATTGGCTATCAATATAAGCTGAGCATTGATTGTATATATGTGTGGAGATGATAATCTGGACCAACTGATGAGTGCTGGTTTAGCACGAAATACGTATATTGGTGATTATTTATCTTTTCGACAGTGTGTCAGCAGTATGAGATAGCATGGACAGTTGAGAGTCATGTGAAAGTCTGAATGTGAATATTCTTTACCAACATAAAGAGTATAATCATAGTGATTTGGGTTAGCACCATTTGTGGAGTCTTGGGTATAGTTAGCATTTTGACTCTTGAAAAACGTATTTGTAGTAAAAAGATTTATTGAATTCATGCATACTTATTAGTCTCATGCTTTATTTGTTTTAGTTCAGTGATTCTTAAGATATTAGTGCATAAAGGGATTCATTTCTATCATTCTTACATCAAACCATTTTTCATACTTAATGTATTCCAAGTGCTAGTGGCGACAATTTCTTACAACCTTAGATTCCTTCCTACATATATAAAAACATTTGCGGCTAGATGACCATATTACTGGGAAATAATGACTTTATCCCTCAATAAGTGAGGGATAATGTTTCAGCACTATACTTACATGTCTTATTGTTCATTATTTTTATCATAATACATGGGAATTGTTTGCGAATTCTTATTTGAAATAATGTTTGGATATTTACATGATTAGGGTCAATTAATCGCTAACATTATTCAGCATTGTTGCTGCTCAGTACATGTAATTAGTATTAAGACATGAAAACAAAACAAATAGAAGAAAAATAGGTATAATAGAGTTAAGATAATGGAGGTAATTCGATTTTCTCTCATCCCATTTTTACCACCATGTTTAAACTTTAACAATCAACAGATGCTAATGCTTATTAAATTCCTATGGTATCCTTTCCAACTGAACTAGACTAGTTTCTAGCTTAAGGCTTTTATCAACGAGGAGTTTTTGGATTAGTAGCTTGATAGTAAAACAAGTAAAAAAAAATGACAGCTAGAGGAAAGGTATATTAGATCATTCCCAGAATCCAAAACTCCTCACCAATGAAAATCATAATCTAGAGATTAATCTGGCAATGTTGGATAGCTAATATCTGGAGTGGTTGTGAGAGAAAATAGAATTTGCTGCTGAACAGCATGATGTAAACAAGGTTCGTGTGATGTCCTTTTGGTGTTATAATGAAGATAACATAAAAATATAGAGACAGGAAGCATAATCAGTAGATGATATCATTAATCAATAGTTATTCAGGACAGAATTTCAAGATAAGCAAATTCATACACTTAATGGTTATCATAAATGTTGACCTTTAACTGTAGACCTCCCCCTCCCCATCTCCTTATTAGGCAAATATTTGATTTATAAGTAGAAAATTATTATTAAATCAGTAGGTTTTTCTGCTGCAGTAGTTTGTTTATAATATATATATATATATTAATTCTAAATTTGTTGTATTTTCTTTCCAAAAAATTAGTTTTGCTATTATTCACATGACCCTCAACTATCCACACTATCTCATACTGCTGGCATATTTGATCACACACATGCCCTGTACATGAGGGTCAAAATGACTTATGGTCAACATGGGTAGGATGAGAAGGTTGGCACCAATGTGGACTTTGAGCATTTCATCTTCAGATTTTCAATGAAATGGACAACTGAAGAGTTGTGGGGAGGAGTGGATATTGAAGCCTGTCCATTAAAGTATGAAGATTGTCAATATAAGCTGAGCATTAATTGTATATATGTGTGGAGATGATAATCTGGACCAACTGATGAGTGCTGGTTTAGCAAAAAATACATATATTGGTGATTATTTATCTTTTCGACATGTGTGTGATCAAGTGTGTCAGCAGTATGAGATAGCGTGGACAGTTGAGAGTCATGTGAAAGTCTGAGTTTACATATTGGAGTGCAGGTATGAAAAGCCTGTACTGTAAAAAAAAATTCATATATTTTGCTATTATTATAAATTTTATTTTATTGTTGATATAATATACACACAAATATATAAAATTTACAGTATATACTTATTTCTATAGAAGGAAAAGAAATTGATTACATAATTGCATGATAAAAGATTCTCACGAGGTCATATTTGATTACATAGGAGTGTTTGATCATGTAATTTTGTCAGTGAAATCAAATTTGCTAGTCATCTATTTTATTTATTATCTTTTCATATAAGAGAATGTTATGCACGATATTTTTATTGGGAATATTGGGGGGTTAAATTTTTGACAAGATTTTTTATTTATTTTTTAATGATTAGTAATTTTAAAGTAATTAAAATTGTGATAATGACATTATAAAGCCATAAAATATCTCCTGACTTCATCTCATGACTTTAGCTTGCATATTGCTGTTATAGCAGCATAATTTTAACCATCTGTGTGCCACTTACTGCGGTTATAATGACATTGTGTGGATGCTATTCTCGTATTGTAAATCTTTCTATGTATATGAAAAGCAATTGTTAATATTTCAATATATTGCATTATTGACTTAAAATAATAAATAACTATATACGGTTAAAATTTGGGATCCATTTTTTTTTCTTTGAGTTTAGTTATTATCAATTTTACCCTTCATTGAACTTATTAAACAAGTTTGGAATAATTATTTGTAAATTATGTTGAAGAAGACCATGTTTAGAATATCAAATGTATTTAGTAATGACAATCCTTATCTTTAAAATCAATATTTCTGAAATTTTAGAGTCAGCTATATGTCTGTTCGTGAAATATATATATAATTTTCTGCCATTTAACAGGTTCCACAATTCTCCCCAAATTATTGTCTTTAAATCTGTTTTCACTTTGTTTTCCTTACTATGTGTCCTCATTCTTAAGATCATAAATAATATATCCTAATGAAAAGAGTAAGATCATACTTCTAAGGATCGTTTCGATGGTATGATTGTTCCCATTGGTCAGCTAACTGGTTCTCATTCCAAACTGTCTGCAGTGCCATCTATGATTCAGTGCAGGTATCATGTAAATATTGGTATTAACTACAAAAATTTTAAGAAACTAGTATATCTAGATCATGAATTATGACGTAAAATATGGGTTTTATACCTTCATAGATTATCTTCAATGCTCATCCTGCCATATTGTAACACATGGCTTCACTGCCATACATAATTTGAATAATTTCAAATGTCCCAGTAGTAGTTTTGCTTTTTTAAAACAAAATTTAATGTTAGTACATTGTTACAACATAGTATACCATTTCCAACTTTCTTATCACATCAACAATACTATTTTTTATATTATAACATTATTCTTAAAGTTTCAGCTATCTTGCAATCATCATCAGAGCTCTTTTTTGATGATGACTTCAGGACTGTTGAAACTGCGAAAATAAAGTTTTGATATAAAAAATAGTATTGTTAATGTGTTAAGAAAGTTGAAAGTGATATATGTAAATATAGAAATCAATACATAAGGAAAGGAAGAAGAAGAATACACTTTCCCATTTAAATATTATAACTCATTATCCAGATACATTAGGATATTAAAATTTTTGTGGTGAATAGCTAAAATGGGTCACTATATCAGAGATGGCGGTAAGCAGTTTGTTTGGAGAGAGAATCAGTCACCCTTTCACTGGGAACATCTGTGAATGTCATTGTTGTTTTTCATCTTTTCATTCCTTTTTATATATTTCTTCTCAAATTTATTTTTTCATTATTCTTTTACATTCTAAGTCTATGTTCAAGTCAGTTCCCAATCTTTTTAATTTTTTCAATAAATGTCTTTTTTTTTTCTCCGTTATCATCTTTAATGTCAAGTATAATCAATCTATTTTTTATTTTCTCATTTTTCTCCAAAACTACATATCAGGAATCTTAAAGTGCTTTTCGTCTCTCTTTTTTTTAATAGTCTAAGTTTCTGCTCTAGATAATATTAAATTTTAAAATATTTTATAGGTCTTATTCTAAAACCCTGTACTTATAGATATATAACATTTGTATTTATACTTAGTATTGTAATAAGAATTAATAAATATATATGTGACTCTTTGAAAGTAGTCAACCTTTGTGTGATGGGATATTCAATAGTATGATCTTACTTTTTTATTGATTACTTTTTAGTTGACAAGTACATATATTGCACATACACTATATATAAATATTTAAATAAGCACTAATTTAATAAATAATCACTCGATGCTAATAGCTTGAGAAGGTCTCAATGGAGATGAAAGCTGGTTCGATAAATATTACAATATAGTTATTATTAGTTGTTTATTTCATTCTTGTTTTGATTGATTATTTATTTATTTAGAACAACTATATATTACATTTAAAAAAATTTTTTTTATTAGGAAATAGAAAAGTTAAATCTTTTATGCATGTGGTAATAGTTCAATATAAAAATACAACTAAAACACCATCGTTGCAAACCTTCAGGAAAACACTAAGCATATACATATTTTAAATAAAAATAAATTTATAAGTGTACAATTTTAAAACAAAAAATCCTAACCCATTTTCTTTTTTTTTTAAATAGGCGATGTAACGTTGGATAATTTAGAGTTTAAAGAAAATGCTCTTGATGAACTCAACCTTCCCGTCAAAGCTACGTTTGGTAGTTTAGGTAAGTGAATAAAGTTTAAATAATGTAACATTTTCTCCTAATATTTTTTATTACAACTTGTAAATTTGTTACTGACTTTATATAGAAATGCAAGTATATATATAAAATAAAGTGATTGTTATATAATGGATACTATTCATGTTCTACATAAAATAAAAGCAGAGTCATTCATAAATTAATTCGATTACTAGTTTTAAAAATAACGGTTGAATTAATTAATTTATGATTGTGTTTCATAATAATAACGTGAAAGCTAAAACCTTTGACAGTTGCGCCTTAGAAATGCTTATGTGACAGCCAATCAGATGTAATAATGACTGCACGTAGAACTCTCAATTCAAAGACACAAGCCAGAAATATGAATTGATTTGAGAGTTCCACATGCAGTCATTATTACATCTGATTGGCTGCCACATAAGAATTTTTAAGGCGCAACTGTCGAAGGTTTTACTTTTCACATTATTATTATATCATCTGCTTGCGGTTAATAAATTTCATATATTTAGACTCATGTTTATTTTGAATTAAATGTACCAAGCCACGTTGTCAGCCAAGGAAAAATATTTTGGGGTTTTATTTCATTACTTTTTAAATTAAATAAAAATATTTTTTATAAAATGTTTTTCATATATATATTTACTTTTCAATTACGGAATAATTTGCAACAGACTTTTTGTTATTATTCCTATTCATATTTAAATATTCAGAATGTAAACAATATATATAAATGAATACATCAAACTTCTTTTTAAAACTTGTTTTTTATATGACTATTATAAAATAGAATAACACACTGTTTCGACTATTTTTTAATATAGCTTTTTCAAGGAACACTCATCACTTTTTCTATTACAAACATCTCTCTAGTGAAATCACTCAAGTGTCTGAGATGATGTTTATAACAATGAAAACTATTATTATGTTGTCTATATATTTTTTTGGTAGTTGTAAATTATACACTGTACAGCGTGTAGTGGCAGTGACACTGTTTCTGTGCAAAAACGTTTTAATATAGCGTTTTCTGTTCGGGACAAAAACAAAATACTTTTCTTTTTATTTTACAACAAAAAAGTACGGGACAAGACAAACAAACAAATTTTTATTTTATTTTACAAAACAATTTACGTTACTTTTCTAATAGTAAATGAAACATTTAAACAAACAAACAAAAAAATTGATTAACAAACTAATCAGACTGAATGAAATGAAATTGGATTTAACTAAATTTCAGCACATAGTGCTGTTATGGGTAGGGGGGTGTTTTTGACAATCCGCAGGATCATCCAAAAGATGCATTACTCGGATCCAACAAAGTTTATGTTTCCAACTCCTATAAGTTTACATTATTTTTAGCATTCTACATTAAACCAAAAACAAAACAAAAACACGTTTTGCTTTTTATTTACAAATGTACATTCTTCAACAAAGATGATGATTTGTCTTGTAGCTGTTCTCGTGAAAAACATGCCTATTCACGTGAGTTTTGGGAAATGCTGTTTGGACCTATTCTTTTGAAATTATTTTCACCTTCCAACATGTGTAGGGAAACACAGCGCCAGCCTGACAATTATTATTACTTCGAATCAACCTTAAAACAGTTACGGCCAGTTGAATTACATACACCCTCACATCATACAGTAGCGATATGTGAAGTGTGCGCTATTCGCATAGTATCGCAAACAACATCAGCGGGCCATCTAGGCCTGCTTAATGGCTAATATGATCAGAACTGTTCTATACGCCGTCACTTGGGCTATGTAAACGGCATATTTCTGTGTTTATGCACAGAAACAGTGACACCACACGCTGTACAATGTATAATTTACAGCTACCTTTTTTTTTTTTAGGGAAGTCTCTTATTTTTTAATAGAAAAAGTATTAAGTATTCCTTGAAAAAGACTATATTAAAAAATAATCGAAACGTTGGTGTGTTATTTTATTTTATAATAGTCATATAAAAAAAACCAAGTTTTAAAAAGAAATTTGGTGTATTCATTTATATATATGGAAAATTATGAATTATTTTTGAAAAGAAAAACTGTGTAGATGATATTTTAAAATGTAAACAATGTTGCTGTATTTCTAGTTTTTGAAATGAAATTTACACGCATTAAAAGTTGTTTGTGAGTTGTTATTTTTTTTATGAAATCAACATTTTAAAAATTGCAAGTTTTAGTTAAACAATTGAGAGAAATTAAGATTTTAATTCTTCACATGTTTTTATTTTAATTAACTGTAAATGCTTTTTGGTGAATATTCAATTTTTGCATAATTTTGAAAAAATATAGTGACACTGAAATCTTATCAAACCGATATCATATGTTTTGTAATTCAACCCACCTATACTATTTGATTAGAAAACCAGTTCAGTAAACTTGAAATTTCAATGTCATATTGCATTATTATTGATACCTAACACATGTCCAAAATTTGAAGGAAATGCATTGGATAAAAGTATGTTAAAATTCAGTTACAAGATTTAACCCGGACAAACAAACAAACAGAATTTCTAAGTTAAATAAAAGCATTATAAATGGAAATTCATGCATTTAATACTTATTTTTTTTAAAAAAAATCTTAATATCATAGGTACGAAAAAAAAATCTTTAACATTTTGAGTGATTTTTCAGATCAGTAGCCACATAGTTTATGCACTGTTTATTGCTTTGGCTTTAACTTTTTCCTGTTGCTATTTTTAACACTATTTCATAAGTTTCTGTCTTAATTGAATGGCGAACTCATGAGCTAAAAACATTATCTAGGATTTAGTTACAAATAAATCAAGAAATGGCAGGATTTTTAATTTAATCTATTTCAAAAGCTCCTAAATTGACAGTTTTCTTCCTTTCACCATATGAGAGACCACTTCCAATTGGTTTGAAAGTTGTCTTCTTTTGTTTCAATTTTGAAAATAAAAGGTATATTTTCTTTATATATTTTCTATAAAATATTGCTGAAATATTTAAATATTTATGTAGAAGAATAATGTGTTTAGACCTAGATTTTCTTCGAAAATATAGAGAAATCAGTAATACATGGCTGCAACTTAATAGCTGCAATGATCATTTTAGTTTTACCGCAGGAGAATTATCTCATATTTTAAAAATGATAAATAAAATATTAAACTTTTAAAAAATAATTCATTAGCTTTCGGATATCTAAACACATATTCTTTCCGACTTTACAAACTAATTTCATATAATTCTGATTTTTTTAATTCAATTTTGTTCAGCAATATGTAAAGACTAATTGCATTATTGCTAGCTTTTTTTAAACCCGAAGCACCTTTTTGTTTGTGAGATTCTAATATTTAGCCCATTTGTATTTTTTTCTCCACCACATCTCCCTAGTGAAATTACTTGAGTGTCTGAGATGGTGTTTATAACAATGAAAGCTATTATTATGTTGTATATAAAAAATTTTTTTTAGGAAATCTTTGTTATTTTTCATCCATGTGATTCATCCAATCACAACATAAAAATGGTAAATTTAACATCACATTCATGAGTTGAAAAACCTACCAATTTGTCTTATGACCTTGCCATACTAAAAATTTTTCAGTGTCTCCTTAGGAAGCCATGTCTCACTTTCATGCAATATATTTGGCAGATTATTATCTCTACATAGCATGTGTTAGCTATTCATGACAAAAATTTAAAAATGCTAGCAGGTCTGGATCCCAAGATACTACATGAAATGTATGTTTTGAATCTTTGCTAATCATTTGCAGTATTTCATGAGTTAAAATTGTTTTAAAGCATTTCTGTGATTATGGCTGTTCCCACCATACACAGTTTGAATTATTTCAAATTTTCAGTAATAGTTTTGCCCAATTTAAAACAAAATTTAATGTTCTTGTGTTATTTCCTTGTGGTCAAGGCATGAAACACATCACATTACATGTCATAACTCATGATATGCTAAACCTTAAATTTTTTTTGTTACAAATAGCTAAACTATGTCACTATGTAATATACGTGTTGATTCAGAGATGGTGCTGCAGCCAACTTGGAAAGAGAACCATTCACCAGTTATCTTGTTCCTGACGGTTAGTATAATTGAAGTAATCATATCACTATATTTTACATTGTTAAATGCTGCCACAGCAGGTTGGAATCTATATTTTTACCTGGATTTTTTTGAATTTATTTATATTCCCAAACTGATAATCAATCAAGGACTAAAATTGCTGAATATTTTCCTTCCTCATTGTAATTCATTCTACAAATTGATAGGACAAGCTTACATAATCAGCATGTTATAAATCTAGAAGCCAAAAAGTTAAAATTTTCGTTTTAAAATGATTTATATTAAAAATTCCACCATCAAACTTATATCTGCTTCATGAATCTGTTTTCGTAAGCTAAAGTTCAGATTTTTAGTTATTTTCAAATATTTCATCAAACCTTCTTCATTAACTGAGTCAAATTTTTGACCAAGTCAATATAAAGGGAAGAAAAATTGGTCAGCCAAGATTTTATTTCATAAGATTAACTCAGGCACAAAATAATGATGGTGATTACACAAGTATCATTTTATTTTGCACGTGTGTTGCAAATAATTTTTTGATGGTAGTAATTCTATTCCCAAAATTATCATCCATCCATGATCCAACTCTGTCTTTGTCAGCTAAAGGATCATCTAGTAAAGACAGTTTTATTTGTATGGTTGGAAGATTATCCTATAAATATATATTTTGACTATTTATAGTTTACACAATTTTTTCTTGTTAGTATTTCTGATCTCCATCTGAATGCCAACCAGAGATTTAAGAAAATGATAGCATATACATAATTATCAGTAAGTAAATAAGTGTATATCATAGAGGAAGGGTGGGTCACCTATAACCTGTAGGTCACATTTAGCACATAGTGATAATTTGTGTGATCTTTTACCTTGCGCACATACACAACAACAACATAGACCTCATCTCAAAATTGCCTGATTAAGTTTTATTTTGATAAAAATTCATTGATCATAGAAAGTCAGTTTTTGGTACAATCACATTACTGTCCTCTATGATGAGTATGTCATGTATCTGCAAGTAAAAACATTTTTTTTACATGTGACTTGTTAGAGACCTTACAAAAGTCCATATGACCCATATTCAGAAAAGTTTGTCCACTTTTGCCATTGAGATAAAGTGCATACATATATAAAAATGGGAATTGAGAGATATTAAATCATATAATAGATGTTAATAACATATTACGATAAGAACAGACTCATTTTAAAGACATATCTTTCTTTTGTAAAAGACTATATTTCATTAACTTAACTTAAAATTTTTACTTCATCAATCTAAGAATTTTGACATATATGTTGAATGTGTTCTGTGCCATCCATATTATAGCAGAAGTAATAATACATTTACTTGCCATGAAAGAGGAGAAAGGGGGAGAGAAAAAAATCATAGACTCTCTCCTTGTGTCAATACTTCCTTCTCTTCCCATTATGTGTTTAGAAATCTTAACTTTTCCCCAAAAATTTACAAGAGGAAAAAAAGCATTAAGTTTCTTTAGAGAAACATATATTTGAATATAAGTATGATCATTATAGGATTGGAGAGGAAAAATATATATACAATAAGTTCAGACCTATCTTATAAATGAATAAGTTTTTACCAGTAAATTAAGTTGAGATTTTAAGCACATTTATAAGCCCTTTTTAAGATTTTAATGAGCATATAAATAATTTTATTGTTTATTAAATATGTAACACTAAGAATATAAAGTTATGGAACAAATAAGTCCGACACATTACTAAGGTAATTCATAAGCTAGATTCTCAAAGAAGCATTTAAATGGACTTGTAAATACCTCCCATTTTGTTATATCAATATATTGATATCTCCCATTTTGTTATATCAATATATTGATTAGCATTGATATAACAAATAATAGCATTATTTACAAATTTATTTAAAGGATTCTTTGAAAATCTAGCTTGTGAATTATCTGACGAACATATTCAGACTTGCTTATTCCTTGAATAGGTTATATCATCAAAGTTATCCTGGGTATTTGGTTTTATTTGTTCATTGAATAGGTTTATAAGTTCTTTATATAGTTATATCATTTAAGCTATCCTATAGCCTATTTGAAGGATCAACTTTTTGTTGGCATGAAATATCCCAAAATTAAGTTTACAATGATGTTAATCCTTGGCAAGGTTATTCATCACCCTTGCATAATTTGTCCCTTGAATGATGGATAGATTTTTTTGTAAATGAACTATGATGCCTAGGATTTTAGTTACATTATAGATAGATAATTTTAGCAGATCAGGTTTGTGGTTCAGGTCACCTTATCAAGTAATCATAAGGAACAGATTATCATTTCATCCTTTCACCTTCAAGGAACTAAATAGCAAGATAGTTATGGTAAGCACACTTTTAATAACTTTTATTCGGACCTTCTAGGGATAATAACAGCATTGACATGATTTATTATGGCTTTTGCTAAGGAATATATGATAAAATATTTTTTTCAATGACAGATTACTTTCTTTCCATTGACATGATTACTGACCAGTGTTAGAATTAGCAAACGACAACTGTTTATCTTATAATCCTTAGCCTTGAATCAATTTCTGCAGCATAATTCATTTTTTTATATTGATAGCTATAATCGACTAATGAATTTCAACTAAACTAAAAACCACTTTTGTACACTCTTTTTTAGATAAGCAATATGTTAACTAAATAATACATTTACCAAAGTTCCCAAGTTTTTATCTACATGTTATTTGATGAATGCTTTTATTCTTTTGATCTTTATTTATTAAATGAGTTAATTATCTTGTTTATCTGTTTACACATTTTTATTTTTGTTCAAACTTTACAATAATTTTACAAGTTGTAAATTTTCAAGAATTATTTGTACACTTCCTCTCTAATACTAGTATGTATATACATATATATTTTTCCAATAATTTGGTGCATAATTATTTTCAACATCACAATACAGCCATTTAAGTTACATATTTGAAAAATATATCATTACTAAACTAAACTTTATAATAAGCCTATTTTTACTCGCAAGGATTGAACCCCTCCATGATCAAAATTGTTAAATAGATGGTTTGGCTGCCTTTGCGGACATATTTTACAAAACTACGTATATTTTCTCAATTCTTATATACAGTAGTGAATAATTTTAATAGTGGCTAATATCCTTATTTCACGTTAAGGCTAATATGATGTGGAAAAGGGAAGTTATAGATTGAAGAAACTGAATTAAACTTGGAAAACTTTCATCCTGTAGTGGATTGATAATGGTTGAAAATGATGATGATATAAAACAAAATACTGGAATTAATTTCACAAGTTTCGAATATATATATTAAGGCTATAACCTTAAGACTATGCACCTGAAAAAACGACAGTAGGGACCTCTGCAAATCTTTAACACAAGATTTACTAATATGTAATTGTAAGGCAGTATGTAATTTTGCTTCTATTGAATGCTTCTTATGTATGTAATTAAGAGGGATTTGAACTCAGGATTTTTCAGCTATTCTTTCTCCACTCTATCTCACACAACTGATACACATGATGCATGATCCCTAATATATGTATTTCATGCAGAACCAGCACTCATCGGTGGGGGAGATTATGATCTTGCCCAACTGATGATTGCTGGTTTTGCATGAAATACATATATTAGAGATTATGTATCTTTTTCTCATGTGTATGGTCATGTGTATCGGTTGCTTGAGATGGAGTGGAGGAAGAATATACTGAAAAATCCTGAATTCAAATCCCTCTAATTAAACATACCAATATATAAATAGTCATTAGGAAATCACTTTCCTGCACATGTGCTGTATGAACTTGCAGTGTTTGAGAACTTTCATTTTCTAAACACAAGATAAAGTCTTTTGAAAAGATAAGATGAATCCATATTACCCTTTGTATTTAAATGTATTTGTATAGGCAAATCTTAAGCATTTAGAAATGAGAGCGTGGAGGTCTTAATCACTTTTAATTCCTTTCATTATATACTAATAAAATTGTTTGTGAAATTTTTACAATTTACTGCACCTCAATATTATTAATGACTATTACAAATAAAACATGGCACTCGATAAATAACGTTATATATATATGATAACCAAAACAAGTTATAAATTTCGTAACTTGCTTTTAGCTTGCATTTTATGATCACTAGATGGAGCTTTACCAATAGTTTCTAACAAGCTTTGTTTACCTAAATGCTGAGAGAGATAGAATTCAATATCTCTTTCGTTGTCTCCACCTCCAGACCAGTTGGTTTCGAGCTAGTTGGCTCATGTCAGTGAAGGGTTGGAAGACTAGCAACTAGATCTAAATATTAACTCTAAAATCAGCATTTATCAAACATGCTTCTATCAATTTGAAAGCATGAAATTTATCAGACACGTAATGTTTTCAAATCCAGCTTAACAAACTAGATAGCTATATGGGTCTGAAATCAGTTGAGTTTCACCATATAGAAAAAGCCTCTGCAATATATATCATTGCAAAAAGCTTCAAGGGTACGTTTATGATAAACAAAACAAGTTATAAATTTCGTAACTTGCTTTTAGCTTGCATTTTATGATCACTAGATGGAGCTTTATCAATAGTTCCTAACAATCTTTGTTTACATAAATGCTGAGAGAGATAGAATTCAATATATCTTTCGTTGTCTCCACCTCCAGACCAGCTGGTTTTGAGCTAGTTGGCTCATGTCAATGAAGGGTTGGAAAACTAGATCTAAATACTAACTCTAAAATCAGCATTTGTCAAGCACGTTTCTATCAGTTTGAAAGCATGAAATTTATCAGACACATAATGTCTTCAAATCCAGTTTAACAAACTAGATAGCTATATGGATCTGAAATCAGTTCAGTTTATGTAAACAAAGCTTGTTAGGAGCTATTGGTAAAGCTCCATCTAGTGATCATAAAATGCAAGCTAAAAGCAAGTTACAAAATTTATAACTTGTTTTGTTTACCATAAATGTACCCTTGAAGGTTTTTGCAACGATATATATTGAAGAGGCTTTTACTATATGGTGAAACTGGACTGATTTCAGACCCATACAGCTATCTAGGGTGTTAAGCTGGATTTGAAGACAATACATGTCTGATAAATTTCATGCTTTCAAACTGATAGAAACGTGTTTGATAAATGCTGATTTTAGAATTAGTATTTAGATCTAGTTTCTAGTCTTCCAACCCTTCACTGACGTGAGCCAAGTAGCTCAAAACCAGCTGTGGAGACAATGAAAGAGATATTGAATTCTATCTCTCTCAGCATTTTTGTAAACCAAGCTTGTTAGGAGCTATTGGTAAAGCTCCATCTAGTGATATATATATATATATTCAATATATAAATAGCATTTACTCAAGATGACTGTCATGTTCTAAGCTGACTATAGTTTTTATTTATTTATTCATTGATGTATTGAAAATTGTGGAGTTAATTATTATCATGTTTTATTGTATATTATTTTGACTAATATATGTATATACCATGAAAATAATAAATATATCAACTAACTAAAGGAAATATATAAATAAAATAAAAACGCAATTATCTCTCAACACAGCCATTTTAATATTTTATCCAGAAGACTAGTTTTCATCAGAAATGGTTGAAATGTTAAATCGGTTGCATAGAGAAGTATTTATATATATATATCATGAATGATCGTTGATGCATGCATTTTATTTTAGAAAAAGGCTATACCTCCGGAAGAAATATTTTCTGAAATTATACATTTATTTAAAAAGATTGACATTCTTTTACTACAACCTTGCTTGGTTTTCCTTTAATTGTATAATACAATCTGTCATTAAGCATTATACTAATAGGAATAAATCACCTACAGCTTTTAGTTAAGGAACTTGATGTCATTAATTTGAAATTGAATGCCATTCCTTGCGATTGTGCCTCATTTCCCTCGATTTTATTCCTTGAGTAGCAATATAGACACCCTCAATCTGTATTGGTTGAATACTTGTCTATTAAAAAGCCAAAATCTTTTTGGCTGTCTCATAACTAGTCAAAAGAGTGCATCCGCTGGGCCCATTTATATAAAACCAAAAAAGTATTTTCCTTTCTTCAATTGTTGTAAATCATAATTTCTGCACAGGTATTAATATGCTGCCTCCTATTTTCTATCATTTTAAGACAAAGTTGCAAAATTGCCACTATCCTGAACTTCCAGTATATGTTTATGGTGAGAGTCCTTAAGATCATGCTATTATAAAGTCTGACATTATGCTTAAGCTGAAATCAATTCCAGATAGCATTCATTCTGGATCTCATGCATCTCCTAAATTCCTTCTTTTGCATATTCACTACTTTACATTATCTGTTATTATGAATGTGCTCAACTTTTTGTCTGCAAGTTCATCACATTGATGTGATATATTTAATCTACTAGTTCCATTTCTCAAATTGGATACTTTTCCTTTTTCTCTAAAGAACCTTCATCCTATCTTTATGTCCCCTTTGCTTATTAAAATCATTGATTTCATCATCAAGGCAAAGATTCAGCCTATTATTCTGCCTTTGCTAAAAAAGATGCATCCATCTCTGATGCTATTATTCTACGTAAAAATGTTACTGATCATGTCAGATTTTCTAGAAAAGCCATCCCTATAGCAGTACAGATAGATATCTCATCTTCTTATGATTCTGTACCTATTGACCCTCTCATTGAGTTATTACAATCTCTGAATATTTCTGTTCCAATTCTTTATATTTTAGCTGACCTTTTAACAAATAGAGAAATTTTTATTACTCTGAAATGGCAAATTGTCTCTGTGATTTAAGTCATCTAATTCAATTCTACAAGGTTCCCCATGTAGTGCCTTATTCTTTATTATTTATATTAACCCCCTTCTTTTTGAAATAGAGGAGAAATTATCCGGCATTCATATTCCATTGATTAACAAAGCAGCCAAGCATATATTCTTTATGAATAATCTTGTCTTTCTTTCAAGAAGTATCTTCCTTTGCTTATTTTCATTCTGGAAGATTAGACTATTCGGTTTAAGCTTCAATTTAATCTTAACAAATCGTCCACATGGAAAATACTCTCTGGTAAGAGTATTTCATCTCCGATCACTGCACTACCTCATTACTTCCCTGGTTTTCCTATTTACAAATCAATAATTGTCTTAAGAATGTCAATTCAGAAATCTCTGCTCTCATCTTGGAAAATAGAATTAATTCCCTATCCAGAACATACCTTTCTCTGCAGGCAAAAATCTTTCTTATTAACAATTTAATTTTTCTGAAAATGTCCTACTATATGCTAATTATCAAGTATACTAATGCATTTAAGAAAAAGATAAATTCATTTTGATCCAAATTGATTTGGAATAAAAAAGCTGTCGCAATCGGTATTAGAGCCTTGCATAAACATACCAAAGATAAAGGCCTTTCTCTTCATTCAATTCCTATCTTTTATTTTCAGAGGTCATTTAATTTTGTCTTTAAATTTGTTTCTGAGTACGTAAATGCTCTGACTTTGCTCTGGTTAACCCTTACAGAATATGTTTTTTCAATCTGTAATTAAATATATTTTTGCTTATTGAGCTGAGTCAGAATGGGAAAATATTTTATTGATAGGCTTATAATATGACTCGTTGCGATAACCAATCTCAGCAGCCATCTCTACTTAATCTCACTAATAAACAGATTATCTCAAAATTCAAAATAGGCATCTGGAACTAAAATATTTTGATTTCCTTATTAAAATCAGTTTAGAAGTTCTGTCCACCAGTCATTTTTTAATCACAAAGAATGGTGAATACTAAGATTGACCCTAGTTGTCCACTCTGTCATAAGTTTGAAGAGACAATACATCTTATTTTTCTACAATGCCCTGCTCTTCTTGTCTATAAAAATATTAAGACAATCACTAGATCACGTCTTTCATCTATCAACATTCTCATTGACAGTATGAAACGTGATCTCAGTTTCTCAGTTAGGTTCACTATTTTCATTAAGTTTACCTCTTGGTTCTTGAGATGCATTTTTGTTTTAACCCTACATCCAGTAAATTGTCCATGTTTTACATAAGATTAAAATCAGAAATAAAGGCTGGGCATTAGACTTCCAGATATTGTACATGCCACATGGGGCTTTGCTTCTCTTGAAGCCTTTCCCTCTGTAAATGGTTGGCTTCTTCCCTGTGTGTTAGATGTATTTTTTTTTTTTATTAATACATGTAAACCATTTTATATGCCTGTATTATCTATTTGTAAAGAAATATATTTTTTATAAATGGATGGCGTCAAAATTATGAGTGGAGGAAGTTTGACAATGGTAAATGAAAATGTAACAATTTACTCTAGACAAATACCTTTCCTATAATAAAGATATATACGAGAGATAGTGCCCTGGGCCAACTGATGAGTGCTGGTTCAGCACGAAATGCATCTTGGGGGGCATTTGTCTTTTATTATATCTTTGTTTAAATGAATTTAAAAAGAATGGGAAGTACGGAGGTGTTTATTATATCTTTGAATATACTGAATAAAAATTTAACTTTAAAATATATATATATATATTTGAATTTATATATATATAATGTGTGTTTTTTATTTATTTTTATAATAGGTAAACTAGTGTTAAAAATTCCATGGAAAAATTTATATACAGAACCGGTGATAGCTACCATAGAATCATTATATCTTTTAGTAATTCCAAATCTTGGTAAGTTTTTGGTTGATGTTGTTTTTAGTAAATGTTTTATGAATTGATCAATCAATATGTAAATACATAAAACTGCATGGTATTTTTGAAAAATTGTATCATAGAAGAAGGTGGGAGGGATTCATCTCATTAAAATGATAATGAGGATTGAAAAAAATTTGAATATGAAGTCCATTCATATACTTCTACCCCTGATTAAATAGTTATTTAAATGATACTTTAAATTAAAATGTTCCATAATGCTTTAATAAAGCATTATAAATTCTCTGGCAAGATTTAATTATTAATTTTTCTTGGTAATATTTATTTATTCATCTATTGTTTGTTGTTTTGAATTATTTATAGTTGTAATTAAACAGCTATTTATCACAATTTTTTTTTTTTTTAAAAAAAATGTTATTAATTAAACAAGTAATTGGCTTTTAGCTGTTTTTATTGCTTCAAACGATCTAAAGTGCCAATTATTTTCCAATTGAAGTTGAAAAATTAAAGTTTTTCACCAACTTTTAAAGTCTTAGTTTTTTTCTTGGGAAAAGGGGAGGGGGTGATTTGTAATAATAATAATAATTTTTTTTTCTCATGTGTCATAGCATCAGCCGGGAAGCGAACCCGCTAACCCGGGACAACTGCTTGTAAAGCCACCGTCGCTGATCTCTCAACCACCAATGCTTGACAAATAATAATAATTTTTAACAATTGATAGTATATAATAATTTTTAACAATTGATAGTATATAAACAAATACGTTGGTTTTATTTTGCAATAAATTAGATGTTAAAATGTAAATAATTAACATACTAAAAATATGGTGCCTTGGGATTAGTGCTGCCGTAATCGTTCAGTCATAATTATTTTAATATTCTAGCACTTGAGGTCTTCATAATAATTTTGGTGTTCACATTCGCGATAGTAGAATGCTGGAGTTGTGACTTTTTAATTATATTCACAAAGTTAGAATAATTATAGCCGGATGATTATTTCATAGCAGCGCTAATCCCAAAGTACCTAATGTTTTTTTGTTTTTTTTTTTATTAAAAAATTGACCATTGAAGATGTGAAAATTATATGTTTTAAGCACATGATTCCCTTTGCAATTATACGTATAGTTTAGGTTGGTAACATATTATTAGTGGCTTATTTCAGGGAATTCTCATCCTGATTCTCAGTTTGCAGTTGTAGTATTGTAAATATGCAAAAACTCTCCATATAGTAGTGCCACCTTGTGCTGACCAGAGTAGATCAATGGATGCCAGAAGGCTTGTGCATAAAATCCCTATCTAGTGCCTACTCATCCAATATCCCCAGACTAGTTTCTGGCTTGTGGCCTTTGTCAGTGAGGAGCCTTGGATCTGAGAGCACTGCACCTAGATCTTAGGATCTAATGCAAGGCTCCTCAGTGACGAAGGCCACAAGCCAGAAACTAGTCTGGGGATATTGGATGAGTAGACACTAGATAGGGATTTTATGCACTTCTGGCATCCATTGATTACTCTGGTTAGCACAAGGTGGCACTACTATATGGAGAGTTTTTGCCTGTTTACTAACAGTTATGTGCTAGCATGGGGTGGTGATCATGTGATGTGTAGTATTATAATTGATAAAAGAAGTTAGGTCAGTGCAATTAACTTTGAAATTGGTTGTACTTCCTTGTATTTATGAAGGGAAGTTGTACTGTAAGTTTAATTTATATTTAAGTATATCATACATACAGCGGGTTTGCTATTTTCTTTTCATTTTGAAGATGAAAAACCAAATATACATAATACATATTTCGTTTAAATATTATAATAAAAATAGAACGGTTCATAAAATTAACAATAAAGTTCTCAAACAAATGATAAAACAATAAAATAACAATATGCACCTGTAAAAAATATAAAATATTATGAAATAACTGAATGATAATTTTATTAGATAGGGACTAATAAAATTATCATTTTAACATCGGGCTCGCAAATTTTTAAGAAATTTTAACTTCTTGACTTATGATATATCTAATATCTTATATCCTAGTAGGTAATAATATTTTTAATATTTTTTTTTATTAAAAATATTTTTTGTTGAGAATAAATTTTAATAAACAACTAAAAAATACTTATGCCGGATTCTGTTTGGACGTATTTCATAAAAGAAAAAGGAGGCGAAAAAACAAAATGTTTAAAATGTATAAATAAGTTATTAAGTTATAAGGGATCGTCAACTAACAGCCTAATAAGGCATTTGCAACATGTTCACAAAATTAGTTTACTGAAACGAAATGCAAATGATGGTAAAATCGCTGTCATTTTTAAAATGTTATTTTTTGAACAAATAATAAATAGAATACATGTTTATTGTATGTTTTTGCATTTACTATATGTTTTTTTAAATTTTGAATTAAATTTGATTTTTTGAACACATTTTTATTTTACTTTTTTTCAAAATTTTTACAATTTTCCCTTATAATTTAACTTTTAATTTCTCAAAATTTGCAAGAATATTAATTTTAAATTGCTCATTTCCTAAGAATAAAAAATTTCCATGAAACGTTACCCACTAATTATTAGATTGAGAAATATGAAGGAGATTCAGAATTTCTGGGGTTAATTAGCTGTTTCAAAATTTTTCTTAAACAAAAAGCATACATAGCATAACCTTTGTATGCTTACTTAAGAAAAACCAGAAGCAACTTGGAAGTAATGTAATTATTTTGTTTGCTAAATGCCACTTTTAAGAATAAACAAATCTGACCCCCCCCTCTCTGAAGTAAAACTTCATTATTTTAGCTTTTTTATTAGTAATTATATTTCAGATTTATTTCCATCATCTAGTTTAATTAAATGTTTTTAGAAAAAATTAAGTCTATTTAATCTTAATTCAACTATTAGTACTAACACCCAGGCTGCTATATATCAATGTTTCAAATAGTATTCTTTTTCTGTCTTCATTAAATGTTTCTGGCCTAATAATATTAGCGTGGATTTTTAGATCTATGAATATTGATATTTAAATATATGCTCTAAGTAATTAGGCTGTAAAGCTGAGACAAAACTCTCCATACAGTAGTGCCACCCAATGCAAACCAGAGTAATCAGTGGATGCAAGATGGTTGTATATAAAATCCCTGTCTAGTGCCTACTCATCCAATATTCCCAGGCTAATTTTTAGTTGTAACTTTCATCAGTGAGGAACCTTGGATTTGAGAGCACTGCATCTAGATCTTAAGATCTAATGCAACCTTTCAGCAGCCATAGGGAATGGTAATTATGTGATGAAAAGCAGTACTTAGTAAAAATTTAATATACTTATTTATGAGAATACTTCTAGGTTCTCCATTTTTTATTGAGTGGTTTACAAACATTATAGATTATCATCCTAATTTGATTTATGGAATTGTTTGCGATTCAGTCTCTTTAATTCCCCCCCCCCCCCTCTTTGCCCAATCAATAATGTTTTTTTTTTTTTATAATCAAACATGTTAATTGGTACATGCATAGTCTGCTATTTTAGATACACATGATTTTTTTACTTTCTAATCATTATTTTATGTTACTTTTAATCATTTTTCATTGGGGCATCTGATTGGGCTCAGAATTTCACATTAAGTTGGACTTTTTAAATATTCGCAAAACTAATTGCGATGATGGTAAGAAAGAAATCAGAATAAAAATTACTTTAAATATTTTTAATAAGAGAATTATCGTTTTATACATCAGTGTCAATTAAAGAGGAAGCTTATTCAGTGTTTTACTCGAATATATTTTTTTGTGAAACATAAATAAATGCAGATGATCACAAAGAAAGATAGAAAGAAAAGCATTTAAAAACTTTAAAAATACCAAGTTTTAAAAAAAAATAGAAAAGGTGAATTGTAGGGGCTAAGATCAGAAGTATTAAGTTATTTTTAAAAAAGAAGAACTGATCGAAAAATAGTAAAGAATTTATTTTAAGCATATTTTTAAAGTAAAAGCAAAGCAAAAGAAGATAATCACAAATAAAGAAATAGATGAGTATTTTAAGAATAAAGCAAAAATTTAAATGTGGTGGAAAGAAGTGTTTTTAGAATGATTTTCGCGAAATCATCTTTGACATATAACAACTGACAGTAATTATTTAAAATATGTAAAATATTAAGTTTTTAAACTTCTCTCATGATAATTATAATAAAAATAACATTAGGAGCGTGTGAAGCACTGGAGAGAGAAGCTATAAAGAGTACAAATTATATGACTATAAAATAATCAGCAGCTTAGCGCTTTCGAGGCGAGTTGCCTCATATTCATAGCAATAATAATAAATAGTCTTATAATTTGTACTCTTTATAGCTTCTCTCTCCAGCGCCTCACACACTCCTAATGTTATTTTATTAAAATATGTAAGTAAAATTGCATGGCTTAAATCTTTTTATAATTCTAACTGAATATGTTTGTAATAATTTTCTTAAATACGAAGAATTTATTCTATATATTTCATGTATTATTTTTAACATTTTATATTAGGTATTAAATATGATGCCGATAAAGAAGAAAAATGGTCACAAGAATCCAAACAAAAAGAATTAACACTCGTAGAAGAAGCAAAAAAACGAGAACAAGAAAAAGGTGAGTTTATATTTTTATTATATAAAAAATAATTTATTGAAATTTAGAACATGAATGAAAATTGAATCTCAGTAAAGAAGCTATAAAATTTAATTAATTACCAAATAGATTTGTTTCGTATATACAATTTTATTTCATTATATATTCTTTATATTCTTCATGCTAAATGCTTAGAATTTTATCAACAAATTTTTAACCTTATTTAAAAATTGATTGGCATGAATCACGGATGATCAATTAATACAATTTATATAGGTATTTTGCAATGCTGGTCTAGATTTTTGAAAGTTTAGCCAAAACATTTATTTAAAAAAAACTTATGTTTTAATAACTTCGTCTGTGTTATTTTTTTTCATAGATTCAACCCTATTCGTCTATTATATTATGAATGCTGTGTATTGGCATTAATTAACCTTAATTATTTCTTAACAAATACCAGAATTTATTAAATTAACAATTAATTATTATGTACATAGATATAGGCTATTAGCTATTATATATGCTCTAAGGCTTATTTAAAATAATATAAAATATATGGCATACAACTGTCTCTAGATCCATTTTGGAACTCTATGCTGGTGAAATTCACTGAGAAAATTCTCTATCCAAACTGAGATTTTTTTGATCCATGTCAAATCTTCGTGGCCCAATATAGAAAACTCAGTCTTTTTTATTATATTTTCATTCTTATGTTATTGATGAGAGATCTTTTCCCTTTAGCAGGAAATTGTGTAATAATTTATTTTATTAAAAATGTATGTAGAAAACTTTCAAATAATTTTAGTTTTCTTATTTTACAATATTTAACATACAATTACAAAAAAAAAAAATCAAGTCAGATGTCACATGACCTAATTTAATAAGCTTGTACTTACAAATGTTGTTATATATAGAGCTCGCAAAATAAGCTCTTAACAAGCTTTGAGGTGTTATATTCAAGCATTAGATCTAATGCTTGAATATCCTAGCACCTCACTGACAATGCCAGTAACAGAAACCGGTCTAGGGTTGGCGATATTCTCAAAGTTTGTTAAGAGCTTATTTTGCGAGCTCTATGTATAACATTTAACATATTATATGTATATATATATAACAATTAATGTACGGCATTATGAGAGGATATTGTTTTGAATTCATTAATTTATTTTTATTTATAAATTAATTAAATATTAATTTAATTTAATTAGCTGTTATTGCCCTCCCCCTTCCTATGTTATAAATTCATGATCCAGATATGCTAGTGCTATAAATTTTTTGTGGTAACTAACTAAATTATGTTGCTACATTCAGAGATGGTAATGCAGGCAGCCAGTCCTTTTTTTACTGGAATACACTGTATATATATGTTTATAAAGGCACATAATATTTAAGCTATTATTTTAAGAACCAATTTACATATTAATGGATTATTAGCCAAAGATTTCAAATTAGCAACTTGGGGATAATGAAATTGCGATTTTATATCGAGGGCAAATATGTAATCAATAAATAAATATAGTAATTGAAGAGAAAAAAAGACAAAGTTATTAACATTAAATAGTTTTAAATAAAAAGGCAGAACAAGGAAGAACATAAAAACTCAAATCAGTTTTCAATGAAAAAACACATTTTTTAAAAAAAAATATCTGAGTAATTATAATAAGCAAATTTATAAAACATAATAAATCTTTTTTTTTCTAACTATAGATGTTTCTAAAAAAGAAAACAATGATACATTTGCCGAAAAACTTGTGGCCCAAGTTATCAAGAATTTGCAGGTCACTATTAAAGAAATCCATGTCCGCTACGAGGATCGGTTCACAAATCCGCAACGACCTTTTGCAGCTGGCTTGACATTGCAAAACCTATCCTTTCAAGTAATTTTTTTTCCATTTTATTTAATGATTATTAAATTCTATATGACTTTTCATGTATTGTAATTGTTAATAGAGTTAAATTTTATTCTAGTCTTTTTAAAATATATTATGATTTAAAATTGGTTTTATAATTTTAAAGTGTTATTGGTTTATATTTAGGGATAAGAGAAAATGTTATTTAAGAATTTATTATATTTAATGAAACATGTTTGACAAAATTATTTTTGAAAATGAAATTTAAAGAGTCAGATTTTTATTGGCATATTTTAAAATTTAGATTTAAATTAATTATAATCATCAAAAAAGCAAATCATATATACCGTGATATTACTTTTATAAGCTTGTATTTACAAAAATGTAATACAGAGAGCGTATCAATAGCTCAAACGAACATTCCTCTCTCCAGACCAATTAGTTTTGAGTTTATGGCTCATCTCAGTGAAGAGTTAGAATATTCAGACACTAGATCTAAAATATCAATTCAAAACCCAGCACTTATTTCATACGTAATATTTAAGTAGAAACTCTGAAGTTTTCGGACATAAAAATGTCTTTTACTCCAGCTATCTAACTTAAATAGCTATATGTGACTGAATCAAATTCAGATCTACCATACATTAATAGCTTCAGCATAGCCAAAGCCTTAAAGGTAAAATTATAATAATTAAAAAAGCCAGTCATATATAAGGTGACATTATTTTTATAAGCTTGTAGAAAGGAGTTTGCTATTAACTGAAAAGAGGCTCTTTAATTCCTCTTGGAGGCCTTAAAGGAACCGAGCAGGGCAAATTCCTAATGGCCACTCCATACGTTCTTGTCGTTGCAGCTGTTATTACTATGTGATTATTCATATAGTATACGAACATGGATGGGCTGCTCACCAACACCCATTAGCCAGCGTGGTGAGTTTATTGGCTTTTTACCTCTGAGTTTAAGATCAAGAAACACTATGGTCTTTCTTCTCAGTGCCTGATAAGGCAGAATGAATGTTTGTGTAAATGATAAATATTTTTGCAATACATATATACAATTATGACAGACAAAAATAAAGCATGGCCCTTATTCCTAGGAGGCTGTAAAGTCACCAACCAAGGCAGCGGTTGGTGGCCGAAGGCGGAGGGTGCTAAGAATCCCCTGATTGCGGACCCAGGCTGCCATTTGATGACGACTTTTTATTTAGGTACTTACAACTGCAGATCACTTTCAAGTGAAGGAAGATTGCAAGAATTAGAAGAAGAACTGTCTTATATTAAATGGGACATTATTGGACTTTGTGAAGTTAGAAGAAAAGGTGAAGAAACAATTGATTTAAAAAGTGGACATATACTCTATTATAAAGGCACACATATTGGAAATACAAGTGGAGTAGGATTCATTATAAATAAAAAGTGGAAGAACAATATTGTGGAGATTGATGGTGTATCGGACAGAGTGGCAAGATTAGTTATACAACTTAATAGCAGATACCAAATGCAGATAATTCAGGTTTATGCCCCAACAAGTTCTCATAGTGATGAAGTAGTAGAAGATTTTTATATGGATGTACAAAAGGCTTTTGATCAGAGTAAACAACATTTTAAAATTGTTATGGGAGACTTTAATGCTAGAATTGGTAAATAAATGAAAGATGAAAGTGCTGTAGGTAATTTTGGTTATGGTAATAGAAATGAGAGAGGACATAGACTTGTGGAGTTTGCAGAAAAAGAAAAACTTTATATTATGAATTCATTTTTTGAGAAAAATGTTAAAAGGAAATGGACATGGAAGCATCCAAATGAAGGTACAGCAGAATTGGATTATATTTTGACTAACAGGAAATACATATTTCAAGATTGTAATGTTCCTAATAAATTTAACACAGGAAGTGATCATCAATTAGTAAGGTGTAAGTTACGTGTTAATGTAAAACTAGAGAGACAAAAATTATTAAGAAAAACAATATTTACAGTTGATATTCCTAATCTTCAGAAACATTCTAATGAATTTAAATTAGAACTTACAAATAGGTTTCAAGTGTTAGTAGATTTTGAACATGATTCAGATTTGAATGAAATTAATATGAAAATAACTGATACACTTTTAAAAACTGCAACAAAGATAGCTGGTAGAAAAAAGCAGCAATTGACTAATAAAATTTCTACTGAGACTAGAGAATTTATGAAGAAAAGAAGAAATATGAAGATATACAAAAATGATGTATTAAAAAGAATTGAATATCTCGAATTTTGTAAAATGGTACGGAAAAGAGTTGAAAATGATATAAGAAAGTATAACTGTGAAATAGCAAGGAATGCTGTAGAAGAAAATAAAAGTCTCAAGAATGTTAAACAACATTTTGGTATTGGTAGGAAATTTCTATCTGCAATAAGAAAAAAAGATGGAATTATTACTAAAAAGAGAGATGACATCATGAAATTGGTAGAAGATTTTTATCAAGAATTATATAGTAATAAAGAACAAGTACCTCCTATATCTATTACATCTTCCGAATTGCCCAGAATTTTAAATGAAGAAGTGAGACATGCAATTAAATGTATGAAGAAAGGAAAGGCTCCAGGAAATGATGGAATTATAATTGATATATTAAAAGAAGCAGGTGAAGAAATAGAAACAATTTTAGCAAACTTATATACCAAATGTCTAAATGATAAAGATGTACCGGAAGATTGGAAGAATGCAGTAATAATATTAATATTTAAAAAAGGTGATAAAGAAGATATTAGAAATTACAGACCTATCAGCCTTTTATCAGTTTTATATAAAATTTTTACCAAGATAATTACAACTCGTCTACAGAGAACTTTGGATTTCCACCAACCAAGAGAACAAGCTGGATTTAAAAGTGGTTTTAGTACAATAGATCATATCCAGGTATTGAGGGAAGTCATAGAAAGGACAAATGAATATGAGTTGTCATTATGTTTTGGATTTGTAGATTATGAAAAAGCATTCGATTCTATACACATTTCTTCAGTGATTAAAGCATTGGATCATCAAGGTATAGATCCAGGATATTGTCATATTTTAAAGAATATTTATAAAATGCAACAGCAACAATTAGATTACATAATGATACTGGAAAAATCAACATTGAGAAAGGTGTAAGACAAGGTGACTCAATATCTCCAAAACTTTTTACAGCAGTGCTGCAAGAAGTATTTTGTGGATTAAAATGGGAAACTAAAGGAGTGAAAGTAAATGGAGAGTTTTTAAGTCATTTAGATTTCGCAGATGATGTAGTTGTTTTTGCAAATAATGCTTCAGAGCTGCAGGAAATGTTGCAGGAATTAGCAGATGAAAGTAGATAAGTAGGACTAAAGATAAATGTTAAAAAGACTAAAGTAATGTTTAATCGATTTGCTCAAAATATGAAAATAAAGATTGATTATGAAGAATTAGAAGAAGTTAACAGTTACAAATACCTTGGTCAGATTATTAATACAGATGGAAACATAATGGAGGAAATTAATCCTAGAATTAAACTTGGTTGGAGTGCTTTTGGTAGAAATAATTTGATACTAAAAGGAAATATGCCTATGTGTTTGAAAAGGATGGTTTTTAACAAATGTGTTTTACCAGTTCTTACTTATAGATCTGAGACTTGGACACTTAATAGAAGAGCAATACAGAGACTTCAGACCACTCAAAGGAGTATGGAGAGATGTATGTTGGGAGTAGCAAGAAGAGATCGAAAACGCAATGTATGGGTAAGACAACAAACAGGTGTTAGTGACCTTATTGAAAAAATTAAAAGATTGAAATGGAGTTGGGCTGGACATATTTCTAGAAGAGATGATAATAGATGGACAATTGAAATTTTAAACTGGATTCCAAGAGATTGTAAAAGATCCAGAAAGAGACCACTTGTGAGATGGATGGATGAAATAAGGAAATGTGCAGGGATGTTATGGAGAAGAGAAGCTAAAGATCGGAGAAGATGGATTAAACTTGGAGAGACCTTCATCCTGCAGTGGATTAACAATGGTTGATGATGATGATGATGATGATGAATACAGAGAGTGTACCAATAGCTCAAACAAGCTATAAATTTAAATTAATTGGAAATAACGATTTCGCAACTGTAAGATCTACTTATAAAAGAAAAATTTTCTACAACAATGTCATAATGTAATCTGCATTCAAGCAATACTTTTGAAGCACCATTATTATTTTTATTTTTTGTTTGGAGAGCAGATTCTGTTATCATTTTGATATTTAGAGTAAAATATACCAATTTGTAAAGGATGACTAATAAGACATTTATTTAATTTTTTTTTTAATGATCCAATAAAAGTTATGTAGTACAATACTGAAGTCATCATTTATTTTGAGAAGTTTATCTCATTGGTTGGCTTGAAACCTAAAGTTTCTCAACTGATTTTTCACTGAAAGAAATAAAAAGAGAGTGAATGAAGTTTTACTCCTGTCCACTTGACTGGAGCGTTGCGTCATTGTTGTATTTAAAGATCATTTGATCTATTGATCAACTGACCATTAGGTAATGAATAAATAGTGCTAACAGTTTATTACAAGTAATTTATATAGGTCTTTATAATATATTAATTATTTTCCAAATCCATTATTTGGTATTGTGTTAATGTATATTGGCTAAATTTTGAGTAAAAGTTTTCTTGATCAATTCTTAAATGAGAAAAATGGAAGAAGAAAAAATCAATCTTGCCAATCTAATGGAAAGGTTTTTTTATCATCATCATCATCATCATCAAACATTATCAATCCACTGCAGGATGAAGGCCTCTCCAAGTTTAATCCATCTTCTCCGATCTTTAACTTCTCTTTTCCACAACACCCCTGCACATTTTCTTATTTCATCCATCCAGAATGAATGTTTGTGGTTTTATATATATATATAATGTCATAGCATCAGCCAGGAGGTGAATCCGCAACAACCGTCTGCAACCAACTGCTGCGCTGACCTCTCGGCTAACAACACTTGGCGAAAAGTTATGGTGATCTGTCCTCTATTGTGGTAGTCAGTTGTCCATTTTCCATTCATTGCATCTCTAAAACTGCGTGCTTGTTATCATTATAATACTTTTGTTCAATCATTTTTAACTGCCTTCTGTCTTTTACTTACATCTTTTTCATTGATGTGTTTTTTTAAATATAGTCTTTGGATCTCATAATGCTCTATTAATCAATATAAATATATCCATCCTCTACTGGAAATTTCATTATTCAAGTCTCCCAACTAAACCTTAACTGTATGCGAGATTAACTGATTATTTTACAATCTTTCCATTTTGGTGCACTGGTCCTTTTCTCCACCTGATTTGTAATCTAAGGACAATTCTATTGAGCAATTATTTTTCTCAGAGCTCTTTCCCACAAAGAATCTTTTGTAATTAATTGGATTCTATCAATGTTTTGTATGTTTTATCATTTTCCATTAAAAGTTTTATACTGTTTTCCTTTCCTATTGCACAAAGTTATTTAATTTTTTTCTGTGTGTCTTCATTTTCATTTAATGTAAAAATATATATATTCTTTCCATATTTATCTAGTTATAAATTACCACTTAATCTCCTTCATTTATTGATTCATTCCTGTGACTCTTCATTTTAAACCATCATATGTTCTTTGTAATTTTTCTATCTCTAACATATTATTTTTACTCACTTTTTTCAGTTTATCTGTTTTATGTCTTATTATTAGGTCTGCATCTTAAATTATATTTTCTTTGTATTCTTCTATCTCCTAATGTTATCTTTTTACCTACTTTTTTCCAGCTTCATCTGTTTTATATCTTATTTATTGTTAGGCCTGTGACAATTTTTTTTTTTTGAATCATTAGTGACTTTGCTCTTTCATTTATTCGTTATCTATTATTAACCCAAAGCTCCCTTTCCTTCCCATTTTAATTCTTTTATATCCCATAGTGATTATTGCAACATTGTTTATATATACTCATAATTTATTTGATCTAATTTTATCACTTATACTACTAGAATATATTTATTTTATGTATATGTATGTTTTATTTTAATTTATCAATTTCTCATTTTTTTCGAATTTAGTATTTCCTTTTTTTTTTAACTATCACTAACTTACAGTCTGAGATAGAGTTCACGTAAATTCCGAAAAAAATCATGCACTCTTAACATAGCCTGTATCAAATATAATTTAATAAATTCAGTCTTTATCATCTGGATTTTCTCATTTGTAAATCTTTTCTTTATTTTTTTTTTTTTTTAAGTATTTGCTCTTTATTATTGCACTATTTTCTTTACAGAAATTTATCACTCGTTTATATCTATTGTTTCTTAAAACAGGCGAAACTCTATACAATAGTGCCATTCAGTGCAAGTTAGAGTAATCAATGGATGCCAAAGGCTTGTGCATAAGATCCCTATTTAGTGCCTACTCATCCAATATATCCCCCGACTAGTTTCTAGCTTGTGGCTTTCGTCAGTGAGGAGCCTTGGATCTGAGAGCATTGCACCTACATCTTCTGGCATCCACTGATTACTCTAGCTTGCACTCAGTGGCACTACTGTATGGAGAGTTTTGCCTGTTTTAATAACAGTTATGAGCAAACATAAGAAATGATGATCAAGTGATGTCTATTGTTTTTTATTCATAAGTCTTTTTTTTTTTTTTTCACCCACTGGAGCATTCAAATGTATTCCCATTACATCTATTTTTTTATTTTTTTTTCTCCCCAATTTATTCATATATGATTTCTGCTGCTTCATAGTCATGGTTACTAGATGAAGTGCTTACCCGAATAATTAGTACATTTTTTGGAACTCCTTGAAATCTAATCAACATTTATTTATTATGGAGGAGTTCTATTTATTAAACTATCACCTGTCCTTGAAAGCTAAAACATTGCCTATGAATTACATTTACTACTGTCTTCAGAGTAATGTATTATTACACTTTCTTCAATCTATTTATTCATTCTCTGTTATAGTGTTTATAATAGCTAGTTGTCATTTTTTAAATGGCTGACAATAAATTTACATTTTTTCTTGCTTGTTCATAGCCCTAATATTCTATGTCTCTATTTCGGCAATACTCCTTAATTTCAAAAGCTTTAGATATGCTTATTTCTGAGAATTTATACATTCACTGGAATAGTTATTTATTTATTTTTTCTCATATGTCAAATGGCATTGACCAGGAAGCGAACCCAGGCCAGCTGCTTGGAATGCAGCTATGCTAACCACTAGGCCACCAACCCTTGACATTGCAAAAATGACAATATGAGGACTTTTTACTCCAGAATCTGACACTCTACCATTACACAAAACCACCCAGGGCAAAATCAATAATCAAATGGCTATTTTTTGAGAGTTCATAAGAATTTTGACCACTGGAAATGTAGGAACTGGATTCAATCCAAGAATTTTACACTCCAGAATCCTACACCCTTCTATTGCAGTAAACTAAGCAGAACGAATTAATAATATTCAAATTACAATTACCATAATTTGCATTTTTTGATTTTATGTTGTTGTTTTTTATTTATTTATTTGCACTACGAATTAAAGAGGAATCTTTGACAATATGTTAGAGATCTAAATTCTATACTTATAAGTTTAATAGGTATCTGTATAACTTGATTATATGTATTTGTATACTTACAGCATATTATATATATATATTTTAGAGCACCGATGAAAATTGGAAACCTGCTATTATAAAAGATGCAGTCAAGATGATATATAAAGTGAGTTTATAATTAATTTTCATTATGTTGTGTATACACTAAATTCAGTGATTTTTTTTTTTTTTTTGATGTTAAATATATTAAAACATTTTTTGCACAATTAATTTTAATAACCATCATGGTTCTTTTGGCTAATTGCATTTCAGTGGAAATGATTACATAAAAATAATTTAAAGAAAATATTTTTGAGAAAAGTAATTGTTTATTATAATGATAGCAATAATGATTGAAATATTATCGTATAAGATATCATTTTTGACAGAAAATAGTGTTATTGATCTCGCTCACAAAATAGTTTACAATTTTTAATTTCTGTAAGTTTTCTTTCTTTCAGCTTTTAAATAACTGCAGTCTTTTCTTTTGAATATTAACAAAAATGTGCATATGCGATGTATAAATATTATTTAACTGTATTGCATATGTATCTTTTTAAAAAATATACGTAATGATGTGCATTAAATAAGAATAAAATGTTAATTTTTACCTAGAAATTAATAATAATAAAAGCAAGTTGCTTATTGAATATATATATTTAAAAATGTGCTTTTATTTACATAAATGCTTAAAATGTAAAAAAAAATATTTCACAAGCCAGATTCCCAAAGAATTATGTAAATAAACTTGCAAATAATGTCTGTTTTCTTGTATGAATGCCAAAATCTGATTTGCAATTAATCTATTTATCAGATTAAAAAAAGGATAATTTTTTATCAAATGAATAGATTGGCATTATTAATGCCAATAACAAGAAAGTGGCCTTATTTGAGAGTTTATTTAAACGATTCTTTAAGAATATGACTTGTGAATTATTGGAATAACATTTTTATTTCTGAAAACTGAATAAAAGTTATTTTTAGTAGTACATTTATGTGAATAAAAGCATTCATTAAAATATATATATATTTATAATTTTTTACTTTTTAGTTTTATATGTGTGGTACTGAATTATTAAAGTTAGTTTTCAATGAATCATTAAGTTTTAAATTACAAAGAGTGGCACTAAACATTTCTAATAACAGCGTTATATTTAAAATTAAAAATTTTAATTTTTCACTCATGTTTGGATTGGAAATTATAAAGTGTAGGATAAAAATTAGGGTACAAAATTTGATTCAGATAAACATTATATATTAAATGAAAGTATATAAAAAAAAATGTCATCTTGTTTTCCTTCCTTTATATTCAGTTTAAAAGGATTCATAAATTGTTTAACAAAATAAAGCCTTTATTATTATTTATTCCAAATAATTGGTAATGAAAATTTGACAATATTTTTCAGGATTTTCATATTTATAAATTAAAATTAGGTTATGCAATCTTTTATTTTTTTTAACTCTTTAAAAAAAAAAAAAGTTTTTTTTTTGTAATTTTTGTCTCAAGAATGACAGTAAAATATAATCTTCTCACTGATCAGAAATTTATTCCATCTGGTTAAATTTGTGTTAATTTTTTATTTGTATAATTATTTTTTTATTTTGCAGTCTTAAATGTAGTCTTTAGCTTTCATATAATTATTAATTATTTCTTATCTCAAAGGCTAATGGTGGATGCTATCTGCATTTATTCATAATTGATAATTTCTAACTTTACAAAAAACAAGAGTATCAAGCTCCATATAGTAGTGCCACCAAGTGCAAGCCTTTGTAATCAATGAATGCAGGGAGTTTGTGCATAAAATCCCTTTCTAGTCCCTACTCATCCACCATCCCCAGACTAGTTTCTGGCTTGTGGCTTTCATCAGTGAGGAGCCTTGGATTTGAAAGCACTGCACCTAGATCTTAGTATGCAGCCACCTTTTAGGAGCCTAAGATGACAACACCATAATGTTTCCAACCCAAGCTCATTCATTTGTATAGTTATATAGATCTGAACTCAATTCAGCATCTATACATTTTGGTGTCTTTGGTTTTTCAAAAACCACAGTCACCATAATCCATTGATTATTAAGGCTTGCACTTGGTGGCCCTAATGTATGGAGAGTTTGGTACTCTTATTAACAGCATGTGTAAGCATATGAAATGGTGATCATGTGATGTTTTATGGTTCTAACTTCACATTTAAGCCGGAAGCACAGCATTTTCTTTTAAAGTCGGAAGGTATTTGTTTGTGTTATAAATACAGGATATTACAATATGAAATTCCCTATAATTACAAATCCCCTATAATTACATTTAAACCCCAGGGATATAAAGTATACCTGTATTTAAATATAACATGAAATATTGTATGCCTTATATTTAAATGGCTATCATATTTTTAAAATACTTTGTTTCTTTTTTTTTTTCAAATTGCATGTTGTGAAGAGTTTTTTTTTTTTTTGTGAGTTTATTCAATGAAACATTGAAACTTTTTATTATATTTTACAATTTCTTATACAAAATCCAATAATTAAAACATGCAAAAGTCTCCATACAGTAGTATCACTCAGCGCAAGCCAGAGTAATCAATGGATGCCAGAAGACTTGTGCATAAAATCCTTATCTAGTGTCTACTCATCCAATATCCCCAGACTAGTTTTTATCTTGTGGCTTTCATCAGTGAGGAGACTTGGATCTGAGGGCACTGCATCTAGATCAGATCCAAGGCTCCTCACTGACGAAAGCCACAAGCCAGAAACTAGTCTGGGGATATTGGATGAGTAGGCACTAGATAGGGATTTTATGCACAAGCCTTCTTGCATCCACTGATTACTCTGGCTTGCACTGAGTGGCAATACTGTATCGAAAGTTTTTCCTGTTTTAATAACAGTTTGAGCAGGCATATGGTCATGTGATGTTTAGTGGGTTAAAATCCAATAATACTTCTTGATTCACCTAATACACGAAGAATGAGGATCCACTGTATATTAGAAAATTCAACAGTTTATTTCTTTTTTGAGTCATTTAAGGAAATCAATAAGTGGCAAAGAACTTATACTTTTTATTTAAGAATTGTTGAACTCAAACTTAACAAAGAGTTATAATGGAGCCACAATATCTTTTACATTTTGTTCCAAGCCCCCTTGCATACATTGGGCATAATACTTCATATGTTGTTGACCTGCTTTGATTGCCATACAACATATACTGTTTACTGAACTGCATGTGTGCAGAGCTTTTTAACATATACATATATAACATAGATACTCTATATATATGTGAACAAAATTAAAAAATAATAATGCAGTTATTAATAATAAATTGAGAGCGCATTTATGTATATATGTTGAGTATGTTCGTGCACATTTACTCAAAAAATAAAAAACTTACTATACTATTTTTTTTAAAAAAAAAAAAGAATAACAATATCCTTTTTTTTTTTCCGAAATATTTTTTCTGCGGAAACGTAATAGCAGTCTTGTTATTAGCGGACTGTAACCTGTAAGTCCATGGCAATGTCAGAAAGCTATGTAGTTAGCCCTATTTGATTTTATACATTTTAGATTCTCAATAAACTCTTCAAAATATTGGTGCAGCATGAAAACATTTTTCACTTTTTTTTTCCTGCCATCATTAAACAACTAACTTTTCATTTTATAACTTAAGAAAAATGTTATTAATTTCTTAAATTTTATAAAGCTTTTATTTTTACACTTTGAAACATTTTATTACATGAAATTCTGTACCATGTCAAACTCGGGAAGAATACAAAAATGAAAATTAAATTCATGTATTTTCATTATAATCGGAAGAAGTATTATTAATAAACATGATCATAAAGGCATTCTGAGAAAAAAAAAAGGCCGTTGCTGTATTGTAAAATTTATTAAATTTACAAATTTTAATATTTTTATTTTTGTTAACATTTTTTTTTGTTATTTCCATGGAGGGGGGGGGATAACTTATAATTAAAGTAGTATTTATTTATACAGTGCATATTGCAGTTTCACTGTATTCTACAGTTCATTAACGAACAACTTAGAAGAATGTTGATTATTTGTTTTAGAAATATTTAATTGAAGATATATGCAGTCGGAAGTTTGTTGATAATAGATCCATGGCAGCTAAACAGATTGTAAAAATAGAGGCAAAACTCTCCCTACATTAGTGCCCCCAGTGAGAGCTAGAGTAATCAATGAATGCAAGAAGGTTTGCGCATAAAATCCCTGTCTAATGTCTATTCATCCATTGATTACCCTGGCTTGCACTGGGTGGCACTTCTGAATGGAGAGATTTGACTGTTTTAACAGCTTGTGTAAGCATAGGAAATGGTTATTATGTGATGTTTAATGGTTTAAACAGATTGTAGTTGTTAAAAAAAAGAAAAATCAAATACTTTAGAAAATAGAAATGTTTAATAAAAGTGCATTTTAATTATTAATATTTGAAATTAGAACACAGCGTTTTTATACAAAAGTAAATTTTTATAAAAATATATATATTTATATATTATAATGATTTATTGATATGTTTTAATAAAATATGTTATTTAAAACATAATATTTTCACTAGAATTTAAATATTAAAAATAGCAGATACTCGGCAATTAATATATTTATAATTAGTAAAAGTTTCATTAGTTAATCATTTTTTTTATTTTTATATTGTTCAAAATTAATTAAATGATATCGAAAAAGAGACTAGAGAAAATAGAAAAAAAAAAAAAAAGTTTTTTTTATGTAAAATGAAATAATAGAATTTAATAATGAATTGTTTAATAAAACGTTAATTTTTGTTTTGCATTTAACATATTTGTAATATTACTTATTAAATTTTATCAATTATTAAATTAACTTGTGAAGAGCTGATTTGTTTAAATTTAGACTTGTTAGTATACTATTTATTGTTTTTAAAACATTTTGGTTGTTATTTTTAAAATCAATTATTTATTATAATACTTAAATATTTTAAAACATATTGACTTCTCTGACCTAATCTTGCTATCAATTAATTTGGTACTATTGGAAGACCATGTCCTTTATTTGACTTATGGATTTAAATAATTATAAATTGTTTTTTCCATTTATTATTTTAAAGAATAAATAATAAAATAATAATATTTTGTGAATAAAGAAATAAAATAGCATTGAATCTGCTCATATGCATACTGGGTTAATCAGTTAAATTTTATTCTGTTTGCAATTTAACAGTACTTTCGATCATGAGAAACATATATAAACCAGGGAACATCATATGATCACCATTATGCTTGCTCAAGCTGTTAAAACAGGCAAAACTCTCCATACAGTGTCAACACTCAGTGCAAACCAGAGTAATCAATGGATGCAAGAAGGTTTGTGCATAAAATCCCTATCTAGTGCCTACTGGATCTGAGAGTACTGCAACCAGATAAAAGGTGGTTGCTGGAGGGTTGCATTAGATCCTAAAATCTAGATGCAGTGCTCTCAGATCCAATGCCTCTCACTGATGAGAAAGTCGCAAGCTAGAAACTAATCTGGGGATATTGGATGAGTAGGCACTAGATAGGGATTTTATGCGCAAACCTTCTTGCATTCATTGATTACTTTGTCTTGCACTGAGTGACACTACTGTATGGAGAGTTTTGCCTGTTGTAAAAACATATAATTTCTGCCTTTTAAATATTTTATTTCTGTATTCACATTTATTTGTTTTAAAATTTATAAAACAATTCTTATCTGCTGATCTTTAAATAATTACATAAATGCCTTTTTTTAATATATTAGGAATTTATTTTGCATGTGATCACAAAAATACTAATTAGTAATTGCATTTAGTATTCAAAAATAGCTTATACAAAAGATATATATAGTCAGTCATTTTAATTATCAATATTAAACAATTTCTAATGTTTGGTCCCAGTTTTTCATCACTATACTTCATCAGCAAAAAAAAAAAAAATCTATGAAAATATATTAATCAAAGAATTTTGATAATATTTATGATTATCCTTTGCAGTGTAAATAAACATGCAATTAATCAAAGATTTACTTTGCATAGTAAAATACTTCAGTGATATTATATATATTATAGCATTGATAATTTAGCTTTCTTTGTCTTATATTTGAAATAATAATTAAAATAAAGTCATGAAATCTATATTAGAGGAAATAGTAACTTTTTTCTGTCTCATCGATATTTTAGTATTTTTTTAAAATGTATTTTTAAAGAATCATTTGTTTAATTTATTGCATTAAAGAATTAATATATATATATATATATATCAGAGCTTTAAAGAGCTCTTTATTGAATTCATTGTGAAATAAGATATTATATTATATATATATATATATCCATAGCCAATGCTTAAAATAGACCAATAGAATATTAGCAATTTGTTGCCAAGGCAATGCTCAGAATTTCCATTTATTATCTAAATGTTGCCTTGACAACAGATGGCTAATATTCTATTGGTTAATTGTAAGCATTAGCTGTGGTAATATGATTTATTATATTTAAAGTATTGAGTAGTAGTTTGTTTAAAAGATTGATTGTAAAAATTATTATTTATTAATCTCTCTTCAAAAGTTTATTGTGGTCTTTTTAATGGATTTTATTTAAAACTTCTAGGCCTTTCATTTAGTTTAAGCCAATTGCTGCCACTTAAGATCTCTTTATGTGATATATATAAATGAAAAAGTAAGTCATATATTGTGTGACTTGTTTTAAGCTTATATTACAGATATGTAATATAGGGAGCGTACCAATAGCTCTAACAAGCTTTCATCGATAAGTGCCGCAAGAGAAAGCATTTAAAAATCTCTATCTAGAATAAAGCTAAAAGCTAGAAACCGGTCTGAGGATAGGGATTATTCTAGAAAGAGATTTTTAAATGTTTTCTCTTGCATTACTTATCGATAAAAGCTTGTTAGAGTTATTTCCTGCTTGATTTACGGGAACGATTGTTTAAAATAAAAAATTAAAATGGGGCGAAAGAATAAAAAGAACGAGAATACCAAAATAAGTATTTGTGAAGTTAAAGATAAATTTAAAGTCTTAGATACTAATAATCTGGAGGAAAATAAAAATCATAATGAGAAAATGGCGTTTAAGTCTCTGAGAAAATAAAGTAAATTAAGGAAATATAATAGTGATACTTCTTTAAATAAACGTAGAGAAGAAAATGATAATAATAGTGATAGTATAAATTTAAAAGAACATACAAATAAATCAATAAATCAAGAAAACAATATAGCACTTACGGAAAAAGCAATTATTAGCAAAAAAACTGAAAAAAGCCTAAGTAGTAACGTTGGCCTAGAAAATCCAGAGTGCGTAATACTAAATAATAATAAAAAAGGGAAAATGGATAGCGATAATAATTTTGACTCAAGTGAAGTTTTGAGCTTACAATCTGATGAAATAAAACAAGCTGGATTGAGATCAAAATTAATTAAAAAGGGAGATGTAGTAGATAATCAAATAAACTCGGTGAATAAAACTCAATTTATTGATGTTAATGATAACTATGCTGATAATATAAGTAGCAAGAAACTTACAACAAAATCTTTCGTGAAATTAAATGAATACTGGAAAAAGATATTTGTAAAGTGTATGTCACCAAGTACATCAATTTTTAGCTTAATTATTCAAACTAATATAATAACAGGGGAACATATACTTGATAAACCAGATATCGATGAATACTTAAAGGCTCTATATTCTCATGAACTCATTAACACGGTCAAATATACTTCTTTTTTTCCCGCTAGAGGGTTCGTTTCGATTGAATATTTCAATAAAGAACAAAAAGATAAAGCTGAAAACATAATTAAGCAAATAAAAAAATTTACTACGTTACAAAAGATCCCAATCCATTGGTCTATGGAAGAATACTGCATACACCTCCAAGTTTCAATGTTGAATTTTTTAAAATCCAACTATTGGATTATGCTGAGATAATAAATTTGGAAAGAGGAATGACGCCGGGCACAGCCTTCCAAATTCCGTCAAACTCATGGACAGTAGTACTTAAATTAAAGAAAGGGGTAACGAAAGAACAGATACCACATAAAATAACAAAAGATCAAATGCCCATTTCCATAATAATAAAGGGTAGATCACCATTGTGTTTTAAATGTAATCGAGTGGGGCATATTGCAGCAGGCTGTAACACTGCTAACTGCATGAAGTGTAACAAATTTGACCGATTAAATCACCTATGTAATGTATCATCATCAATTAAGACATGGGCTAATATAGTTAGTAACACAGGAGACGAGCATTTATTGTATGAAGAAGAAATTGATAAATTAAAAAATATGGACATATTAGATGAAGTTGAATTGTTACCAGGCCAAAATGATCTATTGCAGGTTGGAAATGTCACAGGTATTGATAGTCTTATAGATTCATTTGATGAGAATAACACAGACTCACAAATGGAAAATGAAAACGAAGACAGGGTTATGATAACACAATCGGTAGAACTTATCAACCAACAAGTAAATGATAATGAAGATAGTATCAAAACAGAAGAACTTAGCAACAAGCAAATAAATGGTAATGAGGATAGTATCAAAACACTCAAAAGAAATACACATCAAAAGATTAATAAAGTTACAAAAGATAATAATGGTGATAATCAAATAATGTTGAATATTAATTTGGCAGAATTAAACAATGACTCCTATGATAAGAAAGATGATGAATTAAAAACTAAGGGAAAAGATGAGGATGTGGGGTGTAATATGCTAATAAAATGATTATTAAATTATCAAGATATGAAGAATTCACTAAATATAATATCTATGAATGTTAGAGGAATGAATGCAGGTGATAAAGTGATTAAAATTATAGACTACATTGCTTCCCAAAAATATGACATTATAATCTCATCAGAAACAAAGATTAGTAGCAACACACCAATTTGGATTACTGAAAGATTTGCAAAGGCAAATGTGTTTCTGTACAGAATGAATACAAAATCAGCACAGGGAGTTGCATTACTAATAAATATGAGATCAAATATAAGAAACATACAAATAATCATGTTACAAATAAATTTTATAGTGATTTCCTTTACCTTTTGTGATAGGCTTCATTATCTAATTGCAGTATACTCGATTAGTAAAGGTAAAGATATTCCTAAGCTAATTCATGGTATACAACATAAGTTAATGCAGAAGCCGGGCATTGTTGTGGCTGGAGGTGACTTCAATTGCTCCTACTGGGATATTCCTAAAAGTCTGGAAAACAAACTAGAAGCTCTTGCAGTATATCCATTGGAAATGAAATATGGTAAGGATGCCTACACATTTTTTAACAGCAGGTATATGTCACTAATAGATTTGTTCTTTGTGTCAAATGGTAAAGTGAAAGACTCATTCATTGAAACTTCTCTAGTAGGCTTTTCTGATCACCTAAGAATACTATTGGAGATAAAAAATTATGATGCAATAAAAAATAAGGCCTATGTCTTTTCTATTAAAAAGAACATTATGAGTCAGATAAACTTTACAGTTGATCAAATGTCTAACATTTTGATAGTATCAAACTACTATACAAGCCAATCAAAGCTACCTCCATGTATTGCATGGAATAAAATGAAAAAAATTATCTCAAGCCTATGCCGTTATAACACAAATAATATGTTAACACAAAACCAAATGAGAAATAGAATTATTGAAATCAATAAAATACTAATTACTATATCTGGCCTCAGAGAAAATAATGATTTAGTGAAGAAGCTACAACTGGAATATAATGATATATATAAAAGAATGCAGGAAGAAACATATACACGAAGAATAAGAAAATTAATCCCAGATCTTAACAAAATAGTGAAGCCAACAATTAACTATGCGAAAATATACATCCCTCACACCAATGGTATCCCATTGATGATGACAGCCGAAGACTGTGATATCGGATGATGAGGTAGATCAATATATGGTTGTGAGATTAAAAGAAATCATGGGCGAACGAAGGATTGAGAGTGAACAATTCTCCATTCAATTAAGGCAAACTATGAATGGTTACATCTCACATCAGGAGGTCTTGCTTGAAATAAAGAGATTAAAGTTGCAAACAGTATTAGCAAATGACGAAATCCCAGCATCAGTGTATAAGCAAATTGGTTATCTTCTGATTGGCCCTTTATTAAAATTTTATAATCAAATGTGCTCAGAGATTTTTGATTGGCCATATATTAACAACAGAATAATCTTCAGCATTAAAAAAGAAAAGAATATGAAAATGCCCCACTTTGAAGAACTAAGAAATATAACAATTGAGGATATTGATGCTAAAATCATTGCTAGAATATTACAAAAAAAATTATTTAGAAATGTCAGTAACAAGATATCAACGGCGCATCATGCAGTAAAGGGCAAGAGAGCAGTAAATGCAGCTATTAAAATCCAAAAAGCTATTAAGCATGCCAGGACGCATAATCTAACACAGTATTTCGCATTGCAAATTGATTTTAAATCTGCCTTTGACCTCGTGAACTGGTCTTATCTATTTAATACCCTAAAGGAGCTTATAGCGGATGATCCATTCTTATTGAATGCAATAAAAAATTACATCATGAATAATAGAATTTCTTATAAAAATTTCATGAGAAGATCAGAGTTTTTTGCCCCAGATAGAGGAATTCCGCAAGGATCACCTTTGGCAGCACTGTTGTTTGCAATTTATGTAGATCCCATGATAAAAGAAATAGAGACACTAATAAATGGAATTTACCTGCCCCAATTGGGAGTTTCAGTAAAGGTCACGGCATTTATAGATGATATTGTAATAATTTTTGAAAACTGTTATAATATTGATGTTGTAATGAATATAATCAGAAAATTTCAGCAGGCAACTGGAGCATTAATTCAAGTAAATAAATCAGCAGCTTGGCAATTGGCAACAGGCAAAAGAATTCCCAATGAGTTTGTAGCCCTACCTAAGTCCTTCCTTGGCCTTCCATTATATTTACCAAAAACTAAGATGAATGGACTATTAAACAAATTAGTCACAAGGAAAATTGAGGAAAGAATTAATGGTTTTATGCCTTTTAAACTCTATGAAATAACTAAAACCAAAATATTTAATGCAATTGCAATGGGAGTGCTAGGATATTATGGCCCATGGTTAAAATTATATAATAAATCAAACCTAAAGATTATACAGATGGCAAAAAAATTCATATGGGGAAAGAAAACTTATCTCCTTTCTACCTCGCTTTTACAGCTTCCAATAAATAAGGGTGGTCTCAATTTAATTGACCCAAAAGCTTATGTTCAATTTGTTACTGCTAAAGCTTATATGAATGTAGCCAAGGATCAGTCATTTAATCTCCCAAATGGTGACATATTTATTATTAATGGATTGGGAGCTGAAAAAAGATCGTATCTTACTGACATGTTGATGGCATATAAAGACTTGCAAGATGAACTTAATGTAACCACCCTAGATGGTATTAGATATAAAGATTTAAAAAAAGCAAATTACCAAAATGAAAATAATTGATTGAGTTGTTCAATGAAAAATGTATTAAAAAAATTTCACTCAATATATATATCTCAGACATCAATGAGATTTATTTTTAAGTTAATCAATGGGATTCTACCTACAACTACCTATATTAATAAAAGACTGGGATTGAGTTTGAATGAAACCTGCATTATGTGTAAGAGGCACAATGAAACTTTTATGCACTTATTTGAAGAATGCTATGCCTTTAGAGAAATTAGAATGAAGGTCTTTCACAAGCCTATAATAAATCTCAAATATCTTATGAAAAAATATGTTATAAACTTTAACCCGCACAATGCGAATGTAATGATCCATACATTGAAATCATTGTGGGCAATAAGATGTTCACTTTTATTTGATAATAAGAAATTCAATTGGTTAAAAAAAATGGATAGAGATTGGGAGAACTACTTCAACTTATGCCTAAAATATTGGCCCCAAAAAACCTTCCAACATGTATGGGGAGGAATTGCTCTTTCCAGATGTGAAATCTGGGAGTAAAACATAAAATAAAGAAGGGTAATGTTGTTAAAGAAAAAGGGTCTAAATCGTAAACAATGAACAGGTAACAGGAGAATTAAGTGAACGTGTTGCAATGTGTATAATGGACAAGTGAAGATATTTCTTTTTTTTTTTTTTGTCTGTACTAAAAATTGATCTTGTAATTATGTAAATATGTTGTGATTTAATAAAGTGTGTTACTTAAAATAAAAAAAATATATATATATATTCTCATTTGAAATTAACTAATCATGATATCAATTTTGATAAAACAAATATTCTAGCAAAAATTGAACAATATGACCAGAGATTGCTAAGAGAAGCTATAGAGACATTCAAAAGGCCAAGAGCATAAATGAAAGGTGTGAATTAAAGAAGATTAACAACATTTGGAAGAAGCTATTGGAAGACAAAATAAAATTTAAAACTTCTCAACCAATAGAATTTAAGTATGAGGAGAAACAAAAAGATAAAAACGATTTAAAATCTCACACACATTCCTATGATTTGAGAAAGAGAACGCTTTGAGGAAGGTACTTGTTATTGTATCAAAACGTCAGTTATTTAGCTATTTTACCACATGGAATATCCTGAAAATAATAATAATATGAAATCATCATTTATCCGTAAAAATATTAGAATTAACATATATATATATTACATAATAATAAACTGCACTGGCAAACTTTAATGACGAATGAACATGCCTAAGGAAAAGCAGTCTGAATACTATTTTAAATTGCATCGATATTTTCTATTTGTCTCAGATAGTTGTGTAAGGAGATTATAATTAGATACTAGACATAGAAGTTTTTAAATATATGTATTTATTTAATATAATAATCAATCTAAATAAAATTGAAACAAATAACTAATTATATTTACAATTATTTATTTATCAAACCGGCGTTCATCTCTTATTGAGACCTTTTCAAGATATAAAGTTTTATACATCACATGACTTATTAACTACATTTACTCCACCTATTATTGTTGAAGGTGGAGTAAATGTAGTTAATAAGTCATGTGATGTATAAAACTTTATATCTTGAAAAGGTCTCAATAAGAGATGAAAGCTGGGTTGATAATTAAATAATTGTAAATATAATTAGTTGTTTGTTTCAGTTTTATTTAGACTGATTATTATATTAAGTATATATCTCTAACAATATGGTGGACAAATAAATTTTTTTTATATTGGATATTTGACCATTGTATAATATGTATTTATAAATCTTTTATCAATGGTCATACGCATTTCTTACACACAAATATATTTATGCATAAAATTTTAAAAACTGTTAATAAATAAAAAATAATAATAAATGGGTATTTATAAAAAAATATTATTTCCTTTTTTTTATTGTAAGAGATTACAGGGTACACAGTGAAGTGGTGACATTCTATTATAAACAAAATGTGAGTTATTGTGGGTTAGGAAGTTTGGAATCGTTCAACTTATAAATAATACATTCTCTGTACAGTATTATCATTTGTTTAATTAGTAAATAATTTTAGGAAGTTGTTTTAAATGCATTCTACTTTGAATTATTTTAATTGTTAATATTTCAAATATTTTTTTACGTAAAATAAAACAAATTATTTTTTTATTTTTTAGCTAATTCAATTAAGTAATTTAGCCATCTATTGGAATTGTAATACTATAATGTATTCCAGTTTAGGGAAACAGCAGATGATAGTAAGTTGAACATTTAATAACTTCATATTTATTTTGATTTGCTATCAAGGAATAAATCTCACTTATTTTCACTTTTTTTTTTTTACAGAATTCTTTTAAAAGGCATATAGCAACTCATGAGAATACACCTGGCGATTTTGCTTACGGTAAGTTATATACTTGCACGCTCTTACATTTATTTACTTTTGACAATCTGATTCAATAATTACAGCATATTCTGCACTCACAATGGCTGAACAAAAGAATTGAGAATATTGGTGATGTCTTTATCAATAGGGGATAAGGTTATCATTTACATCAAAAACTATCTGTATTCTGTAAGAACTAGAATTATTTTAGTATTTGAATAGTAACAAAAGAAATAATCTCTCTCATATTTCAAGATATCCCTTGGAGCTTAATAATATTTAAGTTGGGTGATTAGATCAGTCCACAAAGATATCATCTTCATTTTTTTTTTTCAAAATTATTTGATTACAAAGACCGTGTAAGTTAAGGCATCATTTAGCAATATGGATTGTTATTTGAAAATAATTTCTGTTCCATAAATGAATTTCATCCCCTGGGATGTTTGAATAGTTGTTGTTACAATGGATCTATCTATAGAATAATGATTAGATTTTTGAGAATACTATGATACGGAGTGCTCAGATCATAGCTATTTTATCCTCATGTTTTTCAATTGGGGGAAGGCAATGTGGTTGATAGATTTTTTGATATAATCAAAACATTTTATAGATATAATGATTAGAGTCCAAAAATAACCAATATTCTCCCAAATAATTTACTAGTATTATATCTATAACATATTATTTTTTAATATTAATATATAATATTTAAATACAAGTATATCATATATACTTTTAAATTAGATATTATTAAGGGAATTTGAACCCAAACTTTCAATCTACCTTTTAAAAGTCATCCACTCCATCATTTATCTGTTTCACATGTATGTGGTCATGTGTATCGGTTGTACAAGATGGAGTGGGTGACAAAAGGTAACTTGAAAGTCTGGGTTCAAATCCCCTATAATATTAATATATTATATAATCCTTCTAAATTCTTTTCTTCCTCCTCTGTTTTGTGAAGTGTGTGAGTTTTTTGAAATTCAGTAATATTAATATATGTAAACATAATTTTCAGGATCAACCATGTATGTGGTTGCTTGTAGTGTACCCATGTTTTGATTGGCTCTCATTTGGCATTATCTGGATAATAAAGATAGTTCAGTAGCTGCTGATAGAGATACTAGCAGCAGAAAATAAGACTATAAATTATCAGTCATGTGATTTGGCTATTGGTTAATTTCTCAAGTATAAAGTTTAGAAGCCGAAAGAGATGGTGATAAATGACTAATTTTATATATACTAATATAAATCTATTTCATAGAACAAACAAATCCCAATACATTATTAAAACAATTTACAATCAAGATTCCCAAAGAATTATTTAAACAAACGTAAATAAAAAACATCTTTGGTTTATAACTATGGCTATTTATTTTGTCTGATAAAAGGGGATCACTTTCACCTGATCTTCAGTTTGTTATATAGTATTAAATCAATCATTGATACTTATTTGTAGCAATTTTTGTTCTTAAATTAATCAAGCCGGATTGGCAAAATAGATTGGCATTGATAAAACAAAAGACAGATGTTATTTATAAATTTATTTAAATGTTTTTTGGGGAATCTTGCTCATAAATTGTCTTAGTAATATATTTGGACTTGTTATGAGAAATAGATTTATATTCTTAGTATTATATATTAAATAAGCCGTAAAATTATTTATGTGTTCATTAAAAATCAATAGCATTATATATTAACATAAATAAACAATAATAATACATTTTTCTATGCACTATACACATTGCAATAATTTATTGTTTTAAACTTTCAAAAATAGCTGACAGTTTCAAGTGTTCAACAATCTTCTTCAGAGATCTGAAGAAGAGTGTTGAACAGTCGAAACTGTCATCTATTTTTGGAAGTGTAAAATAATAAAGTATATGGTGTAATGTGTTATTATTGGTTAGGTTCCTGAAAGTAAAAACATGAGTATTTACTGTGTATATATAATAAACACAAAAATTATTAATTTTACTTAATAAAGTTCTGAGGATAATTAATTATGTGGCTAAGTAATTGAATGCTATTTTTAATTTAGAATATTAAGTTACCATTATTAACAATTGTTTAAAAGCTTAATATAATGCATAAAATATGTAATCTATTTTTTGTTTTCAGTTTTAAGGCCGATTAATTCATCAGCTCGATTACGCTTAAATATGAAGCCAGAAACCGATGGTTCAAACTTCCAGAATCCAAAAGTTGTCTTAAATCTTGAAATGCAAGAGTTAGCGCTTGCAATCAGTAAAAAGCAGGTATGATTGGAGTTATTGAGTATTGCTATTTTATCATATAAGTTTTTTTAAATAGTAAATCACTTGGTGGGAATCTATCTGATTGCATATTTGAGTAAATTTAAACATTTATATATCTTAATAGGATAATAATGTCTTCATATGCGAAAAAATGGGTAATTTGAGATGCCAGGATTATGAGTTTTGCAGCAGGATGTAGGTATTTAATCATGGCATTGCATGGTTTTATGAATGAAACTGAAGAAATCATTTTGCTGGTTTATATTTTCAGAATCCAGCAATAACGTTTTGTAGGCAACTTTGTGATATAATTGTAAATTTCACATTTTTCTAGTAATGCAAGATGGTTAATATATTGTTAAATGGTGAATAAATAATTTGATGCATAATTTGATTATTCTGAATTTTTTATGAATGAGACAACAAGCGCAAACTACTCCCAATTTGTTTTTTGGAAAAAACAAAATCACTGATAATTAATATATGAAATTGTTCAACTTACTATCACCAATATGTTACATAATTGATCCATTACAATTTATTGACTTATCTAAAATAAAATTTATCTTAATTGTCTTTATACAAAAAAAAAAAAGAGATAATAATTTGTTATTTAAAGATTTTTTTTTATTATTTAATTATTTTGTCGCATTACCTCCCACAATTTTTTTTTTTTAAATTTTGATGAAATTGGTCATTGTGGCAGATTATATCTGTGTAGTGTGATATTTATATTAATACTATTATCGTTTCTATAATATTAGTTATGGGTTGGGTGGGCGGGGCAGGTCTTTTCTAAATAGCACATTCATATAAAATAAATTCAAATTAATTTTACAACAATTTATCTGGCTTACAAAATGTTTTTATAAAGTATTCATAAATTCTGGAATCCTTATGATAAAGTCCTCAAATATTTAGTTGATTGTTATATCCTTTAGTTTTTACATAATCATGGCTCATATAAAAAGATGGGATGACTTGTTTTTGTGGATGGTATAGTAAAGTCGTAAGTGGCTATGTAAAACTATCCTTTTGAATTACACGGGTGATTGAAATTCAGCATGTTACTTTTTATACCTATTAGCGAAAATGAGATGTAAAATTTATCAGATTCTTAATGCACATTTTATCAATAGTATTTGTAACTTCGCTGTTATTTTTTATTTTATTGTTGATACGTTATCAATAAGATTTTTTAATTTGACAATTTAGTTTTGATAACTCGTGTATTTTAATTGTATCATGAAAATTAAGCATTTATGAACAAGAATGATGAAAAAGGCAAATAGGTAATCTAAATCAAAAGTCTGAATAATCAAATTATGTTATTGAAATCTTTTGTTATCTTTTATAATTTAGTTTATGATTATTATATCTTTTATATTTTTGCAATGTTGATAAGTACTAATTTCAATATATTCTTCAATTATTAATATCAAATACTATATAGATTTTAAATGAAGAAGTGAGACATACAATTAAATTTATGAAGAAAGGAAAGGCTCCCGGTAATGATGGAATTATAATTGATATATTAAAAGAAGCAGGTGAAGAAATAGAATTTTTTTTAGCAAAGTTGTATACCAAATGTCTAAATGATAAAGATGTACCAGATGATTGGAAGAATGCAGTATTAATATTAATATTTAAAAAAGGTGATAAAGAAGATATTTGAAATTACAGACCTATCAGCCTTTTATCAGTTTTATACAAATTTTTTACCAAGATAATTACAACTCGTCTACAGAGAACATTGGATTTCTACCAACCAAGAGAACAAGCTGGATTTAAAAGTGATTTTAGTACAGTAGATCATATCCAGGTATTGAGAGAAGTTATAGAAAGGACAAATGAATATGAGTTGCTATTATGCTTTGGATTTGTAGATTATGAAAAGGCTATTGGTTCTATAAACATTTCTTCAATGATTAAAGGATTGGATCATCAAGGTATAGATTCAGGATGTTATCATATTTGAAAGAATATTTATAAAAATGCAACAGCAACAATTAGATTACATAATGATACTAGGAAAGTCAACATTGAGAAGGGTGTAAGACAGGGTGACTCCATATCTCCAAAACTTTTTACAGCAGTGCTACAAGAAGTATTTTGTAGTTGGTCTTTTAACATTTATCTTTAGTCCTACTTTCATCTGATAACTCCTGAAACATTTCCTGCACCTCTAAAGCATTACTTGCAAAAACAACTACATCATCTGCAAAATCTAAATGACTTAAATAAGTTTAATGGATTTTCTCAAAATATGAAAATAAAGATTGATTGTGATGAGTTAGAAGAAGTTAACAGTTACAAATACCTTGGTCAGATTATTAATACAGATGGAAATATAATGAATGAAATTAATCATAGAATTAAACTTGGTTGGAGTGCTTTTGGTAGAAACAACTTGATACTAAAAGGAAATATGCCTATGTGTTTGAAAAGGAAGGTTTTTAATAAATGTGTTTTACCAGTTCTTATTTATGGATCTGAGACTTGAATACTTAATAGAAGAGCAATACAGAGACTTCAGACCACTCAAAGAAGTATGGAAAGCATGTTGGGATTAACAGGAAGAGATTGAAAATGCAATATATTGGTAAGAGAACAAACAGGTGTTACTGACCTCATTGAAAAAATTAAAAGACTGAAGTGGAGTTGGGTTGGACATATTGCTAGAAGAGATGATAATAGATGGATAATTGAAATCTTAAATGGGATTCCAAGAGATTGTAAAAGACTCAGAAAGAGACCACACGTGAGATGGATTGATGAAATAAGAAAGTGTGCAAGGGTGATGTGGGGAAAAGAAGCTAAAGATCAGAGAAGATGGATTGAACTTGGAGAGATCTTCATCCTACAGTGGATTGATGATGATGATGACTATATTATAACAATCGGGGTAAACTTTGTCTCTTACCGTATCTGCACTACAGGGCGCCACTAGGCTATTTAAACCTAGAAAATTTGTAGAGTAGGCAGATACGTAAGTTAAGAAAAAAAATTTTTATATATATTTTATTCCGACCGTTAGCCCAATGTCACTAGCTCATAGAGACGCAGAGATTTAATATAATTTCTTAAAATATATTTCAAGAAAAAAAAGATTTCAATAAAATAAATAAATAAGCTACTGCCAGAATTAACACATACAAAAAGATTTATTGACGCATATATAAATATTTAACAATTGAGGAATAAAGATGATTTTTAAATTTGTTATTATTTTATCTTTATAATTTAAATTTTATAAATTTGCACAGATGGATTGTAATAAGTTTGTTTTATAATGTTGAGTATAGATATGCTACATAGATTCCATAGTTAATAACTTTTCAAAACAAATCATTCAATCCCAGACTAAAAGTTCGTAGCCAACCCAACGCCTGCTTCCAGATATATAGTCGCAACCAATGTAATATGAAGATGCTAGCATAAAACCACGCCGACAGGAATGTGCATCTGACAGCGTGATATTATTTGAAGGATATAATCCATATCCAGAACAGGAATGTGCATCTGTCTGACTAAGGAATCATGTATATAATTTTTTTTTAAAAGGTGCTACATATGGGGGGAAGAGCGGTCTTTCTGCCGACTTATAAATCCCAGTCCATAGAGCTAGAAGGGGTCAATGGCGCAGGAAATACGTCTGCGACCATTTCATCGATATGACTGCCTCTTTGGGGTCATGCATTCAGTTGGGAACGTTGCCCTGTATGCTAAACACGCTTCACATTACATTAATATAAACACCCATATATCCCTCCACAAGCATAGTCCTAACTACGAAACAAATTGCCTGAAATTAACCCTTTAAAATAAACATAAACGAATTTAACGAATCTATATAGCTATCCACCCCAACTTAAAATTTAATACATTTTAATTAACACTTAACACAAAAAAAGGAGAGAAATGGAAATGATTGCTTAAACATATGCATAAAAAATATTAATAATTGATTTTAAAATTCTTTAGGTCAGATAATAGTTCTTATTTTCAGCTATCAAATGCAAATTTAGGAAAAGTTCCTGTTAGATAAACACAAGAGTTCATACAATATGGATTGAGCTGATTTAGAGATCCATCTTCGTGATCACTTTCGTAGATTTTGTCCTTCTTTAAAACAAAACCGCTACTTGCCATTCATTTGGTCAGGAACTGTCATCCAGAGGCCTCAGCTGGTTGTCTGGAAAATTAAATTAATTGCAGACTTCTACATCGTGAAATCTGCAACAAAGCTAGTTATAACGGTATATTCATAGTCAGCTCTAAGATAACAATTATAATAATCATTTGGCTTTTATATTTTTATTAGCCTCTTATCATCAAATCTTCGGATTCAACGAGCAAGACATCACTAATCCTCTCGTGTTTCAGTTACGGTCCGTGGTCATTTAATTTCTTTGTATTCTCTTATCTGACCATTTAATTATTCGAGTGTCCCAAGGGCTAGTGTGCTTTAGAACAATCATTTAATTAATAAAACAATCATTTCCATTTTCTAAGATTATAGAAATCAATATTATTTCTATTTTTAAAATATCAATCTTTATATTTTTATTTTTTTACAAAAAAAAATACTTTCAAATACTTTTTCTTAAAATAGTTTAAGTTTTCCATCTGCGCGACAATATATATATTAAACAACTTTTAATTTTCAGTTTTTAAGTTTTTTTCTTTTTAATAAATCAATTTTTATTTACGATCTTTTTATTTTCATTTTAAAATAATGTAACGGCATATTATATTCCATTACAATATAGATTTATTATTCTTATTAATTATTATTTCATAGCATATATGAATTGATGAGTTACTAGTTTGTTTAAAATATATATATATCCTTATAAATTCTATAGCATTCTAACTGCTTAATTTTTGGATAGTCACATAATAAATGTTGTTTCAGCACGAAATACGCCAGGGATGAAGGTTTTATTTATTAAATGGAATGAGTGCTTCCGTAGAAAAATTCACTAAAATGTCAAAGGCTTTAACTAAAATAGTTTTAACTAAAATTTAATTTAAAAAGTTGACTAAAATATGCACATATTCAACCTCATAAAATTGACCCGACAAGTTGCGCATCCAATAGTGTAGTAAAAACAATAAGTACATTAGTGTACTTAAACTAATTTATCAAACATAAAAAAAAAAATTCTCTCAACTATTTTGCTAAACATAAAAAAAGAATGAACTGTTCAAACTCATTATTTTTTGTATGGAATTTCTGTTGACTTTCAATTTTTTTTACCAATAGTTGAATTGTTTTTATATAAGGCAAATAATGAGTTTGACCATTGCATTATTCGTTCAAACAATGCTAAAATGTAATTTAAAGTTAAAAATTAAGAATGTTAAAAGCATTTGAAAGATAAAAATATCTTGATAGTGCATTATCTATACTTAAACTATTCATGTTCTGATTAACAGATAAAAGAATTCCAGATTTTTCTCTGAACTATTTGCCAAACTTAAAAAAAAAGAATGAACAATTCAAACTCATTATTTTTTGTATGGAATTACTGTTAACTTTCAATTTTTTTACCAGCAGTTATGAACTGTTTTTATATAAGGCAAATAAAGAGTTTGGCCATCACATTATTCGTTGGTTATAAGAAATTCAAACAATATTAAAGTTAAAACTTAAGAATGTTAAAAGCATTTAGAAAATAAAATTATCGATAAGGGAGTTCCAAATTTTTCTAAATGTATGTAATATATATATATTAGCTATTATGTAGAAATTATTGTGGCAAGTAAAATAAAAACATTATAAAAAAAGATTATGTAATGTGCTTCCGTTCCTAAAAAAGTCATGCTTCATCATGGGAATATGTATATTGGAGATCATTTATCTTTTTCACATGTATGTGGTCATGTGTATCAGTTGTATAAGATAGATTGGATAGCTGTAGGGAGCTTGAAAGTTCGAGTTCAAGTCGCTTAGAATACATGATAAATGATATCATGCACGTTTTTTGGGGGGGAAATATTGTCACTACTAATATTGATTAAGTGTAATATACTAGATCTGAAAATCCACATTTAGTATAACTTTTGATTATTAAATAAAATCACATTTATATAATTATTTAATCTGTATTATATATTAATTTGAATAAATATATTCTTGTTATATAATTTCAGTATCAGGATATTATGGAATTACTAGAATCACTTGAAAGAATGACGTTAAGTTCTATTTATCGAAAATATAAAACAGAAGTCGATTTGCCAAAGAAGGGAAATGCTAAATTCTGGTATGTAATCATTTATCTAATTTTTTGCTTTTATTTAGAGCGAATTCTGATTTTCTGCATTTTTTTGAGACTCTAGTTTATATATAACACTTATCCATCATTATAATTTGTTTTTGTTTTTTTTTTGAAAATCAGGCTTATCCAAAATTATCTTTATTTTTTCTATTTTAAATTACTAGTATATTTGTTGTTAAAATCATCCATTAATTTTTTTTATTTATATAAAGTTTTAGAAAATTATAAAATTGAACAATGATATTTAACTTCTCTCCACATGTTTTTGTTTTTCAGCATTCATTATTTTCATCTTCATTATTTCCATAATTTTAATCTTTCATAACTAGTTTTTGTTTTAAGTATTTATGTCTCTGATCTTGTCATAATGTTTTCCTATATAAACTAATTGTAACAATGCCTCATTTTTAATACTCATTTATTAGTACTTGCTGTTTGTCTTTATTTTTTTGTTTATTCTTACCTTTTTTTGTATTTTAATTATTTATGTTATTAATCATAGATTGTCATGTAAGTCACTTTGAAGAATCAATTTGTATTTAATTTAATTTTTATTATCAAATACTTCTAATACTTTTTACATGTGAGATAGATGGATGAAATAAGAAAGGGTAGTGTTGGGTTAGCTGTACCCTGGCCACCAGGTGACGCTGCAGAAACACCAAGAAGCCTGCAAGTGATAAATTTTGATTCAAAAATGGCTGAAATCATCGATGGACACAAAAAAAAAATAATAAAACCCCTGAAATCATCGATGGGAAAAAAATAAAAATTAAAAATTGCTGAAATTGTCAATGGACAAAAAACCCAACACTACCTAAGAAAGTGTACAGGGGTGATGTGGAGAAGAGAAGCTAAAGATCGCAGAAGATGGATTGAACTTGGAGAGACCTTCATTCTTCAGTGGATTGATAATGGTTGATGATGATGATGATGATCAAATACTTTTAAATAGGAAGACATTTTGTTCAAGTCTATAATTTGTATGATATTTTTAAAATTTTGGTTTTTTTTTTAACTAGAATATTTTATTTTATTAGATTCTCATTATCTATATGTAGATTATTATTGTTTATATTATTTTATATTTATTATCTAACAATAAATAATAACAGCAAAAAAAAAAAAATAACTGAATGACTTCATTGCTCAGAAGTTTATAAGAAGTTTGAGCTTCAAAACTTGCACACTTTAGTACAATCCCAGGACTGTAAGCACTGAAGTCTACCATCTACCACTGCACTCACTTAAGTAGGGCTGATAATAAATTATTTTGATTTAAATTAATCTTGGCTGTAATGATCTTAATTCAAATTTAGATATTTTCTTTTATATATATATATATTGGGTTTTATGAGAAATTTTTTTAAAATAAGCTTTCATTTTATCTTTTTTAACAATTTATAAGTGATAGAATAACAGATTGAAGACCTAAACTATCTGGAACATCACAATTATCTGAGCAACTAATTAATCATTGAATTATTATTATTAATTTGCCAGTTTAATTTTTACCTTTTTAGCGATATATTTTTTTTTTAAATTTTCATTCGATCAATATTATATTTATTTATAATTAATTTTTAATGCCCATTAATTTTTTAATAATTTTACAATGTGAAAGTCGTATCAGTATCTATTTATCGATTTACTTTGAAACTTTTGATGAAGGTGGAAATTCGCTTATTCTTGTATTTTGGAAGAAGATGTTAGGCGTTTATCATATAATTGGTCATGGAAGCATATGAAAGGTCATCGAAGTAAGCTTAAACTTTACAAAGATTTATACCGGAAAAAGCTGATGAGTAAAAAAATTGGAAATGATATCCTAACGCAATTAGAAGTAAGTGAAATTTTTTGTATTTCAAATATTCTTTATTTGCTATTGTTTATATATAACATATACACATGTGCATACTTTTATATGTATATAAAAAAATCTTGTCAAGACATCTCTCAATTATTCTCTATTTATTTGGAAACATGGTGAATAAAAAAATTAAATGTCAAGTTGTCATAGATAATTCACATAAATTATTCATTTAAAAATAAAAATAGGTTCTAGTTGAAAAAAATGGCACTATAAATGCGGCCATATTATTCAGTTAATATTACTTGCACACACATATTATTTAATAATTACCATCTTTAATACTTCTCATAAATATAATAATAAATAACTGTTTAGTTTAGGCATTTAATTTCTATTCCTTGAATAATTTCAGGAGATAACGTTAAACAGAATAATTTTGCCTTTTGCTGTCATTAAAATATGTGATAAAATTTAACAAATAAGGACAAAGTTGAATTAAGTTTCGTATTTTTTTTTTTAGCTGAAAAATTAAATTTTGTTCCATTTTCAAGTTTCTGTACTTTACCATATTTTTAGCTAGGGTCAAATCATTCATTTATTAAATGATTTTGTTTTCCTTATTTCTAAAATCTTCAAAAAAATATAGCATGCATTTTTTGATACTTTCGTAAAAGATTTCCTTTTTTGGCAATAATGGTTTTGATTCCCAAATTAGCATGACTACATTTGAATAGTTGCTTAATTAAAATGTGTCTGCCATTTTTGTTTTTCTTTGTTTTATAAAGAAGCCATTTATAATTTGTTTCATTTTCAGTACACCTGGGTCTCGTTTTATGCGGTAGATAGGTTCCACAGAAAACCCGCATTAAAAAAAATCGCACAAAAATAGACTTAATTTACCTTGAAAAATGGGGGATAGGTGCTGTAAATTTCAGAATTCGCATAAAAGCAAAGCAACAAAGAAAAATTACTTTAAAATTCGCATTAAAAAAATAAGCAAATAAAGTATGACTAATAAAAAATTTCAAATATTTGAAAAATATTAATACAAGACAAACTTTTTTTATTACTATAGTATTTAATTTTACATTTTTCATACATATTTTAATCATTACCGCTAGCGTTCATTTGTAAACTGGTAAGAAATCAGATTCGATGTGATGTGATGTATTGTGGCTTCTCCTTAAACGAAGTCAAGAATCAGCAATTATGCACAAAGAAACCTGTTAAGCCACTTTATTTTTATTCATGATGTGATGTACAACTAGCGCCATTTTCAGTCTTGTGCTGTGTTAATGGTTTTCTGTTTCTATATTAAAAAAAAATGATATCGCAATCAAAACATTATCATTAGAAAGATTATTTCAGTTTATAAAATCATCGTTTTTTATTTTAAAAATCTAAAAGATTATTTATTTCTGTTATTTATAACATAATATGTTTTAAAAGTTTAAATTTTTTGAATATTTATTGCAATATTTTTATATGTAAGTATAAATCTATTATTATTATTTACTCATTAGTATAAATAGGTTATTTATATAGAAGCTAAGTTCTAAATACAGCTTCAGGCCATATTCACGTTAGCTGCTATTAATATAACGTTATATTTTTGAAAGAAAAAAAAGTATTTCAATTCAAAATAAGTTATTAATAATTTAAATTTCTTGATGTCTAATAAATATAGTGAAATATGAAAGATATTAAGAAGAAGTATGAATCGCATAACTTCAAAATCGCATTAAAATAATCCGCATAAAACGAGACCAAGATGTATATCATTTTCCCATAACTTAAAACATGATACTTTATTATCTTTATTTTTCAGATTCTCTGTTTATTTTACATTACATAATTCAGATAAACCAGCTATTTTTCTAAAAAAAAAGTGGTTTAATTAAATTTTAATTTCTATAATATATATATATATTATCTTTATTATTATTAATATTATTCTTGAATTAATATATTAGTATCGCAGAATTATCAAGTTCCAAATTTTATTTGTGGTAGTTATATATGTTTGTGCATTTCGGTTTGTTTCTGCATGTAAGTATTTTTATGAAAATGTCAGTGATTTTTCTTTTACAAATACCTTTATTTTATTGAAGTAAAAATAATAATTATATAAAATACCATATATATCTTAAATGAACATTTCATAATGCAATGTATAAAATAAAAGTTATTCCTTCTTGCTTATTGTTTCAACTGACCAGCAGTTATCATTAAAGCTATGTATATATTGTAGTTCTGATGATAACTGTTGGGCAGTTGAAACTGTAAGCAAAGAATAAATTTTATTTTATACATTGTGTTGTGAAGTGTTTATTTAAGATGTATGTAGCTGTAATATCCGCACTTACGACTGTGCCAAGGTTATAACTGCAAGTCATACTGTGCGGTCAGCAAAAAACGTTATACAATTCCCACGCTATTCTTTTCCAACGAAGCTCTCCAAACGAATTGGTCTGCAACGAAGCTCTCCAATGAATGGTCTGCAAGCGGATGCTCTCCAAACGAATGGTCTGCAACTTGCTACTGCGTGACTGCTCTCTACTACTCTCTATATTACACTGCTCGATGTTTTCCCAATATGGCTGCTAATAACTGCCTTCCTCTGCATAGTTGTTACACCGTCTTTTATTGCTTGCTGATAACTGTAGCAATTAATCCTTGTCCAGTCAGGTAAAGTCTTTTATCCAGAAATATTTGCACTAAGCAAATATCTCTTGGAATTATCGTCCGCCATTATGTTACTTAACTTCCTCCGTTATCAGCGCGCGATCTACAACAACCACTCGAACAAATTCTAGTTTTTCTGGAGTGCACAAACATGTCTGCCATTTTTACAAACACTACAGTAGCATTTTATATATATAATTCAATGCATAATAGAAAAAGAAGTGGAAAGAAATTATATTTCGGCGAAATTATAATTTATGAAAACGGATCATATTTTTCTTTAAATTTAACACGTTGATAATATTTGTTGTATGCACTGATTTGTAATGAAGAGAAAGAATCATGATAATAAAGTCAACATATACATATTTTTCGTTTCATTTGTGTTGGGGGTACAAATATATACTTACCTCTCTAAATTTGTAGACTAGATTGTTATTTCATTCATTTTAATTTTTTCCCAATAATACATTTATAATGAAAAATTCTTAATTCAGATTTAACAAGTGCCAAGTTCAAATTTTTATATATGGTAAATTTAAATAAATAGGATTTATTTCTATAAATGTCAATCATTTTTTTTTACATTCCATCTCAGCATCTTTACCATAAGTTTTTATACTTAATAATAGTTTTTGTTCTTTCGTTTTATATATATATATTTTAATATAGAGTGACAAATATACAGAGATCTGTTTTTTATATGTAATATCAGAAGAAGAAAAAAGAAACAAAATTCAAAATTTTATCCAGTATTGATCTTCTATTAGGGTTGTGTTCAAAAGAGAAAGTTTAATCCCTGAATGCAATCTTGAATTACATTTTTAAAACTTCCATTCTGCACCAAATTCCTAAACATATGAACAGAGACATCTGAAAAGTCAAATATTTGACTTTTTCAAACATCTTTATTCCTATATTGCAGGAATTATGTGGTTGAATGTATATTGTAATGATATGATTGGTATCAATGAATATATAGGTGCCCCAAAAACAGAGACCCTTCTGAATGCAAAACTGAGATTACTTTTATGTTATGTGTATTAAGTTTATTAGCTTTTTGTTAAATTGATTCCTCACCTCATACAATTCACACCAGTTACGAGTCTAAAAGCTATAGGAGTTCACGTGAATGCTAGCTTTGATATTTATATGAAGTAAAACATTATAAATTAATACCTTAATCCTTATATAATCTAAATGAATAAAATGTAAGATTCATCATCATTATCAACCATTATCAATCCACTGCAGGATGAAGGTCTCTCCAAGTTTAATCCATCTTCTTCGATCTTTAGCTTCTCATCTCCACATCACCCCTGCACACTTTCTTATTTCATCCATCCATCTCACATGTGGTCTCTTTTTGGGTCTTTTACAATCTCTTGGAATCCAGTTTAAAATTTCAATTGTCCATCTATTATCATCTCTTCTAGCAATATGTCCATCCCAACTCCATTTCAATCTTTTAATTTTTTCAATGAGGTCAGTAACACCTGTTTGTTCTCTTACCCATACATTGCGTTTTCGATCTCTTCTTGTTACTCCCAACATACATCTCTCCATACTTCTTTGAGTGGTCTGAAGTCTCTGTATTGCTCTTCTATTGAGTGTCCAAGTCTCAGATCCATAAGTAAGAACTGGTAAAACACATTTGTTAAAAACCTTCCTTTTCAAACACATAGGCATATTTCCTTTTAGTATCAAGTTATTTCTACCAAAAGCACTCCAACCAAGTTTAATTCTATGATTAATTTCCTCCATTATGTTTCCATCTGTATTAATAATCTGACCAAGGTATTTGTAACTGTTAACTTCTTCTAATTCACCATAATCAATCTTTATTTTCATATTTTGAGCAAATCGATTAAACATTACTTTAGTCTTTTTAACATTTATCTTTAGTCCTACTTTCCTCCTTTGATCTGATAACTCCTGCAACATTTCCTGCAGCTCTGAAGCATTATTTGCAAAAAACAACTACATCATCTGCGAAATCTAAATGACTTAAAAACTCTCCATTTACTTTCACTCCTTTAGTTTCTCATTTTAATCCACAAAATACTTCTTGCAGCACTGCTGTAAAAAGTTTTGGAGATATGGAGTCACCTTGTCTTACACCTTTCTTAATGTTGACTTTCCCAGTATCATTATATAATCTAATTGTTGCTGTTGCATTTTTATAAATATTCTTTAAAATATGACAATATCCTGGATCTATACCTTGATGATCCAATGCTTTAATCACTGAAGAAATATTTATAGAATCAAATGCCTTTTCATAATCTACAAATCCAAAACATAATGACAACTCATATTCATTTGTCCTTTCTATAACTTCTCTCAATGCCTGAATATGATCTACTGTACTAAAACCACTTTTAAATCCAGCTTGTTCTCTTGGTTGGTGGAAATCCAATGTTCTCTGTAGACTAGTTGTAATTATCTTGGTAAAAATTTTATATAAAACTGATAAAAGGCTGATAGGTCTGTAATTTCTAATATCTTCTTTATCACCTTTTTTAAATATTAATATTATTACTGCATTCTTTCAATCATCCGGTAAATCTTTATCATTTAGACATTTAGTATATAACTTTGCTAAAATTTTTTCTGTTTCTTCACCTGCTTCTTTTAATATATCAATTATAATTCCATCATTACCTGGAGCCTTTTCTTTCTTCATACATTTAATTGCATTTCTCACTTCTTCATTTAAAATTCTGGGCAATTCAGAAGATGTAATAGATATAGGAGGTACTTGTTCTTTATTACTATATAATTCTTGATAAAAATTTTCTACCAATTTCATGATGTCATCTCTCTTTTTAGTAATAATTCCATCTTTTTTTCTTATTGCAGATATAAATTTCCTACCAATACCAAAATGTTGTTTTACATTCTTAAGACTTTTATTTTCTTCTACAGCTTTTCTTGCTAGTTCACAGTTATACTTTCTTATATCATTTTCAACTCTTTTCCGCACCATTTTTGTATATCTTCATATTTCTTCTTTTCTTCATAAATTCTCTAATCTCAGTAGAAATTTTATTGGTCAATTGCTGCTTTTTTCTACCACCTATCTTTCTTGCAGTTTTTAAAAGTGTATCAGTTATTTTCATATTAATTTCATTCAAATCTGAATCATGTTCATAATCTACTAATACTTGAAACCGATTTGTAAGTTCTAATTTAAATTCATTAGAATGTTTCTGAAGATTAGGAATATCAACTGTAAATATTGTTTTTCTTAACAATTTTTGTCTTTCTAGTTTTACATTAACACATATCTTGCATCTTACTAATCGATGATCACTTCCTGTGTTAAATCTATTAAGAACATTACAATCTTGAAATATGTATTTCCTGTTAGTCAAAATATAATCCAATTCTGCTGTACCTTCATTTGGATGCTTCCATGTCCATTTTCTTTTAGCATTTTTCTCAAAAAAAGAATTCATAATATAAAGTTTGTTTTTTTCTGCAAACTCCACAAGTCTATGTCCTCTCTCATTTCTATTACCATAACCAAAATTACCTAAATTTATATGCTTACAAACAATGTTTATCCAGATATCTTATTTAACAAAAGGAGCAGAGATAATTACTTTAATTAGTGATAACAAAATAATTTATTTACATTGAGTTATAACATACTTCACAAATAATCTTGGTTGGATATTAAGTGATAAATGTGAAGTGTTATGCCTGTGTAATGCATTAAATCACTTATGATGTTGGACAAACAACAAATTTGGAATTGAAGGAAAATCTACAATTATTCTCATTTATCGATATAATTTATGACTTATAATTATAATTCATATACTGTAATTTATGACTTATTCAAGTTTGAAATATAAGAAACCTAAATAAGTTGATCAGAATATAAAAATTCCTATTTAATGACAACTCAACTAAGTATCAAATCTTTTCCTTCAATTCGCATATATATATATCTAAAAGAAAACACACATTTTAAACTATAACATAAACCTACATATTAACCATTAATTATGTCTAATTAAAGTCTTGGAAGAAAGTTCAGGGTGATGAAATGATAGAACACATTATCTATGCCTGCTTAAGTATTTTAAAATATCCAGTATATTTTACTTTCTCCTGGTAATTGAAAGATTTAAGATCTAATAGTTATTGGCAGTTATTCCTTAGTAAATTGTTAGATGATTTTGTTATCTGTAGTTTTATTAATCCTTACTGATTGGCTTTCCTTAATCCAATATCTTATAACTCTAGGCTTTAGGAATAGCTATAAATGCATGAACTATTAAATTATTTAATGTCTTGAGAAAGATTTATTTACTTTTGTGGTCATATATATTCCTAAGGATATATATTCTATTGTAGTATGACATAATCCTAAAGCGTCAAGATCTGCACAAACATCAAGTAAATTTATTTAAAATTTATTACTGTATATATATTGTACCTATATTGATATAGGCACATATAATTTTATCTAAAATTATATTATTAAAATAATCGTTCATAAAAGAAAAACATAAAATTAAACGTTGAAGAGTTTATTGCAGCTTGTTTTCGAAAAAGATAAGAATTAAATAGTTTTCTAGCGTTAGTTTTTGAAATAAAAAAAGCTACAATTAATTAATCGAAAGGGGGAAGGGGGAGTCTTGGTTTGAAAAATGAAACTAAAGGTTTACAAAAGGAAATAAATAGTTTTTATTAGTATTCGTAAAAATATAATTTAAAAAGTTAAAACATACAAATCTCTTTTCATTCAAGTTTAATTAAAGAAAAAATAATGTTAAAACTAATATATGTGCGATTGTCAACAATAGAATAAATGTTATTATAAATAAATGAAAGTTAAAGAAGATTATTATTAAAAAACACGGCAATAGTTATTAATTAAAATATAAAACAACATCTCTGCATGGCTATTACTAATCAAGCAATCTTCCAAAACACGTTTATCAAAGGATTAATTGATAAAGAATTTCGACAACAGATATTTGCCGGAGGATATTGAAAAGAAAACACTTCATTGGTATAAATACTGAATATTTTATCGGAGAATCAGTTGAGACAATCAGTTCACAAAGTAATTGAGTAGTGCAGTTCAGAAATTAATTGAGCAGTTAACAAACAAAATGCAGTGTTGAGAAGATCTTGGGAACGCACGTTTATCTCCAGCCCAGATGTCCGAGAAAACAGCAGATCTGCCCGTGAAATAATGTCAGCTTAACATCTTAGAAAATCTCCGTCAGTATCTATTTGTTTCCGATAGCAATAATCGTGAAAATCAGGAAACTCAGCAAGGAAAAGTCCCAGCCGGCTGGTAAGCATTCATAATGGAGATACCCTCACCGAAAGCAGCCACCAAAGAGAACAAAATTCTACATCTACATTCAAAAGCCTAGGTAAAAACATTTGCTTATTTCGTTTATACTGTAATAGCCATTGCATTGCATTAATTCGTACTAATCTTTCAAGAGTCTAATTATATGAACTCTATATCATACATAAATGAACTATTGATGTGTGTGATTAAATTTCAAATACTATATAGTCCTTTATTATCATTATTATGTGTGTGCATGAGTTAATATGTGCGTGATCCTTATATCAATATTATTGGTTAAAGTAGATAAATTCACAGTGTTCTGTTATGAAAATATTCGAGAATATTTAAACTATTTAGAAATGTTAATTTAAAATATGCGTGTGTTTAATAGAATTATAAAATGTTTAAATTTAGTAAATAAATGTTAGTTAATAAATTATTCTTAAAATTAAACTTTATTTGTCGGTCAATTCTTTTACCAAATTCTTTTATCAATCTCTTTTATAAATTCCTTTTACAATTCTTTTATCAATTCCTTTTAACCACTAATGAAGTATAATCTATTAGTGATTACAAACAGCTGAGCTAGTCGTGGATTTAGGCGTTGTGTTAGTGGCCATTGCTCAAAGTGCGTTATTTATTCATCCTTGAATAGATAGCTGGCGCCCGTGTTTATACACAAACAAAAAAAGGTGCTTTGAACTTGGTGTTGAACTCAACAGCCGAGAAGAAGTTATGTCCTGGAAATGTAACGCTAGTTATATATTTTATAGCTATCGTTTGGGCATACATACTCTCCGAGTATGTTCTTCTCTGCCTAAGAGGCCGGTGATTCGAATGAACATATTTGAACCCGGTTCAATATATAATCCCATTATGTAATAACCTGTAGATTTATACTTTACATCTTAAGGACTCATTTGCATAGAATTTGCATATTGTATTTATATAATGATTTCAAAGAACACGTCATAACTGGCTATGATTATGAGAAGTACATCTTCTTGAAAGCGCTCAGCTATTTAATTTATTTTTCTATTTGTTGTTACAGCTTTACGTCGTAAGTGTGATAGCACGATTTATATTATCATAATCCCATTATGTACATGCTTTGAGATTCATATTAAATATTTGAACAGTTATTATTTGATGCTTAAATTTTCTTTTGATATAAATTATCTCCGATCTGTTTATGGCTGCTTTTATTGTCATTTCCAAAATGATTTTGTCATCATTCCATATATGGAGTTTAAATATTTGATTTTAAAGAAAATGTACACATCTATACATAGAGACTGTTGAATATGACTTTGTATACCTGAAAGTTTCATTACAAGTGAAATAATTCTCTCTTAAGTACCAGATTAATATATCCTAAGTGTTATTATATCATAATTTATGTTTAGACTTCACCATTGAGGTAGACGTGAATTATTCTTTCAGCAATCTCTTTTCTTAAGATTTTCTTTCTTACATTTGTACATTTTAAATGAATACATATTCTACTATTCGTATTATATAACAGTTTCACTTTTGTGAAATTCCCTTTGGAGGTAGAAATGTTTTTTATATATATAAAATAGTATATTTTATATAAAAGAACAACGAGAAAAACTTTTCTTTCAATGAATTCTAGTTGTTTTCTCTAGCAGTTTGGTTGCCAAGTGATATCTCTAAGTTCACTGTCTTTTGTTTTATTTTCTTGTGAGTTTATTGTTACGAAAGGAAATTTAATAAGTGATCGGTATTATACTAAAACTCTTTTAAAATATATACAGGCATACATACTCGCATGGTTACATTTATAGACATATTTGTACAATATCTGTTTATTAATTTCATTAAGTGCATATATATATGATGAATTTAATTACTACTTTGTTATTGTTAATTTTATAGCTATCGAAATGTACTCTTACTGTACAATAAGGTGTAGGTTAGAAGATGTAGGGATCGAATTACTTGGAGGTTGTAAATATAATGATCAGTTACTTCATTAATAAGTGATTTTAAGTGAATAAAAACATTTTTTTATAATGTATACTGAAGCAGTCGGATCTAAGTTCGATCCTAGCTTTATGATCTTTCACATGTAGCCAACTTCAAACCCTTGTACTAACCTTGAATTTCCGATGCAATGGGGCTTTATATGTTCAGTCCACGCTAGTTTCCTTAAAGAAAAACTATTATAAATGTGTGTTAAAATTAACTCATTTGAGATTTAAACTAATCATTTCTATTACTAAATTCATGTTAGAATTATTCATGAATTTATATATATTAAACTGTGTGGATTGTGCGTATATATTTATAAATATTTAAATGTACATATTCATTCTAAAGTTTCATTGCGCCGGAAATGTTTTATTTTTCTTTAAATAGTTTGTTCAAATTTTTAGTGATTAAAAGCTACATTCTTTCGATAAGCTTTCAGATTGTCCCTTTCCGAAAACAATGGGTAAAGTTTTTATTAATTAGAAAAAGATAAGTATTTAAAATGTAAAGACAGTCTTAATTAAAATGATTTTAAAAATTCATTTTCTAATTAGAAAATGAATTCAAGTTAATGAGTTTGAAAGCCTTATCGAAGGAATGTATCTAAAAACAACTAGTAAATTTTTGTAAGATTGATTAGGAAAGAAGCGCTAGCCTGAAGGCATCAGATACAGTATAAAGAGCCCAGGAAAAGTTTCCAAGCAGCTATTATTCCTCATTAAGAGAAGCCATATATATTTCATTAGAGAAGAAACTGCCCAGTTAAATTATGAAGTAAAATAGTGTTTCTACCATGGTAGAAAGGGGGGGGGGGGTTAACTTCAGGAGTCTGACTACAGTTCCTGAAGTCCCCTGAAAAATCTTCAATGTGGCTGTAATATAAAAATTCATATACCAATCATAAGCTGCCGAAACCTTAGAGAAATCCTTCAAAATGTCATTCAAATAATTTTCCAAAATGCGCATCTACGTTTCATCTAACTGGACTCTGCCGTGTGTAATTTAAGGAGCCAACCATGAAGAAATGGTAATATCTTTCTTATCGCCGGTCTTCGAACTTTATTTTACACTACCTTTAAATTAAGTACTGTTAAAAGCTCTTCTCTTTCCTTAATGTATTAATGCTATTTTAAATCATGTAGTAATTCTCTATCTTAATCTCTAGTCTTTAAATTTAATATTTGTTAACTTTCTCATTTCTTACGATGGCAGTTCATTTATTATATTATATATATTTATTGTGTGATTTATTAATGTTGTTTATTTTTAATTATATGCCAGTAAAACTTCAACTCGATAATAATTTCCTTCGTTGCGTTTGCCTTGTTAAATAACATTATATTAATTTTTATAGTAATTCTTACCCATTAGAACTCATTGGATACAGTTCTATTAATTATCGAGTTGAAGGAGTTATACAATTTTTGCTATTTTTATTAATGGTTAATAATAATAAATTATTAGCTCAATTTCTAACCTATGCTCCCAGCCACTTTACTGAGTTTATAATATTCATTTATTCACATTAATAATATTAAAATGTTTTGCTAAAGGTTGATAAAGGGAATAAAGTGAACATATTCTAATTTAAATTTGTATTTCTGTATTAATATTCAGGGAGAGCATGACGTTTGGGGCATGATTAATATGATTCTATAATTGCATTAAATACTTTTTAGTTAAAGCTCGTTTGACTTTAATTCAACTTGGTCAGGTCATCATGTAGAGCATTCTTTATATAAAATGGGTTTTATTAATTAAAAGATGATTACCAAGTCATCATTTTTCCGAACGTTGCTGACGCAAGCCATCTCCTGCTTCACAGGCTTGACCTCGGTGATATTACTGTTCGTTAAATTACATAGGAAGAAAGTACTTCCTCACTTGCTCGTTTTATATTTGGAACACCAAAGGTTCGAGGCTACGACCCAACCTGGTTTTCCGTGTTCTATGGATCCTTCATATAGGGCATCAAAGACTTGTCAAATACAAGCGCCCTGCTATTTTCTCAAATCACAGACAAGCCATCGTCTTTCAATTTCACTTTATAGCTCATAACTCATCAGCACCATTACCTCTCTGTTCCAGTAAAGCCCGCTCTGATGCTCGTAATTCGTGATGAAGTGATTTAAATTAAAGTCCAACAAATTCTCTGTTTTATCTCAAAATAAGTTTTCTAATAAAAATTAAAGTTATGCCCTAAAATACGTATCTTGCTCTTCATGAATAGATTTGCGAATATGAAACTAAATATCACATTCTTTCGTATAAAATCAGAGTAATAATTTCCTTTACTAATGAATACCTTTATCTGCCTTTATTTTCTTGTTGGGGCATAGACCTCGACTTTAAAATATTGCGTAATTTTCATTGGCATATAATAAGGACCGCACTCATATTATAATTATAAACTTTGTTGAAGGATTAGATTTAATTAATTTAATCTTTATTTAAAATTCAAACAAAACAAATTATTATTATTAAATATTTTCTAAACACACTTGGTTTCTTAGTTCTTAATCCTTTTATAATTATATTAATGTTAATACTAGCTGTCTGTGTTGGCAACCCGAACATATACATATGATTCGATTTAAAAATTATCTTAGTTAATTGATTATCCAATATTAATGTCAGTTCAGGGGTCTCTGATCCTCACCAACCATTGAGCTAGTTTCTTGGTGCATAGCACTGTGCCGTCGATTTATGCTAATCTGAGCTGGTGAGTTGGGTTTGAATTCAGTTTGAACCGACTGAGTTTGAATCCGACTTGCAGTTCTTTTGGTGGGTTTTTTGACTGGTACAATATTTTGACTACAAAGAGGTAATATACACCTTAATGGTACTTGTACAATGATATATCATTTTAATCAGAATGATATATATATATATATAACAAATGAGATTGGGCTAATGATATTGCTAGTAATGATAATATATGGATAGTTGGAATCTTAAACCGGATTCCAAGAAATGGTAAAAGACCTGGAAAGAGATTGCATATGAGATGGATTGATAAAATAAAGAAGTGTGTTTGAGTGATGTGAAGAAGAGAGACTAGATATTGGAGAAGAAGAATTGAACTTGGAGAGACCTTCATTCTACAGTAGATTGATAATGGTTGAAAATGTTGATATTTGTATATGAAATTAGATTTAAATATAGCTAATATATATATGAAGTTAAGAAGTTATTCCATATGTTTGTTTTATTCATACTTCCAAAATGCACACTATTGAGAGAATGGTTTGATTTTTTGTGCCGATTGAAGATTGCGATTTGGGTGAATTGATATGAGGTATGCAATGATAAAAGGCAAAAAACACTGAAAAAATATATCTACAGTGCAAAGATTGTTCATTCTTCCACATGGTATTAAAAATGGATAGAAATCAGTCCCTATGAAATTTATCAAACTGTCTGTATGGGCTTGGAGATTCAATTGTTGAGACCTCTATAAAAATAGTTACATTATTCTTTAACTGAGGTTTGAAGCGCATATCTGGACTAGAGATAATCTTTAGTTTAATAAATGATTAATAAATAATCTTTAATGAATTTATATGAAGTAGTGAGTGACAAAGATAAGAATGCAGAAATTTTGACACTCATAAATCAAACTTTAGTTATATACTTATAGATTAAATTTTACTCCCATCATTTCAAGGAATATTTGAATAAAATATATAGAAAATCTGTTTTTAAGCAAACTTGTCTTCAAAGATAGGGGTAGACATATAGATGGATAGAGAATTTATTTGATATTTTATCTAGCTTACTATGCATTTTTCCAGAAAAAGTATTTTTTATTTCAGTTATGTTTAGAAATTAAATTACAAATAAAAATCATGAGATTAGAAATTAGTGAGTGTTTCAAATCTATTTATAAATAAGCATTTATTTTATTTAACACTCGCAAAGCATTTGCACAATTGGCTTGAAAGGCCGATATGAATGTAATTACAAATCTATTTATATGAAAAAAAGTAGGGGAAAGAGAGGAATATTATATTAGAATTGATCATCTAAAAGACTGAAAATATCCAACAAAGTGAAATTAGAAAGAATTTAAAATAAATATTCATAACAAATGTTTGATAAATATATCATCAATTATTGACAGGCAAAGTAATAATTTGCGATTGTAAATAAAAATTTCCAAGGCCTTTGTTTAATCTAAAACATTGATTGCTGTTGAATTTATACCTAGAGAAACTTAACATCTACTTTCTCTCTGTCATTAAAAAATCAAGATACAAAAATTAAAAAATGGATTTATCGGGATTATTATATAGAATATTGAATCTCCAATTTATCTTACAAGAGTGTAATGTACTTTCCATTTCATCTGGATATTGTGTTCTCTGATTTTGATGCTCTGCGTTATACATAAAATAAGTCTTTAGCTATTTTTAATTGGAGTGTATAAGGATGGAAAACTATTCAAACTCCCTCATCATCCAATAATTTGAAAGATTGGTAAACTTTATCTTCTCTTTCACGGTTTTTTTATGAAGGACCTCTATAAAGGTCTATGTTCATTAAGGAGGTATCCAGAGCTTGTGGGTTTTTTAATCTCTATATTATATTATAATAATATAATATTAAATATATAGTCCAAATACTTTACACATTCTTGTCTTCACAGATTTGCAGTCTACATAGTAATTCTGATAGATTCATTTCTGAACATTTTAATCAGGTTTAAAAAAATAAAGCATATGGCCTTATTTCTCGGGAGTTTATAAGAAGTTTGAGCACTAGAATCAATTCTGGGACCTTTTATCCCCAAGTCGGATGGTCTGCCAACTGCACAAAAGCATGCAGGGCTATTTTAATCAGATCAATTATTTTCAAAAAGGCTTACGAGTTATAATAAATGGCAATTTTTTTTGGTATTCAAATTCAACAGCTTCCTTTTTTTTTCAGTTTAACTAGCGAGATTTAGACAGTTTTTATTTTCTTTACAATTCCTAATTATCAATATTGTTTTGAATACATTAATGGTAAATATATCAAGGTAAATTTGACTGTGTGTAAATATTTTACGATAATGTTGTAAAATGTATATTTTTTTGTTTTCCTGTTCATACCCTAAATACCGATATGTAATATTATATTCCCCACCTTTTTTCTACAATTAATTTTGCTTCTTGTTAGTTTCGGATCTTGCAAACTTTCACTTTGGTGCTGTTGTCATTTACAAAGTAGCGGCAATGCGTCAGTAACATTTTATTTGAAATAGGTGAAAAATCAGATAATCTTCAATCTCACCCCTTTTTTTGGTACATTAGTTTTGTTTCGCTTTGCTTTTTAGAGTTAAATAACTTTTTTTAAAAAAATGATTTTATACTTTATTACTTATTTCAGGTCTTGATTTATATATGTGAACATATATTTGAGATTCATTCACATATAACTTTGCTGATTGATGGAATTATACTGACATTTCAGATAGATCACAGCAGACACCAAATGGGCAGTATAAGTCGTTCAAAAGGGCTGCAAAGATGTCATAAAACAAAATCAGAGACTTGTTAGAATTATATTGAAGTTTTAACAAAATCATGCCAGATATCAACTGGACAAGGATGTTACTGAGAAAGCTGTTTTTGATTTTGCTTTAGAGTATATGTATACATGGATGAATTTGAAATATATGTTCACAATTCTTTATCCATGGGGAAAATTTTTTTTAATATAAATGCTTGAGGATACCCTTGTAAGCAAATGGTGCTATAAATAATTGATTTGTCATCTAGCCACATCATTCAATAATTTATGCTATAAGAGTATGACAGCCTCTGCTATACAGAAATCTATCATAAATAGCTTTAGTCAGAGGAGGATTTGCTTTTTTTATAAATAAAATGTTGCCTTGGAAACAGATTGAAGATTCTTGGTGTCGATAAATGTGAACTGTCTTTCATGTGAATAATTAATTGTCAATAGTTGATTGGTTTCTAAATGTAATTTACAGAATAACAGCCAAAGTTGCATAAACCAATAGAATATTCATAATATGTTGTCAAAGCAACCTCAGGAATTAATTTTTTTTTTTTATCTATATAGAGATCGTCTTGACAATAGGTTGTGGATATCCTTTTGATTTATTAAGCTTTAGTTGTTGTACTATGAGATATGTACATTATGGAAATTGAAGCATATAAATTTACCTTATATTATAAAATTTATGTCTTATATTTATTTTCCTAGAAATTAGAAAAGGAATTAGATGTCTTAAACATAGTGCTCATAAGACGGCAGTCTGAAGTAGAAGTAAGTATATATTTTTTAATTCTCTCAAATATTAATTGCTTTTATTTTCTTTCTCATTTTTCCACTGTCATTTTTCCATCTTAGAAAGTGTTTAAAAAATTATTAATTGGGAGTGCCTCTTTATAACTAATTATTTAATATTTTCACAATTATCAATTATTTTTTATATTTCTTTTGTGCTACTCATATTTATTTTAGCAAAAATTTTATTTCTATTTTCACCAATTTTTCCAAACCCATTTTCACTACCACGTAAATAAAAGTTTTAGTCCGCTTCTGGGAAGAAACTAGTTTGGAAATCTTGGTGTTCATATAAACATCTTAAAAACGGTTCATATAGAAACTCTTATGAAGAAAAGATATCCAGGATTATTTAAATCCAGATCTGCTGAACTAAGAACCAGATCAGTTAATGTTGAATTAATGAGAGATGCACAATGATTATATGTAGTACTGTTTACGTTGAGGGAGAAAGTAGGAAAAACACTGAGTTGGTCTTTAACACACACTGAAGACTCTGCTTGGGCAACCCCTATAGTTGTAATTGTTAAATCTGATGGAAAATTACAATTATGTGGAGACTATAGAGTTACATTAAATAAGCTCTTAAACAAAGGCTCATATTCAGTCCCTAGAGTATGTGAAGTACTGGCATTATTGCAAAAGGCCAATTTCTTCAGAAAAATAGATTTAAAAGCTGTTTTCCACCAGATACCAGTAACTGAAAAACAGTAGAACTCTTAACTTATACAATTGTAATAAATTACCCTATGGTATCTCCATTGTGCAGAATATCTTCCAGATAAAGATGGATATGCTCTTTAGAACTAACTGGTGTAGTCTTTTATTTAGATAATATTTTGATCACTGCCACAACTGAAGCTGAATTAGAAAAGCGGGTGGACATTGTCTGCTCAAAATTGGAAAGTGTGAAAGCCAAAGTAAACACTAAAAAATGCATATGGTCTATGAAAGAAATAAAATTTCTGGTACACATGGGCATTATCCAGACCCAGGTAAGTAAGAGCAATAAAAAGTGTTAAGAAGCCTAAAAACGTAAAAGAATTGCAAGTGTTCCTTGGACTTTTAAACTTTTATGAGAGCTTTATAAAAAAGAAATCATATTGTTTATCACTCTTGTACCAACTTCTCAAAAACAAACAATGTTGGACTTGGACTGGCAAAAGTCTTTAAAAATGCTAAGGACCTATTAATTTTTGAAAATTTACTGGAATCTTGAAGTAATCATAATAACAGATGCAACTAAATGTGGTGTTGGAGCCGTTATAACTCACCTCTGCTATGAAGGCGAACATGCGATTGCATACCCCTCCAGACTCTTAATTTCTGCAAAGAAAACCAAAAATTATAGCCAGATTGACAAGGAAGCTTTGATCATTATTTTCTCAATTAAAAAATTTCACCAATATGTTTAGGGGTGAAGATTCCAAATCTGTACAGATCATCGCCCCCTAACGGGTATTTTAGACTCAGAAAAAAAAATCCCAGAACATGTAAGTCAACGAATGTTACATCGGATTAATGTTCTCTCCAGTTATGATTATAGTTTAGTCTACAAGTCAGGAAAAGAAATTGGTCATGCAGATGCTTTATCCCATTTATCTGATAAAACGGAGAACGAAATCGTAATATCGACTATACATAAGCTATTCATTTTCTATTTTTTACATGTTCCAAGTTCCATCAATAATTTTTTTGCAGTCAATGATCTCCTCTCCCCCCCCCCCCCCGTGATATCAAATCATTTTTTATTTAGCAGTGCCATATAAACCTGAAGTTGTGGGAAATATTCTTTCCTCTTTATTTATCTCGTTTTATATCTTCAAACTCAAGAATTATGTTTTTATTGTAATTTGCCTAACTCTTTTATGATTTTGTGGTCAGAAGTCATTAATGATTGTATTTTCATATTCAGTTTGAATTGTTTTTGTCTTACCATGTCTACAATTAACTGCCTCTAGTAATATTCTGTATTATTATTCCCAATATAAATTTTAGTCACAAACTTTATATTACTTTTTCTGTTTACATTTATCTTGGCTCTAAAACTGACTGAAGAGTTTGACTCTGGTAAACGTTATCAAAAAGACATCAAATAACACAAACAAAATAAATAAATAAATAAAAATAGAAGGCAAAATATAAATATGATCATCATAATAAAAAAAGTGCACAGACCCTTTTTATGAAGAATGTTAGAGAAAGGATGTGCAATTCAGTGTAAGAGAGTAATATTAATAAATGAAATATAGTTAGCAATGGATTCTCTGATATGGTAGACGAATACTCACTAGTTTTTTAGCCTACAAAATAAATAATAGGTATAACAGTTTATTAATATATAAGTTCCAAACTGATATCTTAAGAAGGCACTTTTTTTGCACTGCTTGCTATCAAACATGTCACAGGATTTTTTCAAATATTCTTTGGGGGGAAAAAAGGTGATATATTAGTTCTATCTATGATTTTTATTTTTATCCTAATTCATTTGATATTTCTGGCTACTTACTCATCCAATTAAAAAAAAAAAATTCTCAAAGCAATCTTTTGTCTAATTTATTTCTTCAATACATAAATTGGTGGTGATGCTATTATTTTAGATTTCTCTGTGACATATATATCAATCAGAATCAGCTATTCTTGGCCTTTAAATGCTTTAATAAAACTAATCTTTATACTTACTTGATATTGCTAACTTCTACTAATACCATCTTATAATGATTTTTAATGAGCACGTGAATAAATTTACGGCTTATCATATATCTAACTCTGAGACATAAATCTGTTCACAGGATTAATTAATCCGAATATGTTACTAAGATAATTCACAAAGCAATTATTTTTTATCTAACAAAATAGATTGACACCATCTTGAATGCTTTGCACTTTATATATATATATATATTAAAAAAATTGTCAATTATTTTGACTAATTGTAGGTTGAATCTTTTTTTCCCCAAGAATCTGGATATATATATATGTATATTTTTAATGTTACTGTTTAAAATTATTAATTATGCATTTTAAATAGAACAGCTATTTTTCTTTTTTCTTATCTCATGTAATATTTGACGTTATCAGTACACATTTATTTTCCTGTTATTGATAAGGATTTCATCCATCATCTTTTGACTGTTTTATTTTGCATAAATTGTTAATTTTATCAGTTTTGTAGTAATTGGCTGCGTTTATATATATATTATAGGTTGATCGAAGTGGATTGAGAGCAGATAGTAGCACAAATGGAGGTGGATGGTTTAGTGGATGGTTTGGAGGCCAGAAGAAACCTCAAAAAGAAAAGGACAGCTTAAGTAAGAAAATTGGTTATCATAAACTTCTTCCACTCTTATTGCATTTTCCCCAATGAATTTTTACAAATAAACCACAATTCTAACAGTGTGATTAGCATTTTTTTTTTTCAATATTTTAAATATATCAGGTATAAGATATTTCAAATATCTGAAGAAGGCATTTTAAACAAAAGCATTGTGCAAAGTTATGAGAAATGTGATTTATTTGTATAAATTGTTATATTCTCAAGTTAAATAAATTGGTAAAATTACTTAAAATAAATGACCATGAAATAAAACTTCTATTCATTTAGTAATATTTGTAAGTTTCTTGATTGTAGCAATCTATTATTTATTTATTTATCATATGTAAGAAGAAAAAGACAAAACAGATTGACGTTGTTGGATAAGTTGAATTGAAGAGCTGGGCAATGAAGAGAATGGAATAGAAAAATGGATGAATTGATGATGTGACTACTTTCTGAATCTGTCCATTTGATAGAATACTGTTGATGGTGGATTTAGATATCCTAACTATTAGTAAGGTATCACAAGGAAATTGTAGAAATTCCAGTTAGGAGATAGGTTCACTAGTGGCTTTGTTAAGCCTTTCAATTCTACCATTGTTGCCATAAATCTAAAAATCATTAACAATGTGGTTTATAGTGACTATTTGTTCACATTTACAAAGAAGTGGCTAACGATTCCATTTATAAAGCAGATGAGCATAATGACTATGAATTGCTTTGAATCTGTCAATAAAACTCCAATTATATCCAGGAACATCAAATCCAGATAGCTATATTGTTGGATCTGGAAAAAAGAAATTTATTTAGAATCTTCTAAGAATTCCATTTTTACACTATAATTCTTCAATTGGTAGATTCTTGGTTAAATATCCAAAACGGGAATTTTGATTTGAGTTGAGTCTTAAGTGATCAGATTATATCTTGAGTTATTGGCAAATTCTATTTGCATAACAATTTTTTATACATTTTCTGTGAGGCAATATCTGTTCCGATATCTGGTGGAAGAATATGTGAAATGACATGAAACAAGTATAAAGAAGTAGATCTAAATGCGCCAGTCATATTTCTCATAGTAATATTTAACTGAGAATCTAGAAGTTTAGTGTAAGAGCGTTTTCTCCAAAAGTGGCACAGTATTCACCAGCAGAAAATGCTATTGCTAAGGATGGACTTGCACCACAACCACAAGTAATGCTGGCCAGTTTGGCTTAAACTTACATAAATGAGGAAAAATATTCTTCACATATAAAGTGTGATAAACAGAGTCGCTAAAATTCAAAAAACACTAATCACAAAAACTATTTGCCAAGCACTTTTGGTACTGTGTACCATAATCATGGTGACATTGGAACTGAACAGTAATATTCCAGTGCATGCTCAGTGGAACACTAGTGTTATGCTGATTGATAACGTTTTTAGACTTCGCAATAAACCAAATCTCTTTCAACTTCTTCATTTTTCTTTCTGTTTTTTGAATTTTAGCTACTCTGTTTATCACACTTTATACGTAAAGAATAATTTTCATTATCTGACAGAGTTTTTATATTATTTATAAATAAGGAAAATAATCACTCATATTTTTTCTTAATTTTTTTTTATGTATACCATTTTTTAATTATTTGTAACCATTTCATATCCAGTCAGGTTATTTTGATTCAAGTGAAAGTTCAGACCAAATTGATCGAGAATCAATTTATTGAGTTTTTATTTTTTTGTCCAAGGTATTTTGAAAAGTCTTCACTAACACTGCATATTTAAGTCATCAATATCTTTTTATTCTACTTTTTTAGTGATGGCAATTTTGCATCCACAGAATGTCACAGGAAGTACGATCGCTTGAATAATTCTGAATTTCATTTTTAAAGATATATGTCTATAACTAAAGAATTTTTTCCATATCTGTGAATTCATTGTAACTCTGCTCATGTTAGTCTGCAACAAATCTCTTAATATTTGAACAGTTGTTTTTACTATGTAGTTTTAAAGTTAAGCCTATTCTTGTGTCACAATCTTTTTTTTTTCATTATACCTAGTTATACACTTGTTGTTTATTTTGTTCTTTAACTTTGAAAATGTTTGTGTCATCAATTTACTAGTGGTTCTTTGAATAACCCTAATCTAAATTTGCCTTCTTATAAACTGGCTTTTTTTATTATATATATATATTTTCCCATGTGTCATAGCATCAGCCGGGAAGCAAACCCGGGACAACTGCTTGTAAAGCAGCTGTCGCTGATCTCTCGACCACCAATGCTTGATATACAAATTAAAAATACGACAACAACATGCAGCCCTAATACCTTAATAATTGTAAAACTAGTCTACTTCATATAGCCTATTTTAATGAAACTTGTAATCCTAAGAAGTGGTTTTTCATAAAACCAATAAAATACTTTGATACTTTTTTTTTTGGGAGAACATTTTGTTATTTAGAATAGTTAATTGGATCAAAGATTTGTTGTATTCAGCAGTGTACATATTGATTTCTTGATGTCATTCTTTCATCTTATTAATTATCCAACAGATATTAGTAACAGTAATGTTTCATGTCTATCAATAGTTCAGTCATCTTTCGATGTGAATCAAATTTCTATTGGAAGATTTTTGTTGTAATTATACCAGTATGTGATACATAAGGAATTATATAATAATTTGTATATCATCAAGATGTTGTTCTGTTTTTGTTTTAAAAATTGGAATGTAATCAATTTTTTTCATTCCATATATCCAGTTGGATTATATTCCAGATTGAACTGATAATTTTGACATATTTACTGATTTATTCACTTTTCGCAAAATTTCAGTTGGTATTGACACTAGTTTTTTATGTTGGTATATTTCATCGCTGATTTCAAAGCTAGTCTGAATTCATCCTCCATTACTGAAGGTTCATCATTTGAAATGCTTTAGTTGTTGTCTTTGTTGTATAGTTCTGTAATACATTCCCATCCCCATTGACATTTTTAATCAGATCGCTCACGGCTGGAATTTTCATTTGATCTCATGAATCCAGTGAAATAATGGTTTATATTATCAAACTTTTTCTTCTATCTTTAATGCTTTTATATATAGTATTCTAGTCTTTATCTGAAAGTTTGTGATGATGGTATTTTATTAGTAAGAATATGTCAGACTATTTCGATCATCTAATATTAATTGTTAAATGTCTTTAGAACAATTCAAATTTTATTTAAACTGTTCAAACACATGCAACTGTTTCTAGTAGCACACAGGTTAATATATAACACAACAATTTGAGTGGTATTACACTCCTCTTTTTTTCAGGTGTTGCTGGCCTAACCACTGACATTACTAGTATGGGATTCAAACCTGGGTTTTTAGATTCATGAATATTGAATTTAAGATGATGCTTTAACCAACTTAATGTCACATCAAATTTAATATTCAAGCATCACCTTAAATTCGATATTCTGGAATCTAAAGATCCAGGTTCGATTCTTATGCTAGTACTGATGCTGATCAGACCAACAGAAGAGATGAGAATAATATCACTTGAAACATTGTGTTATATACTAACCTGTGTGTTATTAAAAGTTGAATGTATTGGAAAAGTTTAAATAAACTTCGATTTTTTCTAAAGAGTTTATTAACAATTAATATTAGATGATGGAAATTGTCCAATATATAATTACTAATATTATAATATTATTTTTTCTTTTTTTGGTTGTTCTATAAAAAATTATATTTTTGTTTTTAGTAGATCTTTATTCTTTTTTTAAATATGACATATTTCAGCAGAATCTCATCTACCATCTTCCAGTAGTATGACTGGGCTTAGTAACAACTACTCGCTTGCAAGGCGGATGCGATGACCTCTCAGCTAACAACACTTGACACGCTTAGTAACTACTTTTAGAGACACTGATGATGGGATATCGAGTGCAGATCACCTATCGTATGATTTTCCATTTGACTTGAAAATAGCATTCATAATTTGCACTTTACTTATTTTTCATTGAAATCTTCGTACACGCAGGGAAGGGGGGGTTCTAGCCATTTCTCGCCTCATATGTTCTAATCAATTTTTGATTTAAATTTCATTTTCAGCGATTTTGAGCCGTTTTTGTTTTCATGCGGGGGGGGGGGGGGTCGTCCAAATTTCAATTTCAGCAATTTTGAGCCACTTTTGTTTTTAGAAATTTATCACTTTGATTTTGAGCTGTTTTTGTTTTCGTGCGGGAGGGGGGGTTACAAATTTCAATTTCAGCGATTTTGAGCCATTTTTGTTTTTAGAAATTTCTCACAGGCTTCTTGGTGGTTCTGCAGCGTCACCTGGCGGCTTGTCCAATGGGTGAAAACACTACCTATAAAATTTGTAAAAATTCTATTAGGATGAGAGGTAGTGGCAGCTAATTATTTTTTTTATTTTGATTTGCATTTTGTATAAAAAAATGTCCATATGAATGAAAACTTTTTTGCTGTTTTTTGTATTACAATCACATTTTCGTAGAATTTCATGGTCATCTCTAATTATTCTCTGGTTGCGGGCGTTGCACCTAAATAAGATGTTACTCCTGGCACAACCTAAATTACGATCAATATCCAAACCATGTAGAAAAAAATGCATGTGATATTAGTGATTATTATTTTACTGTATTAACGTGTTGTTATCTCTTCTAACATCGATGTGATAATTGCTCATGCCTAGTAAATGTTTTCCAAACCCTTGATGGAATTTAATAAGCTCTTGAGTCTCAGTACGAATAGAATTTCTGAGTTTTGATAAAATGTTGCTCATTTTATTTATTTATTTTTGGTTTGGTGGTGAAAATTATTTTAATATTATAGGATTTTAGTATAGTTGATTTTTTTTTATTTTACTCATTACAAAAATGTTAATTACCAATAACTGTACCTTTTTTTTTTAACAATATTGTAATCACACTAAATACCTATGTTTTAATATTTTATCTATTTACTATCATACCCCATGAAAAAAATTAACAATTTTTATCAAAACTCAAAAGGTTCAATCATTAATGAATCTCTGGTGCCCATAAAATAACTCATGGGTTTGCATGTTTATTTTTGCATGGAAATAAGAAATAATTGCATAAATATGCTAATGCAATAAAACAACTATCATCATTTGTATGTTTTGGATACTGGGCATAATATAGATTTTGCCAAGACTAAAATCTTATCCAGTTCCAATACATGCTACCAGAGTACAATCAGAGATACTATTGAAATTATGAAAACACCTGACTGTATTAAAACATGATAAATAGCAAAGCAAATATCACTCATTAGTAATCCACCATCCCCTCTTTTAATTCACTCTCTTCTAATCTGCTTTTTGATTAAATAATAATAAGTTAAACCATATGCCTAGTGATTTGCAGTATTCTGAGCTAGGCAAATATCAGTCTTACAAAACGATATGCTGAATGTTCTCCAATAATGTATCATTTACTGCTTCGGTCATGTGGTTTCTTGACAATGAAATGATGCATTCTATGCCTCATATATCGCTGCCTAAAGATAATGATTTTATAAAATATAGCCTTACTAGGTGTCTTTGATAGAAGTGAGTAAAAATTGAGTTGAGGTCAATGATATTTATGGGTCATATTATTTTATAATAGATATCACACCTCAGCCCGAGTTTGAATACCTTTTCATATTTCCCATTTCTCTTTTCAATACATATATATCATATAAAATGACCATAACTGACCTTTTTTATTTTTAATCAGATTTACTTAGATATGAGTATTGTAAGGATTAATGTTTTGTTTTTAATCACTTTTATATATTTAGCGAATAGATTTGAAGAGGCCATGACTTCTGAGGAGAAATCCAAACTGTTTGAAGCAATTGATTACCAAGAAAATCAAGTATTCACAGCCTATCCAAAGGAGGTATAAATTCACAAATTGAAATCCTATTTAAAGTATAATGTATTTATTAATTTTATTGAAATTTTTTCTTTTTTTTTTGTAGTTCGTGGAAAATGATTTGCATTTTATGTTACATAATCTGTCAGTCACAATTAAGGATGATTCAAAGAGGTACATTGGTTTTAAAAGTTAGATTAACAAACTAAATATTCAAATATTTTTTTTTGTCATGCTGTGCTAAATCACACATAGTAATCTATATGTTTGTCCCCTCTTTTTTATATTTTTTTTCAATGTGTCATTTTCTATCTTGTAACATTTTTCTCTACTATTAATTTAAAAAAAAATTTTTTTTAATAAAGATTAAAAAAAAATACGAATTAACAACAGATGGATTAATTACTCTGTTAATCCATATAGAAAGCATGTGAAACTCCTTATAATTCTTTCAACAAAATCAAACACAAATGTATAACAGTTTACAATTAAATATAAAAATAAAGGTTTTAAATGAGCTTGTACACACTAATATATATATATACAGGGCCTTTTAGAGAAAATATGAGGCCTGAGCAACTAATATTTTACAGGCCCATCAAAATTTAAAATAAGAATGTGGGGAGAGAGAGAAGAAACTAGAGTTTTTACTTACAGGGCCGAAAACAGGATTCCGGGAGCAGTTAGTTACAAGTCGCAGAAACGAGGAAGCAAATCAGATCCAGATACCACTTGGATAGGATATATTCACTCTAGCACTGTTAGCATTGTAAAATGCTGTTAGCACCGAACTGGCTGACAGGGGGCTGAGACTATTAGTTCAGCTGGTCACCAAGCGCTGCAGTGCTTTTGTCGCAGAGTTGTCAAATTGGCACCTCATCCCTAAACTGGCTTATGTTTTCGACTTGTAGTATGCCTGCTTGGAAAAGTTTTTCTCAAATATTTTTTGGGGGAATTTAACTTTTGACTTAATTAATTTCTGGACCCCTGTGCTTTTATTTCAAGTTAAATCTAAGAACCCTAATTGAGGTTGAAGAAACAATTTTTTTAGTGCACAGTAAATAAAAGCATTTAACATAAAAAGAAATTGTTCTCTGTATTATTCACTAGTGCAAAACATTAATGGTTATTTATCTAAGAGTAATAGCACTGCTTATGCACACATTTTTTATTGCTAAGTAGATGCCATCTGTGGTTGAAAATTATGAGAATTTTCCCAAATATGAATTTAGTTTCAGACCCTCACTCTTTTTACAGTATTTGTACTATCTCTGTTGATTATTTTATCTTAATAAAGTTATTTAATATTGCCTAATATTTTAATACAATATTAAATATTTTTGTTTAAATGATAAATTAGAAATGATTAAACTAAATATTTCTAAGATTGAAGTATGCTGTAAGCTAGAATTGAGTTTTTAACAACATCATTGTGAAAAATAAATTTCTGAAAAAAAATTAAAAACGCTATTCATATGAAGACCAAAACAATTAAAAAAACATGTTCACCTGTGTGCAGAAATAGAAAAACTTTTAATGGTATGGATTGGACATCAAAACAGACATAATATCATATTAAATAGGGCAGAAGTTTTTAAATTTGTTTATCTCTATGAACACTGATTAACGGGAGGCAGCTGGTGACAAAAATTTTCAAAATCAGGATTTATTTTTTTAGATTTAAAAATTGAAATAATTTTCATAGCTTTCATCTTGATTTTCTAATACTCATAAGGAAGTTGTAGGATGTTTTTGCTTGAGTGATCCACATTATCAAAGATTGTTATACAAAGTTAAATGAGAGAAGACAGTGTTTTGTCTTTAAAAGTGCAAAGAACAGATTCATCTTCATGATAGCCCTGCACACATCATGTTGGGGATCGGGAGATCCTGGGATAAATTCTAGTGCTCACAGATATAGGGCTCAAACATTTTATGAATTCCTGAGCAATAAAGCCATATATCTTTTTTTTTTAATCTTCACATTAGAATCTAATACAATAAACACACTTTTATACTTATTTTTAAAGGTAATATTTATTTTGTCTTCACATTAATAAACTATCTCATACTGTTAGGCCAAAAATTACTTTTCCATAATTTTTTTATTATGGCAATGTAAATAAATTAAAAGATTTATTTAACATGATGTTATATTTTTTAAACTTCTTTTTTAATTTAGTTATTTGGCCCTAATTATTGTGGGTTTTTTTTATTTATTAATTTTTATAATAAATGTTTAATTAATTGTGAGATTAAAATAATTGATAAAATAAAACTGTTAATTAAATAATATTATGGTAAATAATTTTTGGCCATTATAATAACATGGATTTGTTCTACATGCATCCATGAGAAAGAGAGAGAGAGAGAGAGAGAGAGAAAATAAGATGTAATTCTCTTACTGGGAGAATTTGCTTAACTGCATAGAAATTGTCTGTCCACATTCTGTTTTTATTCTAAGGTGAGATTGTCTATAATATAAATACTCTAATGCTATTTGGAAAAGAGTTTATCTCACTATTGTTGAATTTGTGCTTGTTTGAAACCATAAAAAAATTATGACTTCAAAGTAAGTACTACCTAAGAAAGCTTGGAGGATATTTATATTGCATCTTAATTGATTACACTTTATTGTATGAAAAAGATAAAAAAATAAACGAACATATATTACCTGACATATATGTATTGCAATTGTTTATTACTATTTTTTGTGTAATTTATTTCTTTTAGTTTTTGGCATATTTCCTCTACCCTCTTTATATATTACAGTTTTCAATACACTAAGATTAAAATTTATAGAGGCTTATTTACCATATTATGTTTAATATATAGGGTATATGAGCACAGACCTTCACATGATCCACCACCCATCTCATATCACTGATACACTTGAACACATTTATGTCGAAAAGATAAATAATCACCAATATATGTATTTCATGCTAAACCAGCAATCATCAGTTGGTCCAGATTATCATCTCTACACATATATGTAATAAGTGCTCAGATATATATTAAGATAGCCAATCTTCATACTTTAATGGACAGGCTTCAATCCACTCCACACTCCAACTCTTCAACCATCCATCCAATTGAAAATCTGATGATGGAATGCTCAAAAGCCACCCTGAGGCCGAGATTCTTGTCAAACCCTTGTTGACCTAAAGTCAATCTAACCCCTCATATACAGGACATAATTCATTTAATACATATACAAGGGATGGGCAGACATCTCTAATATGTAATAACTAAAATACAGGCTTATTATATACCTGTAT